>OU343225.1:180739708-180823108 GCA_910596185.1 Chrysanthemum makinoi
GATGATAAAAGAAAAAGTTATATGTTCAAGTATTGTAGTAGTAGAATATTAGATATATTGCAATGCATACTTGCACAAAGTTACTATATACGTGCATGGTGCACCTACTTCTTGTTTTAAATTTTTTTATTATAGGTTTTTCATGATAATATTTATGCAAAAAGATAAGGTTAATTTATTAGCACGTGATTTTGTAACTTTTTTGTTACAATATATAGATTAATGCAAAAAGATAAAAGGATTGTATCTGAAAATGAAACTACATAATTTATAATAGAGAGCAACACAATTTTTTTTCTTGATGACCAAATAAATTAAATTAGAATATTATGATAATATTACTGATTTTTTTTTCTTGATGACCAAATAAATTAAATTAGAATATTCATGCTTTTATATGTAACATAAAATAAAATATGAACAAAATTGGGTCAAGTATGTAGATAGTATACTTAAAAAACAAGCTTTTGATATTTTACAAAGCACGAAATCATTTTTCATAATATTTCTAAACTATTTCTAAATAGTCTATAAAAACATAATGATTTTACACTCATTAATCTTGCAAGAGACAATTAATTAACAGCACCAAAGTATTTTTTTTTGAAAAATTCTTAGTCGTTGGGATTTAAGACATGAGCTTATACTTAATAAGTTAATATACCTATACCACCAAAAAAAAACTAATAATAGGCGATCCTATACGATCCGATCCGATCCTACGATCCTACGTGCGATCCTACGATCCTGCTGCAATCCTACCTGGATTGCGATCTTGTTAAGATCCTGATCGTTTTTTGTGTGTAGGATCGTAGGATTGTACGATCCTACGAGCAGGATCGCGATTTTGACAACCTTGGTTAATACTGCTAAAGATTACACTAGCAGTGGAAACTCATTACCACTGCCAGTACAATATTACCACCCTTTATTAGGATAATTGTTATATATCCGTGTATTGATAAGTATAGAAAAGATCTTGTGTATATTCTATATTTTTAGGATTATACTTATCTTGCAAAGGACTCCTTGTGCTATAAAAGGAGATCCTAGGTCATTGCTTAGAGTACGTATTATTCATATAAGCTTCAAGGTGTAACCCTAGTGATAAGCAAGATCACTCGTATTATTTCTTAATAATATTTGAGCTTTGTGTTATTCTGTTCTCACTTACATTACATCATACAATTCATCTTCTAAGTATTACTAAGTATATTCCGCGTGCTTATTAATATAATTCAAAATATCACTAACACAAGGTGTGTGTTTAGATCCATCAAACATGACATAACACACGATACCAACACACTAGTTTACATGTTTTATTAGTTTTAAATGCGTTTTAAACCCGTGTTCATCAAAACCCAACCATGGAACTCACGTTTACGAGACAAAAAGTCTTGTTCGTGACTCCCCGACTTAGTTATACTAGCACCATGTCCTCTACATCCCAAATCATTCCCACGGATACTACTAGCGTGCAAGCTCTAAATCGAGTGGTGAGATTACGCAAGGAAATTGCGTAACTCTGTGGAAGGCATAGTACGTGCTTAAGCATGAGGACATGCTTTATGTGCGTGTATAAGCATGAGAACATGCTCATAGTGTGTGCGTAAGCATATGGAAATGCTTATGGCGAGCTACTAAGATGGGCAGACTTAAATCGTCCACTAGCGGGGCACATATTTGACAAGTGTGCCAACAAACAATTCATCAAATAAGCCATAAACATCTCATCAATTATCTCATCAATTAATTCGTCTAATGTGTTCTCAATCATCTACATCCTTAAACAAGTCATACGAGAGGCGTCAGCTTGGCAGGCAGGCACATGGCGGTCATAGGGTTAAGTTTTCAAAAAAGTGGTCATAGTCTAGGTTTTGAAAATACCCAGTTCTCTATAACCTAGGCTCTGATATCAATCTGTAACACCTGAAAATAGTATCTAGCGGAAGCATACGAACCTCCGGGTGCTACTATCTTGGTATCACAATATAAGGTACAAAGAACTGTTTTTATCCAATTTATTTAGAATAAGATACATTATTGAAAACGTTAAGTTTTCATTATATGAATATAGTGCGGAACTAGGCCCAAAAAGAAGTTTAAAGTGGTCCCGATTATTCATCAGAGTCGCCTATGACCATGCCCCTTACCAAGCGTCTTCCAATAGTGAGCTATCGCCTTAAACCTGAGAACACATGCTAAAGCGGGTCACTACTTACTTTGGTGAGTTCATAGAGTTTAGTTACAAAAGCGAGTAGTGGACCTGATAAAGTTTAATTGCTATGTGCGACCAAGGCAGATATATAATAAACATTCCAATCAACAATCAATCCAATCAATAATCAATCCAATCAATAATCAATCAAATCAATAATCCACAACACAATCGAGATCTCAGCAGGGCCCCAAGCGACTCTAGCCAGCACGGTCGTAGCAAAGCCTAAAACACAAGCTACCCTTGTCTAGGTCGGTCTATTCTTAGCTAGGCATCGCGTCATAGCATCAGAATGCTACCCTAGTCTAAGTTAACAACTGTCACATGTCTAACCTTTCCTAGTCAACACATTAGCAATTCAATAGAGTAGTGACAGGTCCAAGAAATATTTTGTATTCACATAAACTCGTAAAACATTCAATCACCAAATCAAATATACCAAACAACAGTCATTCCCAACTAATGTTCACATATCCAGTTATGGTTCGTTAAAAGCAACATGTATTCTCCCCCAAAAGAGTTATGAAACACCTTTAAAAAGAGGGGCTATGAAACTCACCTTAGCCACAGTAATGTACTATTCACTATTGACACGACTGGCATCTAAAGCTAATCTCCATGGCATCTAGAAGAAGGTACGACGAGTATGATAGAATAGAAACGATGCAACCTAATGCGTATACGATTATCTCAAAATACCGCTCATATGATAAAGAGGGCGATAGAAAGTAATGTGTCGTAGTTTTCGTGGATCATTCGTGTTATTACTTTCAAAAGTTCATTATCAATATCTCAAAAGTTTAGTTTTAACGTTTCGTGTGGTGGTAAGAAACATAGACACGACGCACAACTCACGCGAAAAGGGAGAAGACGTCGACATAGTTGAGACATACTAACTAGAACGCACGCCAAAGAGGAAAATACATTGACAAGGTCAAGAAATACCGACAATACTCGAGCTAGTCAAAGACTAGGAAATGAAGACCACTATTTATGTAATATAAATAGGTTAATTAGTAAGTTTCGGTAGTTTATCCAATAATCCCAAACGTACATGTTTATAATAAAAGATAAGCTTCCATTTATCGTTTAATTAACAAAGGTTTCACATTCGTTACTCGTAATTATACAAGTTTATAATAAAATACGTTATATAAGGTTCGCTATGTAGTATATTATAAATGACACGTTCGTTTATTCAACGTTCCCAAACCATTACGACTTTAATAAGTTGTCTTATCAAAATAATCTTCCCCGACGAGTTTATAAAAGTTATCTTATATTTATAAAACACAAGTTACTATCGTATTTAATAAAGGTTTATAATTAAATAAAACCATATCCGTCGATAATATGTTAGGAATTGGAAATTTCATGTTAAAGTGTCGGTCACCCCAATTATGGTCTAGCATATTTTAGCTCGTAGACTTGTAGTTATTTACGTTATTTAGTAGTTTATTAGTTAGTTTGTAGCGCAGATTAGTTTAGTGTAACACCGTGGAGGAAGGACGGGTCTTTACCCACTGTATGCCTGATCCACAGTCCGATAGGAGGACGTTGTATTTGTAACTATAAATACCCCTTCCATCCTTGGAAGGGGTGGTGCTTTCTCAATCTAACCTTTCATAATTTACAAAGCAAGTCTCTAGCAAGAAACACCCTCTCACTCTTTCTCTCTCTAAAACATGGCATACTTGTATCATCATCATCCAAGGCCGCCCGAATCATCAAACACAATAAATATAGGATCCTAACAATTGGTACCAGAGCCAAGGTTTTTTGTGTTTTGATGATTATGTGTGGTTTTGATACATGTTTTTAAACTGGTTTTATTTTGGTCGGAAATGTCTTATCATTTGGTAAAATGTTTTTTAAACATGTATTTTATATTCTTCTTTTGGTCAAAACGTCTTGGTCCAAACTATTTTTCACACTGTCTTGTGTCAATTTCTTTTGTCCAAACAGATTTTTATCATCTTTTGAGAAAGGTTTTTTTTTGGGTACCATATCTTTGACTTATCATGTGGTAATTTGGTAATATCAATGGGTCAAAATGGTGTATCCTTTTAAGCAATTTTTCTGGGTTCATTCTGGTATTCTTGGTAGCAACTTGGTGTATGAGAAATGCCCTATAGTACTTTTTGTCCTTATTTTTTGGCAGCGACTTGTCAAGCTGGTTCAAGCAGCGACTTGTCCTAAGTTTCTTTGTTGAAAGCGACTTGTGCTTAATGTAGCGACTTACTTCAGAACATGGTCAAAGCGACTTATTTTTATAAGTTAGCAACTTGTGATGTATGAAAAAGAAAAGGTAGCGACTTGACTCATGGTAGCGACTTGCCTGATTTCCAAATAGCGACTTAACCTAGTGAGTTGTGACATGTAGAGACTTAATAGAAAGAGTAGAAGAAGAGTATAACGATTGACCTTACACAATATACCAACATTATCTCAACCTCAGTTTGTTTCTACAAACTTCATCAGCCCATCTCTCAACTCAAAATAAAAAATAAAAAAATGATAAAGAGCAGAAACCCATATCAAAAACATTCTTCCTAATCTAGTCTCACCCCTCCATCAAACAAGACTCTTAACGAAATTGCAAACAAATATCAGATCGAAACAATCTTTTTATCTTTAAAAGATTTATAATTGTCCCTTTATCATCACAGATTCAAGATGTTGAAGCCAAGCTTCTTAATTACTATCCGAAACTTATAAGAAAAACGAGTTACAACAATTATGCTATAATCGTTTTCTTGGTTCGTTCATTGACTAAACACAAAAATATCAACATCTCAGTTACCTACCTTGAAGCCGGTCATAATCTTTACCATCCTTGTGGCATCGAAGGACCTCTAACCATCCATGTGGTGAGGTCTTGTTGTTGTTGCATTGTGTTTACAGAAACGGTAGAGAGTGGCGGACATAATATTGAGGTTAATTAGGGTTCCTGAGGTGAGTGTTTGATTAATTTGGGTTTCGGAGATGGGGGGTATTTTTTTATGTGCAGAACTGATGTGGACGCAATTATGTGAGAGTCTTAGGAAAGATTTGAGATGATGCATTTTTTTGTTCTAAAGGCAGTGATGGGGGCGGAGGTTGAGAAATATTTGTGATTAGGGTATGAAGTGAGTTTAGTGGCATTTATATATCACTGGATATTAGGGTAAAGAGTGCTTATTTATTTGGGCCGTATGGTGTGCTTATTCCGAATGTGGACATGGGCCGGATCTTGAGTTGGATAAGTTGGGCTGACATGATTTTTTGGCTTATGTAAATGTGAGTTTGTAAATGTTTTATGAAAACGTGGTTATATAAAGGCTCATATAAACATTCGAATTAAGATATTTGAATCGGGTGCAAATTGACTATTGGCTTGAATGGGATAATCGGTGTTTCAAATGTGACTAGATATTAGACTGGTGTTGATATTGGAAGATAACTTGAAAGATATTCGGGCCTTGTTTTGTTATTGGTCCGGTCAAGTATAATGGTTAGATTGGGCCCAATCAAAATATGAACCATGTACGTGGATTTAGATTGCTAATCTGTCTTGTATCGGGTAAAATGTCACGTTGATTGGGTATGGTGTTGAACATGGTCATGTTAAACTTGATTGTTCGGATCGGTTGATATCTATTCTTGGATATGGTCGTCGAGTTGTTAACTGATGATGCGATTTATGATAATAAGATCTGATGATGAGATTTGATTTGTTGTTGAGATTTGGTGTGATACCACTTAATACTTTGGTTTATGCATTTTCTCGAAGGGTATTTTGTTACAACTTGAAGTGTTTAATGAACAAAGTTGACTACGCGGTTAAGTTTGATATTTCCTATTTGGATTTGTAGTGCGGTTTTCGGGCGCGTTTAGTTATTTCATCTTCTTTTTTTCTACCCTTCCGCGAAGATGACTTGTTTGGGCGTTTATTGAGTGTGATAAAGACTTGGCTATTTAGTTACGGTTGTGATTCTTTCTCGCTTAACCCACCACGTAGCTATCACTTCGGTGTCTCACGCAGTTGAGGATATGTCAAGAGGTTTTGTACATTGGGTACACCGTTTCTTCTTCACAAGGATTAGTGCAAGTTTAAGTAACAAATCCAGGGAATGTTACGTCGTGTTCAAAGTTTGGCATATAGGGGTCTATTTGTCCATGTGGTCACTACAATAGCCGACAGAATGCGTGATTGATGTATTACCAAAGTGTTTATTGGATGGTTGGTGATAGTGTTGATGTTGGATAATGAACCGTTGATGAACCGCTGCATGTTCCCCTAAAACAGATATTCACCGAAACCAAAGTTGTCATAACACTTTCAAGCTGACAATGTTTACGGTCTTGTCTTGATTTTGTAAAATCCCAGCGAAAAGAAACTATTTCTCGGTTTAAATCATAGACTTGTAAAATACTGTGACAATGGAAACATCCTGGTAATTGTAAAGTGCATTACTGGATCTATCTTACGGTTTATTCTTGGTTTTGTAAAATCCCGTGAAAGAAACTATTTCTTGGTTTAAACCATAGAGTTGTAAAATCCCGTAATGATGGAACAAACCTGGAGAAAGGAAAGTGTATTTCGGGATCTTATTTGATCTTTGGTGCTACGGTTTCTGCTTCGAAGAAGGGATAAAAGAGTGTATTTCATGATTTGGGGGTTTGTTTGGATTTTCTTCATGACGGTTTGGTTACTTCAAAGTTTTACGGGGATATGCTCATTAACCATGGTCAGGATGAAAAACCATTATCATAGTTCACTTAAAACGTCAAAGGAGGCTAGATTTGAGCTTTTAACTAGAAGATGTGACAACGGGGTTAATTCACTATTATTTATTTGAGGTTGAAGTGAAATATCACGGGCGAGTTTACTTAGTATATGAAGGTATCGGGGATGGTTGGATGAAGATTCTTCAAGATCCTTGTTCAAGCTTATTATAAAAAACGAAGACTTGGAAATCTAGTTATTGTTGGGTGACTTTTACCTTTTCTTTTACCACTTGGGGGAATTGGGCTCTTACCACCACAAAATAACTATCACTTTAAGGAGTTACGTTGTAATGCTCAGTGTCACATTCAATTGTGGATTTTTAAGAGGTGATGTACGTCTAATACTTGATGGTTGGTTGGTTGAAGAGTATAAAGTACTTAGAGATTCAAATGGGCATGAATTATCGACACCGCTCTTTGTTACACATGTGCAAGTTTAAGTCACGAGTTTGGGTTATTCTTCTTATTAGGTTTTCTCCATCAGCTGTCACGACAAAGATCCTACAGAATGATAATGGGGGTGATTACAAGTTTTGCCAAGAGATTATGAAAAGACAGAGATTATGACGTCTGTTCACATCAGTTCAGGCCTCGTGCTTCAACATTATGACGTATGAACACAACAGTTCATGCCTCGTACTCTAAAGAAAAGAAAAGTGTACGTGTAAGTGCGCTTTATCTTTGGAAGAAGAGAAATCTTCTCACTAATGACCATTCTCATCAACATGATTCATGCTTTTTCTATGCGCTTTCAAACATCAAGTGAACCGGACTACCGTTGATTGTTTTTCTATTCCACTTGCTCAACTATAATGACGATGGCGACATCATGTGTTAATTTTGCGGGGGAGAAGTGTGAATAGACTACATTTGTTGAAGATATTCACTTATTCAATTAAGAATGGCAACTCCGTATGCAATTCTTGAGGGGAAAGAAGTGTGAATTCTCTACATGGTTGATTGATTTCTGAGAATAAATGGTCAAACGGCTCCAAACTCATGTAAGAACCGAGCTTCTTCTTATAGGGTCATCTTCACATGGAGTTTTCTACTAAGAGTCGTTGGTTAACATCTTCACACGGGCTGATTTAATTAATGACAAAGTGCTTCCAGTTGCGGGGCTGATTTGCTTAATGAGCATCTTTCTGTTCTTGTTTGATTGGGAGGGATTTAAGTTATGGGGATTTTCTATTCGTATGTTAACGGGAATGCATTTGGTGAGTTGAAGATGTTGACTTTCTACTCCCCAATTGGACAATCTTGAAGAAGGTCGAGTCTACAGTCGGTTCTACATTTTCAGCTACACGTTAGAAGACTAAAGACGAGTTACATTTAACGTTCTAAAGACTTCTTCTTAATTCAAGCATTCATCATAAAGATTGTCGGTTTAGGGGAGAGCACTAATTGGGGAAAAGCCAAAGTTAATCCCCAGTTAGACTTGCTCACACTTTACTTCAGAAAGTTGATTCTCACAGATATATTTGTGCTAATAGTGCTCTTCTCAAAAGATTTCAAGTATTTGGGCTTATAATATAATTGCTGATTCTGAAGTGTCAAAACCAGCAAGGGGGAAGGAGACACTATATCTAGCCCAGTAAAATTGATAAACTTAATACTTCTAAGTGATTGAAGATATCCCGGGAAGATAAATGTCATTACCGTAGAGAAACTCAAGGTTTGACTCATGGCGTTATGTTTATTTATTCAACTATGTGGAGGAAGAGATGTTAGAGAAAGTTTCTGAAGATAAAAGAGGTACACAAGTGTGTGATGATCGCGATGTTATCGCAATCATCGGGGAGATAGAATTGTGTATCATTGGGGAAATCATTTGTCTCACTTGAGGGCTTAATCGGATTCAGAGAGATATAATCACTTATTCCGGAGTTGACATCACGCACGGTTGTCATCCGCAGAATAATCGGTGATTGGCTTCTTTACAATGTTATCGGTTGTTCTCTCTTTGGGGAATGTGTGTACTTCGGGTCCTTGAGCTTCATACACGATCATCGTGGGAAAGCCATTGTTTACCACAAACATTGGGAGGTGTTTTCTCTCCGGGCATGATGTGTATTCGGGAGAGTTCTTGGATATTGGTGTACTTCGGGTTCTTGAGCTTCATACGATCATCGGGGAAGAAAGCCATTGTTTACCACAAACATTGGGAGGTGTTTTCTTCGGGCATGATGTGTATTGGGGATAGTTCTTGAGCTCTATTAGAGGCGGGCTGCATCAATTCAACTACTACAATTGTTCTCTTGACACCTTCGGAATGGATTGCTGAGACGATTGGAAAGAATTTGAGATGAGGTATTATTCAAATGTGGGATGATCGTTCTTGTTCTTCGTGTAGATGATATAACCCCAATGAAGTATATTTTAAGTTCTTAAAGGGATTTATGATAATAATTGTGCTTCTTTGTGCACCTGGATAAGGCAAGCTAGAAATAGAGCTTCGAATCTGCTCACCTAAAGGATTTTCGGTTTGGGGGGAAGCTGTCAAAGTCTCTCTTTCATATGGTTCAATTTCTTTCTTCAATTCAAGAGCCTCAGAAGCTTTAGTGGTGAATGTTTTAGGGATGATGACTTCTATCTTCTACAATGGGGCTGCTCGATATCCTTATCTCGGTACTCGTATCATCATCTTGTTAAACTATATCATCTACTCTATCTGTGTAAATATTTTTCAAAAACCAAATACAAAAATATAAAACCAACAAAAATCTACAAAAATCAGAAAATTTGAAAAAGACCAAAAATATTGTTTTTTAAGACTTGTCTTAAGTATCGATAACATATGCGGTCTTAGAAATGTCATTCAATAATGTACGGGACCATAGATGAAGTTGAGCGGGAGGTGTAAATATTCTTTTTCCAATACATGTCCAAAAATGAAACTGCGATTACTTGTTATGTAAGTGCTTAAACTATGGCTTATTATTTGTGCAGCATCTTTAAGGAAGGAAAGTCTTTAGCTAAACCAATTTTCTATAATTGCGTACTTATCCTAAAACAAATTGAGGAAAGTATGTCAGAGCTGTTCCTACTCAAATATTTTATCTAAAATTCTTAGAAAAAAATATTTGTTTTAATTTAATGGTGCTAAATGAGTTGCTTGAAAATCAATCATTATCGGAGTTTTCATAAATTTGCAAACTCAACCAATGAATTCCGCGCTTTTAATCTTTTCATAAAATGAGTCATTGATTGAGGGGGAGAATGTTTTTCAAATTTGCATCATCTAACGGGCTTTCTTAATCATCCTACGTGCTTATCTGAAAAATATAATTGCCTATGTTGAAGGACTAGGTTTCTAGGATGTGATTGTTAGGATTAGATGATTATAGATTGATGAACACATTATTCCCATACCTTTTATGATCTGATTGATATGTTGAATTGACTTTTATTAGTCGATTCTTGATTGGGTGATGTCGACCACCATATATCGTATGTGTGTTCACTAGCATTATCACGGTATATTGGTATATAAGAATGTTCCGATCCGGATCCACAATTGAAGATGATTGGATGCCAAAAGGAAAGGGTAACTAGATCTTGGGTTGACAAATGAAGAAACTGAGCTTAATTGGACTTCTATAGAGAGTTGGTATGGAAAAATGCAGCGTAAGAGGTCTCAGCATCGTGAGATGGTTTTCTTCATGACAAATGAAAGAAAGCGAACTTAATTTGACCTCGATTGGCATTAAAATGCAGCGTATGAATCTCTTTACTTGCATCGTGACGGTTTTCTTCCAAGCCCTACAGCAACAACATAAGCTTCTCAACCACCTAACGTATCTTTGTCAGGGAAATTTTATACCATTTTTTAAACAATTTTCAAATATTGTTTTTGAAAAATGGAAAAATAGTTTTGAAAAATATTTGGACTAAATTTTGAAAATCACCGGACTTCATTTCATCAAAACTATAAGTCACTCAATCATCGACTACGGTTATCGATTGAGGGGGAGAGTGATTTAAAATAAATTATTTTCAAACAATATTTCTTCATAAAAGTCCGGATTGTACAAAATAAGTGGTGATCTAAAGATTTAATGTTATGTCATGGTTTGATTTTTCTTTAAGAATCAAGATCTTTCAAAATGAATTTTTTTCTGTTCTTGTTTGATTGTGAAATTGTTTTATTTTACTTAAAGATCTCTAAAACAATCATACTTGACACTAACAATCTTTAATGTCTGTTATTGGTCCTCATCTGTCATTTTTCAAAATCAAATCTTGCCACGTCTTTTCCTTAAAATTTTCCAAATGATTTAAATCAATCGGGATCCAAAATCTCAATTGGTTTGAAATTTTTGATCGGGGGAGAGATCATGATTTAAATCTCAAATCTGTTTTAGTCCTTTAAAGGTACTCCTGCCTCCATGTGCCAAACGATTTCAATATATGATGCACATGATTGAGGAGGAGCATTTATTCAAAAACAAGATGAGTATTTAAACAAGGCCACATTTTCTCCCATGTTTTCTAAACCTTATTAAATCACTTGGGATCCAAAATCTCAAAGGGTTTGATATTTTTGATTGTGGGAGAATTTGTGATTTAATAATGAAATTTGATAAAAGGCGATCATTTTGATTCAAATGTGCTTGCTGCTCTCTCATATGTGCTAAACACTTTCAAATCTCGAAGCACATATTGAGGGGGAGAATTTCAAAAAGAAAATTAACTTTTAAGGTACAAAGATTTCTATGTTTCAACATAAAGTACCTTGATTGATTTTCTAATGGTTTTCTCTATGGCAAATTGTGATCGTGGTTGTACTTTAAAGAACTCCTGACTCTATGTGTTAAATGATTTAAAACAACAAACACACATATTGAGGGGGAGATTTTACCAAGAAAATCAAATGGCGTTTTCCACGGAAATTGTGATCAAGAATATATTTCAAAGAACTCTTGCCTCCATGTGCTAAACAATTTCAAGATCATATGCACATGTTGATGGGGAGCATTTCTAAATGATCAAAACAATTAAGGTACAAAATATTTTGATTTTATATCACAAGTACCTTGATTGATTTTCCAAATGATTTTTCAATTGGTTTCATGAAGGAAAGAACAATACCAAAAGACCGACCAATTTACTTTATGCATGGTGTTATAAGGATGGTTAGGTTAGGTATTCGTTCCCATGATCCCACCAGAGCCGGAGGGATCTACCCAGGGACAATCCACTAGATAGTGTAGAGTCCTTAGGTTTAATGAAAAAAAGGAGAAAAATGAGAAATGGGAAGAGGTCGAACTGAGACTGAGCTAGTACTGGAATAAACCCAACAAGGTTCTAGTTATGATGTCTCGGTAAGCACTGAAGGGGTTGAAGAATGAAAAAGAATTGAATGTGAAAATGGGTGAAAAGAAATAGCCCTCCAATAATTCAACCTTAGGCAGGCTTAAAAGGTTCAATACATATGCTATTGGTGTTTACTAAGGTAACATCGGTATTGAAGACAAGACGTCATGGACCCAGTGACGCACTGCACTACAACTTCCCAAGCTACTCAAGTTCCTCTTAAAAGGTCTTGTTTCACTCTCACGGAGAACCCACATAATCTATTGACTTTCTCTTAGAGATTGTTGATATAGAAGAAGGAGACCCTCTCCCTAGTCTCCGAAATAGGAAACCAAATGTGCACAATTGAGTCTAGAGCCAAGAGATCATCCACAATATCTCACTAGGACACAAAATTAATGAAGACTTGCTGTTTCACACAATGTGGAAAGTAAGAATATATTAAGAGTCCTACGCATTATCCTTGTGGTATTTCCAGAACATCCGAGTGATATGAAAATATTCACGATGAAGATGGAAATCCTTCTAGAGCCAACATCAAACAAGCTCTTGGTGGGTGACATGTGAGATCTTTTCTAATGATCAACCTTGGTCCAGGTAATGAATTGACGAATACTTTTGGAAAAACCGTTCGATGTGCAAATCTTCTTTTCTCTAGCGCATCGAATGTGTATTCATGTTTCAAACACAAAAAGTATCTCTGATTGAAAAAATACTTTTGGAAAAACTATTCGATGTGCAAATCTCTTCTTTTCTCTAGCACATCGAATGTGTATTCTTTTCAAATACAAAAGTATTTTTGATTGAAAATTGATCTTTCTCATAAAACCTTAAATTAATTATTGCAAAACTATTTCTTTTAAGCAATACGCGATTGTTTTCAAATCAATTTTTCATCAATCAGTGAATCTCAATTCGCTGCTAGAACAGCTGTGAAACCCTGTCAAGGAGATTCTTTGAAATCATACCTGATCACAGGCAATACTTGTACTTGCTAATCAGGGAACCGTGGGCGTGTACCTCAATTCAACGAAGTGATCAAAGACACTTTCGTGTGTTTTATATTAGCTAACTGTTTTTGCGAGGTACATTTGGACGTTTGCAGCTGATTAGAATTGAGAAGTCAATCCAAAGCCGCATGCTCACAGCATCCACACTTAATTGAAGAAATCATGATTGGTGCTGCAAATATCATGAACTAGTAAAGCTTCCGCTACTATGATGGAAAGATGTCATGATCCATAAAGTGTGAGCATTTCGGTCCAAAAGTCACAACTTCACATGATGGCAACACAATAAAGGGTGATCCAGAGATTTACTGTGGCTGATGATCTCAATGAAAGCTCGAAGATCATCAAAGATGTGGATCAGTTCAAAGACCTCCACTCAAAGTACAAAACTATGCGGACTTTAAAAAATCGCTACTAATGCACAAAGATTGAGAACTAAAGACAAAGAAAGAATGCTAGGATGCAAAATGTATTTCATGGGGTGACCTCCCTTAGGGGGAGATTGCTAGGAATTGGAAATTCCATGTTAAAGTGTCGGTCACCCCAATTATGGTCTAGCATATTTTAGCTCATAGACTTGTAGTTATTTACGTTATTTAGTAGTTTATTAGTTAGTTTGTAGCGTATATTAGTTTAGTGTAACACCGTGGAGGAAGGACGGGTCTTTACCCACTATATGCCTGATCCACAGTCCGATAGGAGGACGTTTATTTGTAACTATAAATACCCCTTCCATCGTTGGAAGGGGTGGTGCTTTCTCAATCTAACCTTTCATAATTTACAAAGCAAGTCTCTAGCAAGAAACACCCTCTCACTCTTTCTCTCTCTAAAACATGGCATACTTGTATCATCATCATCCAAGGCCACCCGAATCATCAAACACAATAAATATAGGATCATAACATAATATATAGTTATATATCTCATTATCAGTTAGGATGTTAAAATGGAATATTTAGGCTTATCGTAAAACAAACATATCAAATTTATTTCCGAGTCTAATATATTATACTCGTTTTAAGCCAAATCGTTTAGTATGGTACGACTCATTATAAATATTACTAATGTATCAAATGTTACTTCAACTTTATAAACCATAGTTGAACTTTATAACATATACGTAATATTCGATATTAATCATTAACCACGTATCTAGTCTTAATGTTCGAGTCTAATATATATTGTATCCGTTTATGTCTAATGTCGAATTTATCCAACGTTCAATAAATATTCTTTGTCCAATAATTGACTAAGTCTAAATTATAATTAGTAATTACACCTCTTGATGCATCCATAGTATCTAATTTGCAAATCTAAATATAGCCCGACACGTACTGGTGTATCAATGTTAACCACTTATGAAATTCGTTAGTTCAATATTTACCTAAAACTGATTCTTCATATCCCTTACTCAACATAAAACCATAATTCCCATTAGGCTAATAAACTAATCCAACATTCCCTTGGTTCAAAACAAATACATATTAACTTACCCTAGATGGGTTTGATTGTACCGAGAACAACATAAACACATAACCCATACCGGACCTAATCCGGTTCTTGACCCGACCCGACTAGATAACAATCCGAGACAAACAATATAACCATGGGTCTTAGACGCGACCCGACTCACTGAGTCACGACCTGACCTACTGAGTTAACACAAAACCGCGACTCACTGAGTCAACTTCGACTCAAAATTGCAATAACAAACACATCTTTACCATTGTTACCACACAAACCTGTTTTTAACAATCATGTTTTCACTATTATTTTATAACCTCGCGACATCAGTACAACGTCCCAATCCCAAACCAAGAATTAATGAATAAGAACTCCGAGACTATTATGGGTCTAACCCTCGACCCGTGAACCAACATAAATCGACCAGGACAAACAACACCTTGTTTATATTTTCTTACCACACGAATAGTCATAATAACTGTGGAAAACTAGAAGGGGGGGGGGTTGAATAGTTTTACCAATTTAAAACTTCCTTTTAAATATTTAGATCGACTTATGTTAATCTATTTGATTGTTTATGTTGGACGTTGATAGATAGATATATAAACGTGTAATGAAATATAAAAGTAAGAAGCATCACCACGACACAAGTTATTTATAGCGGTTCGGCTACAAGGACACCTTCCTTGCCTACTCCACTCCTCGAGTCACCTACTCGAGAGTTCGTAAGCACTACACCAACTCCTTGTGCGGAGAAGCCTAGCGTCCAAGCCGCTAACCTTTCCGGTACTAAGCTAAATACGAGTTCTTTCACACCGGCAGAACCACACCTAACACATCGTCGCCTACCCTTTATACGGTGCTAGGCTAACCACCGAGTTCTTTCACACCTTAGGAGAACTAATCCTATCACAACGTCGCCTACCCTTTATTAGGTACTAGGCTAAGCACCTTGTTCCATTATGGAGGAAATACTACCCTTCACGACACAACACTTAATCTCAAGGAGATCTACTCCTTGTTACTCCTTGTTAAACAAATACTTATATGTATAACGATGCACCTCATCGATTATACGACCTAGGCATTTCTTCACAAATACTACTTGATTTGATTCTTCGGCATCCTTCATTAATGCCTTTGACACAACGCTTGGCACCCTTCACTAATGCCTTCGTCTTGACACCTTTAGCATTCTTCACTAATGCTTTGACATGGATGATGAGCACCTTTCACTAATGCTTTCATCTTGACACTTTCAGAATTTTTCACTAATGCCTTCAACCCAACATCTATGGAGAAAGGAAGAACTATCAACAAGAGAACCTTAGTAGTCTTGATGATGACGAAGCATGGCAACTCATGGACTTGAGCTTGCATGTCTTCAAGAAGTGGTGATCTCTTCTTTAAGAGGAACCTAGAAGATCACACAAAAACAAAAGACAAACTACATAGATCACTTAGATCTGAGGTTAGAGGGTTAGAATACTTTGGCGAAGTATGTGTGTAAAGTGATGAATAGAAAGGAAGAAATGGCTCTCTATTTATAGAGAAAATTCTCTACTGTTCCTCGGATCCCACGGATCCCTTCCACTTGGGATCCGGCTAGCACAAAGCTAGGGATCCGTGGAATGCTCCTCTTTGCCCATGGGTATTTTTGGTTATGGGTCATGGGTCATGGTTTATGGGTTGATCCATGGTTTTCTTTCTAGATACAATGAACTTGGTTAAGTGGTATATATAAAACCATGGGTTATGGGTCAATACCATTTGCTAGTTTATTACCCATTTTAGTATTTTCATGTTTTTTTACCCATTTTAGTATTTACATGTTTTTACCCATTTTAGTATACTTAGTTTAAGTATATGTTAACTCAATATGTAAACACTAGTTGTTGTACATATATATCTAAATCATAAAACACTTAAGCTTGTTTTAGTGTTTTATGTGAAAACGTAAGTGTGTTAGAAAACTATTAACTCAAACTATTTACGTACTCTATTTGTTCCGTTAAAATGATTTTACGTTTGTTATCGACAAAACATTAGAAGATCGTAAAATATAAATAAGCGTTTTTACGGCTTATTTGTATTAACAATCTCCCCTTTTGTTGATGACAAAACATAAAATTATTTTAAGGAAAATCTAAAATTAGTAAAAGTTTGAATTTGTAGTTTTACTTTCTTCTCCCCTCTTTTGTCGAAACAAAAAGTGTTAAAAGAAAGTAACACAATTTTTATAAGAAAAGTTATGTAAAAATGTAAAGAGAGCAAGTGACGGGAATGGTACTCGTCTTGACTCCCCCTTGACGAGTCCATCCCTTTGAAAAAGGGCGTCAAGGACATAACGTAAAATATCCTAATTGTGTTTGCAATTAAGTTTGCAAATGGTTCATCTAAGTGACGAAAGCGTGCTCCCCCTTGAATATTTCAATGTTGCAATGGGGTGTCATGAAGTGTAATCCAAAATTGGATTAAGTTGCAAATGATTTTGCAATGTTATTTACAACAAAGCTCCCCCTAGCTTTATGGTGTCAATATCTTCATGTGTATTTTGAATAACTACAAAACAAATGTTAGAAAACAAGAGTATAGTGCATAATTTCCTGCAAATAAGACTCAAGTTAGTAGAAATTTGTGCTTCTGTACCACGGATCCCTCGGTTCCCTTCAAGGAGGGATCCGTCTAGTTATTTGGGAGGGATCCGGCTATCGTTGGCAGATTCTTCAAAGGTGAAGAAATGTCAAGCAATGCTATTTGAGGAAATGAGATATATGTACAATATAACAAGCACAACACAAAAAATAATCATATCATATAAGTATTCATTCAATAAAACAAGAGATACACAACCAAATCTCTAAAACTAAGAGAATGAACTTTAGCCATACAAATACTACTAATGCTAATCTCAATACTAGACTTAGAATGTGACAATGTGCTTAAGTCTAGGGATGAGTGGACTTGTTGAATTGATCCAACTTTGCAAGAAGATGATTAAACATGAAATGTATCTCATTTCGTACTTCTTGAACAAGTCCTTGAGTTTTTAGACAATTTGGGCAAGTATTGTCTTGGTTTGGCCCCGGAGGGAAAAGGATGTTTTGAGGGGGCTCAATGTATGTTTGAGGGTCTTTATTTTGAGAAGTAGGAAGAGGTTCTAAAAATTAGGGTGGTAATGGAACTTCTTCCATATGATCAAGGTTGTTCCTTGTCTCCCATGATGGGCTAGTTGGTGTTGTAGGTGGTTCCCGATTCAATGAAAAGGTTGGTGAATGGGAGGTTCTTGGTGGTGAATGGAACAATGAATATATTTTTGGATGAGGAAGAGGCTCATTCAAGGAGTGTAGTCCATGCTCAATGAATGAAGGCTTTGATGGTTTGCTAGAACTAGCCATGTTTGGTTTAGAACTAGATGATCCTTTTTCTAGTTGGAAGGGTTTGATGCTAATCCTTGCGGTTCTCTTAGCTTTTGTTAGATGGGTTGGATGAGGTGGGATTCTAGAGTCATTATCTCTAACGGGAGATGTTTCGGTGGATGAAATTTCATGGATCATTTGACCCTTTCTTTTGGATGATCCTATGTTTGAGGAGTTATTGCTAAGAGCCTTAGTCATGGTGATGAAGATGCTAATGTGAGCTTCTAATTTCTGATTTTTGAAAGGTAATTGAGGATGGTGCCATAAACCTAAGATAGTTTGGTTTATAAAGAATAATTTGAATTTGGGAATTAAATTCTTGACCACTTATAAGACTAAGCATGCTCTTGGCGTTTTTATCAGCTCTAGGAGGACAATTAATGTATGCTAAGAGTGGTTAGAGAACAAAAGGTGATATGAATTTGAATATAGGAGCTGGTTTATGCTCTCTGCATCTACGGATCATCCTCTCGGTAAGAGGGATCCGCCTAGTTAAAGACCAGGGATCCGGCTATCAGACAAGGTCTAGGTGAAATCATTAAGGTTTGTTATTAATGGATTTCGAGGGTTTGACTTAATTTTGAAGTCTTTAGCTGTTGGATATCTCAAATCCTTAACCATAACAAGTAATGGTGCCTAATGATGGTTTTGTCCAAGATAATTTGACCTTGGGTAGTCTAACTATATGTTTGACAATGATTCAATTTAATTTGATGTGGAGAAATGGTGATAACAAGTCCTAGAAGTCAGATGATGTCCTAATAGGAATTTACTAAAATCCTTAAAAATAAGAAGAAATGAAAAACTAATTTTTGACCCTAATTTTGATTAAAAGATGATTAAGATCAATTTGCTCAAATTGAAAGATATACCTAACTAAGTGCTATCAAGCGTGATAGATAATGTGTGAGTGTTGGAGCGGAATTATGGTGAGTTTTGACTAGTAGATAAATCAAAAATATTTCAAAAATGTATCCTAGATAAGCAATGGATGAGAGTGAGATTTTCAACTATTTGATAACGACTTAGTTGGCTCTAGTATCTTATGTTTGACTTGTTAGAGATGATCTAATGGGTACATTTTGATGTAGCCAAATCGTATTTCATATCGGATGCTCACGGATCCCGAGTTCCCTTATGGGAGGGATCCGGCGGTTCAAAAATTTGGGATCCGCCTTACTTGATCGAGAGAGCTTTTCGGAAATGTGCATCTTTGCACTTTATATCAAATGCTTTTCCTAGTTGTTTCCACGGGGACTAAATATACTAGCACAACTAATATAATGTATACCAAGGTAGGAAGAGCTAAAATTCCTAGAATGAGTGACAACGACCATTCAAAGGGTCGTAAAATCTCATTTCCCAAGTACCTACGTTAGGATTGTTTAGTGCCATGATATGGCAATACCTACAAACTACAAGCATAATTTAAAATGTTTACAAACCATTGTTTGAAATTGTTCATCACAAGTTTGATTCTTCAATCCTTACCTTTCTTTTCCTCCTTCACTTCTTCACCCGTCCTCCACTTTTTATCAAACTATCTTCACTTCTTTTTCCTCAAGAAATTGGCGAAGCATTTGAAGATTCCCTTAGTTTGTTGCCATTCGGGTGATTCATTAGGAATGTTTGGCAATTGGTTGATGTAGTCCAAGAGGTCAAGATCGATATTTTCAAGTGGGTTGCTACTACTCCCTTCACCTCCACCTTCTCCTTGCCTTTTCCTTTCGTCCAGGAATCGTGGGTGGGTGTGGCCTCTTTCCTTCCACCATAAACCGTGTTGTTCTACCCTCGGTTAATGGTACCATAACCCTATTGCAAAAGCTATGATCCAAGGATTGTGGGGAAGGGTCTAATGCAAAGATGAATTTTGCAAGACGGGTTAGAAGCATTGCATCTGAAGCACCATCTTGTCCATGCTTCTTACACTTGCCATTCTCTTGATCACGTAGTAGGCAATGTTGAGCGAGTTTTCGGTTAAAGACAATAGATCATGAAGTTTAGACATGCATTGGGGTGATCCTTGTTTCCTACTAGACACACCACATTCTCCCTTATCACATCTTCCCATTTTCTATATACTTGCATACATCTCCGAGTGCTCCATTTGGAAAGGATCTCTATAGATCACTTTCGACTTCCTAGTAACTCTTGATGGGTATGCTCTTGGCATAAACACGGTATCCTTCCGTGGTTGCTTAGGATTCTTGCGTGATAAATGTCGTGATGATCAACCATAGAGTGTATCTCACGCAGCGAAAATTCATTAGAATACATACACACACCCATCATGTGGCACCCCTATAATTCTTCCAAACTCTATAAGTGAAAGACTAAAATCTCGCTCATTGATGGTGAATTCAATTGAGATGGACCCATCATCATTTCTAATTATACCCATTGTCTTGTAGAATTGAAGCACAAATATCGGGCAATTTCCTCGTTTATATCCAATAAACAATCAAACCCAATAGTTCCAAATACTTCCTTATGTGGGTATTTGCGAGGAACGATGGATCAACAACTCTACCTTCATGAAAAAGTCTTCTTTCAAGCAACTTAAAGGCTTTTCTATCCTCCGGACTTAATCCATCTTTTCTATGATACATGGGTATGTAGTGTGCGGTGTCTTGGTAATCTTGTTGCTTGTTGCTTGGCATGTTTGTTCCTAAACAATACAACCACAATGTGGTGTTAATGGTGAATAGTAATCTAAAGGGTTTGATCACAATTTTGCTCTCATCATCTTTGTTGAGTTCAAGAAATGTGTTTAATTTGTATTAACAATGTTAATTCTTTGATTTAGATTATCTTAGAAAACAATGTGGTGACAAATTATGACAAACCATTTGAACCCAACTCTTAAAGATGAAGAAATTGTAATTCTAAGAATCAAGGAATTGAATTAACAATGTAGTGAAGATTATACTTACACAATTGATTGTTAAGCTTGAGAAGAATGATCAATTTGCTCCTGTGAATAGTGTCGGAGTCTTTGTTCATGAGTCTTTGAAGTGAGTATGATTGTGGAACATCCACTGTGATCATTTTTAGCTTATCGTTGTTTACATTTTGCACGATCCTTGATCCCTCATTTGGGATCAGCTAGTATAAAACTCGAGGGATCGGCATAACAAAGAAAGTCACTCAAACATTCCTTGATAACTATGGTTTGGGAGTTCTAAAACGTCTAATGTTTTGGTGTTAAGGTTCTAAAACTTGTGGTTTGAGGTTTTGAAGATTCAGTACTATTCTTATTAGACGACGTTCCCTTTTTAAGA
Organism: Chrysanthemum makinoi; assembly: GCA_910596185.1. Lineage (NCBI taxonomy): Eukaryota > Viridiplantae > Streptophyta > Magnoliopsida > Asterales > Asteraceae > Chrysanthemum > Chrysanthemum makinoi. Next base: position 180,761,190 of record OU343225.1, read on the forward strand.
ATTAGTCATAATTCTTGGGAAGCTTTTCAAACATATAATAAAATCCCATTTTATTATAATGTAAGAAGTTTCACATAGAATTTTATTGACGTAGATGGAGTGTCAATAAATCCTTTATGATGAATAATGATAATGGTTATCAAATAATCAAGATATCATTATTATGAGTTGGTAATGTAGTCTATACAAATAAGTCGGAGAATACTAATTTGATGATGACTATAATATAAACTTACTAGAATAATAACTAATAAATCATGTAGCTAAGATTTCAATAATAAAATTAAAAGCAAGTGATTAGTAATCATACCTTGGCTAAATATTCTTTTTAAGAAAAGAAGTATTTAGATGTTTTGTGATCTTCTTGGAAATTCAGTTTATGTTGTAAGAATACTAAACATTCTTTTTTGAAAAGAAAATATTTAGATAAATTCTTTATGCTTTTCTTGGTAACACCAAATCCAAGTATGGATAATGCTTAAGAAAAAAAATGTTAGAGCATTCTATCATTGTCCAACAATAAACAATATAGAGATTTTTAAAATATGATAAAATAATCCTTCTTTGTAGTTTTCAAACATACATGGATCTTATCAAGTTTTTAAAGTACAACATACTCTAAGAAACTTGGTAAGAAGCTCCCATACGTGCAATTGTGGAAAACTAAAAAGGGGGGTTGAATAGTTTTACCAATTTAAAACTTCCTTTTAAATATTTAGATCGACTTATGTCAATCTATTTGATTGTTTATGTTGGGCGTTGATAGATAGATATATAAGCGTGTAATGAAATATAAAGAGTAAGAAGCACATCACCACGACACAAGTTATTTATAGTGGTTCGCCTACAAGGACACCTTCCTTGCCCTACTCCAATCCCCGAGTCACCTACTCGAGAGTTCGTAAGCACTACACCAACTCCTTGTGGCGGAGAAGCCTTCACAACGTCGCTTAACCTTTTTCGGTACTAAGCTAAATACCGAGTTCTTTTCACACCAAGGCGAACCACACCTAACACAACGCCGCCTACCCTTTATACGGTGCTAGGCTAACCACAGAGTTCTTTCACACCTTAGGAGAACTAATCCTATCACAACGTCTCCTACCCTTTATTAGGTACTAGGCTAAGCACCTAGTTCCATTATGGAGGAACTACTACCCTTCACGACACAACACCTAATCTCAAGGAGATCTACTCCTTGTTACAACACCATTAAGGATATCACCATCCTTGTAAATAAACAAATACTTATATGTATAACGATGCACCTCATCGATTATACGACCCAGGCATTCTTCACAAATGCTCCTTGATTTGATTCTTTGGCATCCTTCACTAATGCCTTTGACACAACGCTTGGCACCCTTCACTAATGCCTTCGTCTTGACACCTTTAGCATTCTTCACTAATGCTTTGACACGGATGATGAGCACCTTTCACTAATGCTTTCATCTTGACACTTTCGGCATTCTTCACTAATGCCTTCAACCCAACATCTATGGAGAAAGGAAGAACTATCAACAAGAGAACCTTAGTAGTCTTGATGATGACGAAGCATGGCAACTCATGGACTTGAGCTTGCACGCCTTCAAGAAGTGGTGATCTCTCCTTTAAGAGGAACCTAGAAGATCACACAAAAACAAAAGACAAACTACATAGATCACTTAGATCGGAGGTTAGAGGGTTAGAATACTTTGGGGAAGTATGTGTGTAAAGTGATGAATAGAAAGGAAGAAATGGCTCTCTATTTATAGAAAAATTCTCTCTGTTCCCGAGATCCCACGGATCCTTCCACTTAGGATCCGGCTAGCACAAAGCTAGGGATCCGTGGAACGCTCCTCTTTGCCCATGGGTATTTTTGGTTATGGGTCATGGGTCATGGGTTATGGGTTGATCCATGGTTTTCATTCTAGATACAATAAACTTGGTTAAGTGGTATATATAAAACCATGGGTTATGGGTCAATACCATTTGCTAGTTTATTACCCATTTTAGTATTTACATGTTTTTACCCATTTTAGTATACTTAGTTTAAGTATATGTTAACCCAATATGTAAACACTAGTTGTTGTACATATATATCTAAATCATAAAACACTTAAGCTTGTTTTAGTGTTTTATGTGAAAACGTAAGTGTGTTAGAAAACTATTAACTCAAACAATTTACGTACTCTATTTGTTTCGTTAAAATGATTTTACGTTTGTTATCGACAAAACATTAGAAGATCGTAAAATATAAATAAACGTTTTTACGGCTTATTTGTAACAATCTCCCCTTTTGTTGATGACAAAACATAAAATATTTTAAGGAAAATCTAAAATAAGTAAAGTTTGAATTTGTAGTTTTTACTTTCTTCTCCCCCTCTTTGTCGAAACAAAAAGTGTTAAAAAGAAACTAACACAATTTTTATAAGAAAAGTTATGTAAAAATGTAAAGAAGCAAGTGGCGAGGAATGGTACTTTCGTCTTGAAATGGTACTCTTGACTCCCCTTGACGAGTCCATCCCTTTGAAAAAGGGCGTCAAGGACATAACGTAAAATATCCTAATTGTGTTTGCAATTAAGTTTGCAAATGGTTCATCTAAGTGACGGCGTGCTCCCCGCTTGAATATTGCAATGATGCAATGGGGTGTCATGAAGTGTAATCCAAAATTGGATTAAGTTGCAAATGATTTTGCAATGTTATTTGACACAAAGCTCCCCCTAGCTTTATGGTGTCAATATCTTCATGTGTATTTTGAATAACTACAAAACAAATGTTAGAAAACAAGAGTATAGTGCATAATTTTCTTGCAAATAAGACTCAGTTAGTAGAAATTTGTGCTTTTGTACCACGGATCCACGGTTCCCTTCAAGGAGGGATCCGTATAGTATTTAGGGAGGGATCCGGTACCTCGTTGATGATTCTTCAGCAGTTGATGAAGAAATGTCAAGAAATGCTATTTGAGGAAATGAGATATATGTACAATATAACAAGCACAACACACAAAAATAATCATAGCATATAAGTATTCATTCAATAAAACAAGAGATACACAACCAAATCTCTAAAACTAAGAGAATGAACTTTAGCCATACAAATACTACTAATGCTAATCTCAATACTAGACTTAGAATGTGACAATGTGCTTAAGTCTAGGGATGAGTGGACTTGTTGAATTGATCCAACTTTGCAAGAAGATGATTAAACATGAAATGTATCTCATTTCGTACTTTTTGAACAAGTCCTTGAGTTTTTAGACAATTTGGGCAAGTATTGTCTTGGTTTGGCCCCGGAGGGAAAAGGATGTTTTGAGGGGGCTCAATGTATGTTTGAGGGTCTTTATTTTGAGAAGTAGGAAGAGGTTCTAAAAATGAGGGTGGTAATGGAACTTCTTCCATATGATCAAGGTTGTTCCTTGTCTCCCATGATGGGCTAGTTGGTGTTGTAGGTGGTTCTCGATTCAATGAAAAGGTTGGTGAATGGGAGGTTCTTGGTGGTGAATGGAACAATGAATATATGTTTGGATGAGGAAGAGGCTCATTCAAGGAGTGTAGTCCATGCTCAATGAATGAAGGCTTTGATGGTTTGCTAGAACTAGCCATGTTTGGTTTAGAACTAGATGATCCTTTTTCTAGTTGGAAGGGTTTGATGCTAATCCTTGCGGTTCTCTTAGCTTTTGTTGGATAGGTTGGATGAGGTGGGATTCTAGAGTCATTATCTCTAACGGGAGATGTTTAGGTGGATGAAATTTCATGGATCATTTGACCCTTTCTTTTGGATGATCCTATGTTTGAGGAGTTATTGCTAAGATCCTTAGTCATGGTGATGAAGATGCTAATGTGAGCTTCTAATTTCTGATTTTTGAAAGGTAATTGAGGATGGTGCCATAAACCTAAGATTGTTTGGTTTATAAAGAATAATTTGAATTTGGGAATTAAATCCTTGACCACTTATAAGACTAAGCATGCTCTTGGGGTTTTGATCAGCTCTAGGAGGACAATTAATGTATGCTAAGAGTGGTTAGAGAACAAAAGGTGATATGAATTTGAATATAGGAGCTGGTTTATGCTCTCTGCATCTACGGATCCCGCGTATCCCTCTCAGTAGGGATCCGCTTGGTTAAAGACCGAGGATTAGGCTATCGAGACAAGGTCTAGGTGAAATCATTAAGGTTTGTTATTAATGGATTTCGAGGGTTTGACTTAATTTTGAAGTCTTTAGCTATTGGATATCTCAAATCCTTAACCATAACAAGTAATGGTGCTTAATGATGGTTTTGTCCAAGAAAATTTGACCTTGGGTAGTCTAACTATATGTTTGACAATGATTCAATTTAATTTGATGTGGAGAAATGGTGATAACAAGTCCTAGAAGTCAGATGATGTCCTAATAGGAATTTACTAAAATCCTTAAAAATAAGAAGAAATGAAAAACTAATTTTTGACCCTAATTTTGATTAAAAGATGATTGAGATCAATTTGATAAAATTGAAAGATATACCTAACTAAGTGCTATCAAGCGTGATAGATAATGTGTGAGTGTTGGGCCCGAATTATGGTGAGTTTTGACTAGTAGATAAATCAAAAATATTTCAAAAATGTATCCTAGATAAACAATGGATGAGAGTGAGATTTTCAACTATTTGATAAAGACTTAGTTGGCTCTAGTATCTTATGTTTGACTTGTTAGAGATGATCTAATGGACTGTTTTGATGTATCCAAATCTGTATTTCATATCGGATGCTCTGGATCCCGCGTTCCCTTATGGGAGGATCCGGCCAGGTTCAAAATTTGGGATCCGCCTACTTGGTCGAGAGAGCTTTCAGGAAATGTGCATCTTTGCACTTTATATCAAATGCTTTTCCTAGTTGTTTCCACGGGGACTAAATATACTAGCACAACTAATATAATGTATACCAAGGTAGGAAGAGCTAAAATTCCTAGAATGAGTGACGACGACCATTCAAAGGGTCGTAAAATCTCATTTCCCAAGTACCTACGTTAGGATTGTTTAGTGCCATGAAATGGCAATACCTACAAACTACAAGCATAATTTAAAATGTTTACAAACCATTGTTTGAAATTGTTCATCACAAGTTTGATTCTTCAATCCTTACCTTTCTTTTCCTCCTTCACTTCTTCACCCGTCCTCCACTTTTTATCAAACTATCTTCACTTCTTTTTCCTCAAGAAATTGGCGAAGCATTTGAAGATTCCCTTAGTTTGTTGCCATTCGAGTGATTCATTAGGAATGTTTGGCAATTGGTTGATGTAGTCCAAGGGGTCAAGATCGATATTTTCAAGTGGGTTGCTACTACTCCCTTCACCTCCACCTTATCCTTGCCTTTCCCTTTCGTCCAAGGAATCCGTGGGTAGGTGTGGCCTCTTGCCTTCCACCATAAACCGTGTTGTTCTACCCTCGGTTAATGGTACCATAACCCTATTGCAAAAGATATGATCCAAGGATTGTGGGGAAGTGTCTAATGCAAAGTTGAATTTTGCAAGTCGGGTTAGAAGCATTACATACGGAAGCACCATCTTGTCCATGCCTCTTACACTTGCCATTCTCTTGACCATGTAGTAGGCAATGTTGAAGCGAGTTTCAGTTACAAGACAATAGATCATGAAGCTTAGACATGCATTGGGGTGATCCTTGTTTCCTACTAGACACACCACATTCTCCCTTATCACATTTTCCCATTTTCTACATAACGCATACATCTCCGAGAGCTCCATTTGGAAAGGATCTCTATAGATCACTTTCGACTTCCTAGTAACTCTTGATGGGTATGCTCTTGGCATAAACACGGTATCCCTTACCGTAGTTGCTTCTGGGATTGTTGCGTGATAAATGTCGTGATGATCAACCATAGAGTGTATCTCCTGCAATGACCATTCATTAGAATACATACACACACCATCATGTGGCACCCCTATAATTCTTCCAAACTCTATAAGTGAAAGACTAAACTCTCGCTCATTGATGGTGAATTCAATTGAGATGGACCCATCATCATTTCTAATTATACCCATTGTCTTGTAGAATTCAAGCACAAATATCGGGCAAATTTCCTCGTTTATACCCAATAAACAATCAAACCCAATAGTTCCAAATACTTCCCTTATGTTAGTATTTGCAAGGAACGATGGATCAACAACTCTACCTTCATGAAAAAGTCTTCTTTCAAGCAACTTAAAGGCTTTTCTATCCTCCGGACTTAATCCATCTTTTCTATGATACATGGGTATGTAGTGTGCGGTGTCTTAGTAATCTTGTTGCCTGTTGCTTGGCATGTTTGTTCCTAAACAATACAACCACAATGTGGTGTTAGTGGTGAATAGTAACCTAGAGGGTTTGATCACAATTTTGCTCTCATCATCTTTGTTGAGTTCAAGAAATGTGTTTAATTTGTATTAACAATGTTAATTGTTTGATTTAGATTATCTTAGAAAACAATGTGGTGACAAATTATGACAACCCATTTGAACCCAACTCTTAAAGATGAAGAAATTGTAATTCTAAGAATCAAGGAATTGAATTAACAATGTAGTGAAGATTATACTTACACAAGTGATTGTTAAGCTTGAGAAGAATGATCAATTTGCTCCTTTGAACAGTGTCTGAGTCTTTGTTCGTGAGTCTTTGAAGTGAGTATGATTATGGAACATCCACTGTGATCATTTTTAGCTTATACTGTCTTCTGTTGCACGGATCCCGTGGATCCCTCTCATTTGGGATCCGCTAGTATAAACGAGGGATCGGCATAACAGCAAAAGTCAGATCAAACATTCCTTGATAACTATGGTTTGGGAGTTCTAAAACATCTAATGTTTTGGTGTTAAGGTTCTAAAACTTGTGGTTTGAGGTTTTGAAGATTCAGTACAATTCTTATTAGACGAGGTTCCCTTTTTAAGAATTAGTCATAATTCTTGGGAAGCTTTTCAAACATTATAATAAAATCCCATTTTATTATAATGTAAGAAATTTTACATAGAATTTTATTGACGTAGATGGAGTGTCAATAAATCATTTGTGATAAATAATGATAATGGTTATCAAATAATCAAGATATCATTATTATGAGTTGGTAATGTAGTCTATACAAATATGTCGGAGAATATTAATTTGATGATGACTATAATATAAACTTACTAGAATAATAATTAATAAATCATGTAGCTAAGATTTCAATAATAAAATTAAAAGCAAGTGATTAGTAATCATACCTTGGCTAAATATTCTTTTTAAGAAAAGAAGAATTTAGATGTTTTGTGATCTTCTTGGAAATTCCAGATTTATGTTGTAAGAATACTAAACATCCTTTTTGCGAAAGGAAATATTTAGATAAATTCTTTATGCTCTTCTTGGTAATCCAAATCCAAGTATGGATAATGCTTAAGAAAAAAAATGTTAGAGCATTCTATCATTGTCCAACAATAAACAATATAGAGATTTTAAAATATGATAAAAATAATCCTTCTTTGTAGTTTTCAAACATACATGAATCGTATCAAGTTTTTAAAGTACAACATACTCTAAGAAACTTGGTAACGAAGCTCTGATAACAATTGTGAAAAACTAGAAGGGGGGGTTGAATAGTTTTACCAATTTAAAACTTCCTTTTAAATATTTAGATCGACTTATGTCAATCTATTTGATTGTTTATGTTGGACGTTGATAGATAGATATATAAACGTGTAATGAAATATAAAGAGTAAGAAGCACATCACCACGACACAAGTTATTTATAGTGGTTCGGCTACAAGGACACCTTCCTTGCCCTACTCCACTCCCCGAGTCACCTACTCGAGAGTTCGTAAGCACTACACCAACTCCTTGTGGCGGAGAAGCCTTCACAACGTCGCTTAACCGTTTTCCGGTACTAAGCTAAATACCGAGTTCTTTCACACCAAGGCGAACCACACCTAACACAACGTCGCCTACCCTTTATACGGTGCTAGGCTAACCACCGAGTTCTTTCACACCTTAGGAGAACTAATCCTATCACAACGTCTCCTACCCTTTATTAGGTACTAGGCTAAGCACCTAGTTCCATTATGGAGGAACTACTACCCTTCATGACACAACACCTAATCTCAAGGTGATCTACTCCTTGTTACAACACCATCAAGGATATCACCATCCTTGTAAATAAACAAATACTTATATGTATAACGATGCACCTCATCGATTATACGACCTAGGCATTTCTTCACAAATACTACTTGATTTGATTCTTCGGCATCCTTCACTAATGCCTTTGACACAACGCTTGGCACCCTTCACTAATGCCTTCGTCTTGAAAACTTTAGCATTCTTCACTAATGCTTTGACACGGATGATGAGCACCTTTCACTAATGCTTTCATCTTGACACTTTCGGCATTCTTCACTAATGCCTTCAACCCAACATCTATGGAGAAAGGAAGAACTATCAACAAGAGAACCTTAGTAGTCTTGATGATGACGAAGCATGGCAACTCATGGACTTGAGCTTGCACGTCTTCAATAAGTGGTGATCTCTCCTTTAAGAGGAACCTAGAAGATCACACTAAAACAAAAGATAAACTACATAGATCACTTAGATCTGTGGTTAGAGGGTTAGAATACTTTAGGAAAGTATGTGTGTAAAGTGATTAATAGAAAGGAAGAAATGGCTCTCTATTTATAGAGAAAATTCTCTACTGTTCCCCGGATCCCACGGATCCCTTCCACTTGGGATTCGGCTAGCACAAAGCCAGGGATCCGTGGAACGCTCCTCTTTGCCCATGGGTATTTTTGGTTATGGGTCATGGGTCATGGGTTATGGGTTGATCCATGGTTTTCTTTCTAGATACAATGAACTTGGTTAAGTGGTATATATAAAACCATGGGTTATGGGTCAATACCATTTGCTAGTTTATTACCCATTTTAGTATTTACATGTTTTTACCCATTTTAGTATACTTAGTTTAAGTATATGTTAACCCAATATGTAAACACTAGTTGTTGTACATATATATCTAAATCATAAAACACTTAAGCTTGTTTTAGTGTTTTATGTGAAAACGTAAGTTTGTTAGAAAACTATTAACTCAAACTATTTACGTACTCTATTTGTTTCGTTAAAATGATTTTACGTTTGTTATCGACAAAACATTAGAAGATCGTAAAATATAAATAAACGTTTTTACGGCTTATTTGTATTAACAATAACATTTGCAAAACTGATTTTACATCATTTAAGGATTTTATACATGGGACTCATGAACACACTGTTTTCAAAACTCATTTTCATTTTAGTTATCCATAAAACCTTGACACAAATTAACATATATATCAATCGATTAAAATAGCAAAATAAATATAGATATATATGAAACAGCTTGTTACCGAGAAGGAGAGAACGAAGAAAATGAGGAGGAGTTGGAGGTGTCTTTTACGAGTATTACTCGTAACCATCCAAGCTAGAACTCACGACAATCGTTTTACACTAAAAACCTTATATTTCGAATCTAATATTCTAGATCTAGAGCGGGTCGCAGGGTTTGAACGTGCGTGTGTTATGAAAATAGAACCCCAAGAGCTAGATCTATCATTCTAGGTAGGTGGTATTGTTTGTGGTGGTGGCCGGAAAACACGACGGCGCCGGAACCTTAATTGGGTGGCCGGAAAATATATAGAGAGAGAGGTGGAGAGTTTGTGTGTGTGTTTATAGAAAGAGAAAGTGTTTTGTAAAAATGAGAGAGTGAGGAGAGTGTGGGGTATTTATACCACCAGGAGGGACCCAACTTGTACTAGTGAAACTACAAGGGCGGAAATGAAACTATCAAAAGGGACCATACATGAAGCTTTCTAAAACTTTTGATATACTAGGTTCGGGACTCGTTTGGACTAGCAAACGAAAGATTCGTGACTCGAGAATTACGCCAATGTTCTCAGAATAATATTTCTGATAAAAACGACTATAAATACGCATCGTATCTCAACTTAGGTGGAACGATCGCTCATTTTGACGTTTATCCATTTATGACGCATCGAGGAAATTACGAGTTGTCACATATACCAAATCATAATCCAAATCTAAATACAAATCCTAAAGCCATCTACAAACCAAACAGGCCTTTACACTTTCTTCTAAAGTAATTGCACACAAACCTAGACAACAAGTACAAATCGATCAATAAAATTCACCTGAGCCAAAATTCACGCAATATTAAATACGTAAGCCTAGAAAAAATGTGCCCACTTAATTAAACCTCTTAATTAAGGCAAAGAACTATGTGGTTAAACTTTATCAAAATAAAAAAAATATGAGTGTTCCTAACTCAAAAGGTGTCGTTTTTTTTCCCAGAGCTTTTACCTCTTCATCTGTAAACCATGTCTGCAGAAAAAGAGGCATATCTAAAGTCTTCATCTGCATACAAGAAGACTGTTTGTTTTTTGTGTTATTGAAGTTTTTTTTTATTTTTTATATAAATCCTTTTGTCATATGGGTCAAATGGGTCAATGATTTCCTAACGGTTTGTTAGTTTTTTTGACCTCTTTTTACATTTTCGACCGTTTTTTTATATCTTCGTCTGTTTTTTACGTTTTCGTCTTTTTTTTACGTTTTCGACCGTTTTTTTACTTCTTCATCCGTTTTTTTTATGTTTTTGTCATTTTTCATGTTTTCATATGTTTTTTTAACGTTTTCATCTGTTTTTTTCTTTTCTTACGTTTTCGTCTGTTTTTTTTACGTTTTCATCCATTTTTTATATTTTCTTCTATTTTTAACGTTTTCGTCCGTTTTTTACATTTTAGTGCTTTTTTTACGTTTTCGTTCATTTCTAACGTTTTCGACTGTTTTTTTACGTTTTTGACTTCTTTTTTTTTTCGTTTTTGTCCTTTTTTTACGTTTACGTCTAATTTTTACGTTTTTGTATGTTTTTTTTACGTTTTCGTCCGTTTTCATCCATTTTTTACACTTTCGTCTGTATTTTAAAATTATCAACCGTTTTTTTTTTACGTTTTAGTTTGTTTTTTTACGTTTTCGCTTGTTGTTTTATGTTTCGATCGTTTTTTACGTTTTCATATTTTTTTTACATTTTCGACTATTTTTTAACTTTTGTCTGTTTTCTTTTATTTTCGTCCGTTTTCGTCCATTTCTTACATTATCATACGTTTGGTTACATAAGATAACGTAAGAAATCGTAGAATAACGTACAAAAAACTTACGAAATTATATGAAAACGGATGAAAACGTAAAAAATATAAGAAAACGTAAAAAAGGGACTAAAACGTAAAAAACGGAAGAAAACGCAAAGAATGGCCAAAAACGTAAAAAAAAAGGGACGAAAATAGACTAAAACGTAAAAAAAAAAAAACGTAAAACGAGGACAAAAACATAAAAGGGCTAAAACATAAAAAGCGCAAAACTAAAAATCGATGAAAACGTGAAAGACGTTGAAAACGTAAATAAACGAACGAAAACGTAAAAAACAGATGAAAACGTAAAAAACATACGAAAACGTAAAAAGCATATGAAAACGTGAAAAAATGGACAGAAACGTAAAAAAACGGATGAAAACGTAAAAAAACGAACGAAAACGTAATAAAGCGGATGGAAACTTAAGAAATTTGGCGAAAACGGACGAAAACGTAAAAAAATGTGTGAAAATGTAAAAAAACTGACATAAACATAAAAACGGACAAAAAACTAAAAATTTTGGCGAAAACGTAAAAGCGGACGCGTAAACGGCGAAAACATAAAAACGGGAAAACGTAAGGAAACGAGACAAAACGTGAAAATGAAACGAAACGTAAAAAATGAACGAAAACGTAAGAAAATGCACGAAAATGTAAAAAATTGGGTGAAAACGTAAAACATAGACGGAAATGTAAAAAAACGAATGAAAACGAAAAAAAAAAAACGAGCGAAAATTTAAAAAAAAGAAAAGAAAAAAAAAAGAAAGGGCAAACACGTAAAAAAAATTGTAGAAAACGTAAGAAAATGGAAGAAAACAGACAAAAACGTAAGAAATCGAACGAAAATGTAAAATAACGGACAAAAGCGTAAATAAACAGACGAAAACATAAAAAATCGAATGAAAACGTAAAAAAACAGATGAAAACGTAAAAAACCGAACGAAAACGTAATAAAGCGGGCGAAAACTTAAGAAAACGGGGGGAAACGTAAGAAAACGGACGAAAACGTAAAAAAAGAGAGAAAACGTAAAAAAACGGGCGAAAGCGTAAAAAAACGAACGAAAACGTAAAAAAACGGATGAAACATAAAAGAGATGTAAGATTTTGAGAAAGACATGAATGGTCTGTGAAAGAAGAGGTAATAAGTGAAATATAATGTCTAAAATTTAGAAAATGAAAGAAGTGAAAAGAAGCAATTATGTCTGCGAAAAAACAAACATAAACCCCTGCCCTTCTGCAAACAAAAAAAGTGAAAAGAAGAAAAAAAATGTTTATTGAGAAAAAACAAACGACACCTAAGTCATGGAGTTATACTTAACCAAACTATTATCTATGATGAGCTAGTTAAATACGTGAATGAGAAATTCATCATGGAAGATGATTTCTATACTGACGTTTAAGCGGTGACGGTAAGAGAAATTTCATATTAAGCGGTGTTGGTGATCTGGAATTTTTTAAAATACAAGTGGCTAGTCCAAAGAAAAAAGTGAAAAAATTGGTCATTACTAAGACTAAGAAAAGGACAATAAGAGTCCTCAAAAGCATACACCTAGTCAACGCAATTTTACAGAAGTAGAGAGGTAAGTCATTCGTCTAAGTGCGTTGGGTATCACAACGAAAGTGGCTCGCCAATCCTAAGTGAATGGCTCGCCGGATTCCGCCATCTTTTGCCACCATACCAAGGTGGCTCGCCACTTGGTATCTCGCCATTCCCACGACACAAATATAGACAAAAAAAATTTGAAAAACTATCCGTTTAATTTCAACGGTTGGTTATATTTTATTTTTATTTTTTTCAAATTCAAATATTACCCCACCCACTCTATAAATAATACCCCTATTTTACACAAAAATTCACAATTCTCTTTCAAAAATATATTATCTTCACCATCTCAATTCACAACCAAAAATGTCTCAAGATCCAAACGAGATGTCGTTTAGGAATCTTTTCAACTCGTCTTCGTCAAACCCGTCCACCCCATCGTCCCAAATCTCAAACTCTTCTTTGCACGTCGGATTTCAAGCTTATTAATATCCAAGACAATCACAACCACAATTCTATCCGTCACAACCATCACAACCGCAATTCTATCCATCACAACCGCAAAGCTATCCATCGCAACAATCACAACCGCAATTATATCCTTCACAACCATCACAACCGCAATTCTACCCTTCCCAACAACATTACTTTGAATCACAATTCAAAGTACCTCAACCACCACCAACCGAAACACGTGAACAACGTCGTCAAGGAAAAAAACCGGCCAAAGTGCCAAAGAAAAAAAACCAAGATCGTGGTGAATTTGGATGCGGACAACGAGGATGAGGAGGAAGAAGAGTGTCAAACCACAATTCGTTGGTCAAGCGAGGAAGAAATTTTTTTAGCCGAGTGTTGGGTCGAGGTTTCCCAAAACGCCGCTATCGGTAATGACCGACTAAGTGATGCGTTTTGGACTCAGATTTGGGAGGACTTCAACGATCATAGTTCATGGCCTACTTGTACCAAAAATATGGTCACGGGTAAATGGAGTCGGATAAACGGTGATTGCCAAAAGTTCAACGGTTTTTACAAGCATTTGCAGTGTAAATCCGGGGAAAATGACGCTGATCATATTGAGAATGCAAGACTTGCTTTTAAGGCTCAATCATGGAAACAGTTTACTATGGTCTCGGCGTGGAAGGTTTTGAAACAATATCCCAAATGGGACGCGCCAAACGGGATCGATGAAGATAATCTCGCCCGAACTATTCGCTCCTGATCCAAGAGCTCGTCCCGCAGGCAAGCCTCGACCGGCAAAAAAATAAAAATCAATGGAGTTGTCAACGAGCACCGGGTGGAGTCAATCGGATGCTATAGTGGAAGCTTTACATCAAGAATATAAACGTAAAGTAGACAAATCCGAAGAAGTGTACGAGGCGAGAATAGCGAAAGAAAAGGGACTTTTAGAGTGTCGAGAATTGGAGTTTTCATGCTTGATACCGAGGGGTTGACGGAGCCAAAAAAATCAATCATAAAAAGGAAGCAAGACCAAATAATAGCAAAATACAACATGTAAAAGACAAAAATTGTTGTATTTTTTAAGTTTCGTATGGTTTTAATTATCGTATGTTTTTTATTATTCGTATGTTTTTCCGTATTGTAGTTTTTTTCCCGTATTGTAATTTTATTTAAATGAAATGAATTTTATTGTGTTTGAAAAATATGGAAAAGAAATAAAATGAGGGTGGGTGGAGCCAAAGTGAAGAGGTTTCGGTTAGTTGTGATGGGTGGTATTTTTAAGTGGGTGTGTTAAAGTGATGTGACACATGTAGGGCCCAAGTGAAGAGGTATAGCTTAGCCATGATACCTTTCGCTCTAAGAAGCCTTTTGATTTTGATCTAAATGTTTCGCCAAATCGTGATAATTTTTCCAAAGTAGATGTCAATAAGGGTTATAAGCATGCATGGCAAACAAATACATTTGACCATATGCCTCAACCACCAAATGCTCCTATCGATGATATTGAGCCTGATAAAAAAAAAAAAAAAAAAAAAAAAAAAGGCCATTCGATCGTGAGTGTGTACTTTGAACTGTTGATGAGTTTGATAATAAAAACAAATGGATACATCAAATCGGTAGAAAAACACTTTACGAAGGTTTTGAATTTAAAAGGACATCTTCTAATAAAATAAGGGCTGATGTAGTATGCGTTGTAGAGGAAAGCAAATGGTCAATACTAGCACGTAAGTATCCATCTGGTGGTAAATTTTACCTCACAACCGTTAACAACGTTCACACTTGTTCTAGGATGCATCTCCAACCTAATCATCGTAATGCTACGGAAAATATATTGAGTGGTCTACTTGTAGACAAGGTTAGAGATCACGGCCGAATCTATAAGCTAAGCCTAGGGACATACAAAAGGATTTAAACCTAGTTACAAATAGAAACTTCTTACAAAAAAGCATGGCGAGGGATAAAGAAAGCATATATGCTAATACCATTTAACACAAACCGAAATATCAGACATATCTTTGTTTGAAACTAAAGTTTAAGTTTTCACAATTGCCACCAACAATTTTTACAATGTTTTATATACGGACATACATACGAAAGTTCTGTGTCCGTCAAGTATCATGTATTGTTGTCTGTGTGTGGGTACGTGGATGCTTGATCACACAAATGTTTACGTGTGTTTGATCATTTTGTATATGGAAGTAGTTCCTATATGCCTATTAAGCATACAATTGATTATGACACTTATTTTTTCTTGATTACCAAGCAAACATTTGTATGTAATAAAAGGGTGGATAAGAAGGTGACCTTATTTAGCGGCTACAAGTCCGAAAAGGTGAGACTTCACTACAATTAATTAAAGAGATTAGTGGAATTAAAGTTTATGGTGGCAATAAATGGATACAATATCATGTACGTAGTTGTATTTAGGAACATTTAGTCGTCGTACACGGAATTAACTAGCATGAGATCATGTAACCTTTGTATGCTAAAAAAGTAAACCTAATGACTTTTAGAATAAATAAAACACTGTCGTTTTACAACGGGTGTTTTTACTGATGCAAACCAATGAAATTAGTATTGTTTTGGTTATGGTTAAATAGTACGCGACTTATCATCAAACCAATGAAACAGGCTTTTGCACTATTCGTCTTACCTTGTGAAGACTGAAGACATCTTTTTCTTTGCTAACGATAGCGTTCATCAAGAAGTTAGCTTTACTTTTGATTTGAGAATATATTAGTTACAATTTTGTCTAGCCAATTTTTTACAATTTTGTGCTAAAATTTGTGGGTTACTGAGTCCTTTTATGTGTCCGTGAGTCATTTTTGTGGGTTCGCGAATTCTTTTTTGTGTAATTTTGGAGAAAGATTATAGCCAATTAGTTATTATAATTGTAGTCAAGATATCTCTTTTGATATTTACTGTTTATCCATTTGTTTTTAGTCTTCGTAATTTTATCACTCAGCCTGCAAGAAAGTTTTAAAAACAAAGTGTATTTCGAACTAAAGAATCCATTTCTGTAACAATAATTTCTATTTCTACCGTATTTACTTAATAATTTTTAGTACGTCTTTATCGTTCATAGTACTTGATATTACGTTAAGAATAAGTCATCAGATGTATGACAGTGGTATGGGTGCTCAATCTATTCATTATTTCAATTTATAACATTATATATTGCCATGCAACATGTGATATTTATCACACACCATAACACAAACCTAATTAGAACAACTACAAATTTTGCTCTGATATATACCAATGACAACTTCACCTTCACATTCAGGGGCATTCATTATCCTCTCATCTATTATTTTATACATCTTCTTGAGCACCAGCCCCGCCAGGGCCGCTGCTGTCTTTGGCGGCAGATGGTCACTTTTACAAAAATCCACTGGCGTCTCCGCCATGCACATGCAATTACTCCCAACTGACCGTGTAATCATATTTGACCGAACTGATACTGGTGCATCCAACATTTCTTTACCAAATGGAAAATGTCGTGATGATCCACGCGACGCTGTTTTAAAAATAGATTGCACTGCTCATTCAGTTGAATACGACGTCGTAGCTAATAAAATACGTCCACTTATGGTCCTAACCGACGTTTGGTGCTCTTCGGGTGCACTAATGCCAGATGGAAGACTTGTTCAAACTGGAGGATATAATGATGGTGATGATGTTGTTAGGGTGTACGACACTTTTTGTAATGGAATTTGTGATTGGAAAGAGATACAACGTGGGTTAATTAACCGAAGATGGTATGCTACTAATCATATATTGCCTGATGGAAGGCAAATTGTTATTGGGGGACGTAGGCAATTTAACTACGAGTTTTACCCCAAAAGTGGTAACTCGGATAAAGCGTATAATATGCCCTTTTTAGCACAAACTAATGATCCTAAGAATGTCGAGAATAACTTATACCCATTTGTGTTCCTTAATACCGATGGTTATTTGTTTATTTTCGCAAATAATCGTGCTATTTTATTGGACTATATGAAAAATCGTGTTGTGAAAACGTTCCCAGAGATTGTCGGTGGTGAGCCTAGGAATTACCCTAGTAGCGGGTCTGCAGTACTACTTCCATTGCATATTGTGAAAGGGAATGTACCAGTGGTTGAGGTTATGATTTGTGGTGGTGCACCTAAGACAGGATATGTTAATGCTCTAAATGGGAAATTTGAAGGAACTTTGGATAGTTGTGGTCGAATTAGGATATCTGACCCCGAACCTAAATGGTTCATGGAAACTATGCCTTTGAATAGGGTCATGGGTGATATGAAACTGTTACCTAATGGTGACGTTTTGATAATTAATGGTGCCTCGAGTGGGACAGCGGGTTGGGAATTAGGGAGAAACCCGGTTTTGCATCCTATCATTTATCATCCAAATAAAGCGGTTAATTCTCGTTTTGAGGTGCAAAATCCAAGCACTATACCCCGAATGTATCATTCGACTGCAATTTTGGTTCGGGATGGAAGAGTTTTGGTTGGTGGAAGTAACCCACATATATATTACAATTTCACAAACGTACTTTTTCCTACTGAATTAAGTTTGGAATCATTTTCACCATCATATCTGGACCCAACATTAGCTGGGTCACGCCCCAAAATAATTTCACCTTCAACTCATACTATTATCGGCTATGGTAAAAACATAGTTGTTCGGTTCACGGTTCAAAACAAGGTGAATTTGAACCTAATCTCAGTGACAATGGTGTCACCTTCATTTACGACACACGCATATTCAATGAACCAAAGGTTGGTGGTTCTTGATGGCGGCAACACTGCCAAAAGTGTTGGGAAATCGACATATGAAGTTAACACGGTGGCACCGTTTTCCGGCAACATCGCACCAGCGGGGTATTATATGCTATTTGTTGTGCATCAAGAAATCCCTAGTGAGGGTATCTGGGTTAAGATTCATTGAACCATAAAGGGATAGACCGGATATAAATACGTAAATCAAACATACACATATACTACTTATTATATATTTTTTTTACTCTGTATTATAAGTTTCTATACATATTGAATAAATGTATTCACTATGTATAATATATTATGAATCATGAAATTTTTTAATATCATTCTTGTATGGGGCAGGGGGTAACATTGTTTGATCCATACGTGTAGCTATAGTAAGTAATCAAACAAAATATAGAGAGTATATTGTGGCACCTCAAATTAAGTTTGGTAGCATTTGTCTATTTTGCATGATTTATTATTTCTAAGTAATTAAAGTTGAAAGTCACCCTAGCTAATCAAAATATTAAATGTTGTTTACTATGTAGAAAAATATAAATGAACTTTACTAATAGATCGTGTTAAAATATGGGTAGAACAAAACGTTGAAATGTGTTATTGTTCCACCAATCGAAAACTCAGGTTGTATTTAATTAGTGTAATATAGCAAACTACTATTCACTGCAAACTTTTGTTTTTCGTTTAAATAATCGAAACTGTTAAGAAAGAAAACTCAATAATCGAAATTTAGCTGGGTTTTAGTGAGATTTTTAAAGTTTCATCCAGTAAACTTGATGTATATACACATTTACTATCACATAAAATAACTTATTAGAAAAGTCTTTTATGATTCTTTTATACATTTATTTGCCTTAAAAACTCGTGCCAAAGTTAGAGTTATCAGAAAATTGAAGTATTGTTAATTATATATCAAAATCATTTGATGTCAAATATAAATTAGAATGACAAACATAATAATAGTTTTTTGAAAATGTAAATAAAAGTGCGAGTTAAATTTCCATTTCACTCTTTAACTATTTATTATTAATAAATGTAACATATTGGATTTCACGAACACATTAAACCATAATCAATATAGGCGTACAAGATGAGGGTTTAGAGAGAGAAATATTTAGAGGTTTGGGAACTTAGTGAGAGAAAGTAAAAATCTTATTATAAGCTCCAACTCTCTACCTTGGGAGGTAGAGAGTATTTATAGTCTTACACAAAACGCTACCTACGGGCTGTGGATAAGGCATACAGTGGGTAAAGACCCGTCCGTCCTCCACGGTGATACTAAACTAAATACTACTTAATTTTAAATAACTACGACTACGAGCTTTCTAACGATTACATATACTTGAGGTGACCGACACTTTAAGAACTGGATTTACTAAATCCTAACAATCTCCTCCTAAGGGAGGTCACCTCAAATTACAATGAATACAAACAGATATTACATTAGATTGTCCTTGGATTCTTGATTAAATTCTTTGCTCAGTAGCTCGTAGTCTTTGATTCTTCATTTTTCGTATGTTTGGATAATTCTAGTGGAGGTCTTTAACTGATCCACGTGATAATGAGTTTTGAGCCAGCTTTGAGATCATCAGCTATCATAAATCTCTGACTCATCCATTGTGGTGTTGGTATTATGTGATGTTGTGACCTTTTGGACCGACATGCTCACATTTTGGATCATGATTTCTTCTTATCAGAGTAGCGGAAGCTTTCGTTGATTCATGATATTGGCAGCAGCGTAGCAGAAGCATGGAGTGAGAATATCAGAGTCATTGATGCACTAATCATGATTTCTTTTGAAATGAATGTGATGTGTGAGCATGCGGCTATGGATTGACCGCTTCATTCTGATCAGCTGCAAACGTTGGGCGTACCTGCATACAACAGTTAGCAATAAAGTGCACGAAAGTGTCTTTGATCACTTTCGTTGAATTGAGGTACACGGCCCATGGTTCCCCGTTGATTAGTACAAGTACTGCCTCTGATCAGGTATAATTCCGAAGAATTTCCTTGACAAGGTTTCGCAGCTGCTCTAGCTGTTCTCAAACCGG
The DNA here is from genome assembly GCA_910596185.1 of Chrysanthemum makinoi. Lineage (NCBI taxonomy): Eukaryota > Viridiplantae > Streptophyta > Magnoliopsida > Asterales > Asteraceae > Chrysanthemum > Chrysanthemum makinoi. The sequence goes on from OU343225.1 coordinate 180,781,158, forward strand.
AACGTCTCAAAGAAGACAACACGGAGTGAGTGAACCAGCGAATTGAGATTCACTGATTGATGAAAAGAGATTTGAAAAACAATCATGTACCGCTTAATAGAAATTGTTTTTGCAATACAACGAAGGTTTTAAAGAAAATCAATTATCAATCATAAACACCTTTTATTTTGAAATATGAGTACACAGTCGATGTGCTGAAGAAAAGAGTTTTAATGCACAACGACCGGTTTTTCAAAGGTATCCGTCAATCCATAACCTGAACTAGGATTGAATCATAATTATGACTCGTCCCATTGTTTCTGTTCAGTTGTCACATGGTTGATCTATTGAATAGATCTCACATGCCACCCACCAGGAGCTTGTTTGATGTTGGCTCCAGAAGGCTTTCCATCTTCATTGTGAATATGTTTGCATATCACTCGGATGTTCTGGCAATACCACAAGGATAATGCGTAGGACTCATAAGATATAATCTCTCTTTCCACATTGTGTGAAACAAAGAGTCTTCATATTTAGTGTCCTAATGAGATTTATTTGATGATCTCGTGGCTCTAGACTCAATAGTACACATTTGGTTCCTATGCCGGAGACTAGGGAGAGGGTCTCCTTCTTCAATATCACCAATCTCTAAGAGAAAGTCGATAGATTATGTAGGTTCCCCGTGAGAATGAAACAAGACCTTTTAAGAGGAACTTGAGTAGCTTGGGAAGTTTAGTGCAGTGCGTCCTTTGGGTCCATGACGTCTTGTCTTCAATACCGGCGTTACCTTGGTAACCACTAGTAGCATATGTATTGAACCCGGTTTCTGCCCAAAGGTTGAGTAAATGGAGTGCTATTCCTTTTCACCCATTTCTCATTTCATTTCTTTTTCATTCTTCAACCCCTTCAGTGCTTACCGAGACTTCATAACTAGAACCTTGTTGGGTTTATTCCAGTACTAGCTCAGACTTAGTCGGCACTCTTCCCATATCTCATTTTTCTCTTTTTTTTTCATCATACCTAAGGACTTCTACTCTAACTAGTGGACTTTCCCTAGGTAGATCCCTCCGGTTCTGGCGGATCATGGGAACAAATACCTAACCTTATCATCCTTATATCACCATTCATAAAGTAAATTTGGTCGGTCTATTTGGTATTGTTCATCTGTCATTGGAACCACTTGAAAACCATTTGAAACTCAATTTAGATACTTTTGATATATTATCAAAGCATTTTGTACCTGAATTGTTTTTGATATTTTTAGAAACAGAGCTCCCAACATGTGCTTCATGTCTTTGGAATCGTTTTGGCACACGGAGGCAAGAGGAAAAATTAACTTCTTTGATTAGCATTTTCTAAAAGATATCAACATCACTTCCCTGATCAAATCAAGTAGATAAAGCATATTGGGGAAGGATGAGGTTTTCATAAATTTGCTCCCCCTCAATATGTGCCTCGAGGTTTGAAAGAGTTTTGCACATATTAGAAGGAACCTGCACTTAGATACAAAACAATCACGTTTCAATTCTTTGTGGTTTAAAAAGATGCTCCCCCTCAACATGTGCATGAAAATTTGAAATCATTTGGCACATGTGGGAAGGAAAGCTTGCTAAACACTTATGAAACCATTTATCGAATCATTAGTTTAAATCCAATTTAAATCACAAATTCTCCCCCGATCACAATTTTCAAATATTTGAGATTTGTGATCTCTATAGATTAAATTGTTTTGAGAGCTTTTAATTATGACTTGCTTATGAAAATATTTAACCGATAAGGATCACATATGAGACTTTAAACTCCAATAACATGCATGAATATCTTTTGAAAACATGACAAATAACCTTTTGATTTAATTGAAATCATTCTCCCCTCAATCAATGACATAAGTTGTTGATTGAGAGATCGAGATTTTGACCGTTGTCAAGTCCAAGTGAATTTCAAAAATTTAGTCCGAATTATTTTCTTTAACATTGTTTTCATTAGATAGCAAATATTTTTCAGAAGAATTTATAGAAGGAAAAATATTTGTGAAAGATTTTTTTAGAATCAGAGCTAGAGATTTGAAGCATACGTTAAAGCATGGCTCTGTTCTTTCTTTAAAAACGGGTTATAGACTGAAATGACTATAAACCATTGTTTCACTTTTCTCCCAAAATTTTTTTTATTATTTATTTTTTTATTTTTTTTAAACATTCGAAAAACATCTAAAGACCCGTGTCATTCTTTGAATGACAGCACAAAGACCGTAGATGTTATCGAATCGAGAAAATCATGACAAAAAGACAATAATTTTTTGAGATTTTTCAAGATTTTTTTTGGGCTAATAGTAAAAAAAAGTACTATACTTGCCACCCTTTCTTCTTCAGGGTAGCGAACAAAATTTTTTGCTTCTGCGGGTATTATACTTTCAAATTCATCCTCTTTAGGGTATTTTGCAAAAAGTCGGACATTTTTGCCCCTCTTACCCACAAGAGCAAATGATGGCAAGTATAATACTTTTTTATCATTTGCCTAGTTTTTATTATGTTAAATTTTGGATATGTATTAAGATAATTTATTTAATGATTTATAATTGTGTTAAATCTATGATAAAAATGTTTTGTTTTAAGTTTACACTATTTACTTATTAATCGTATTTGTAATAATTTAATATATACTTAAAAAAAAGGAAAATTAAAATCATTCGGACAATTATAAAAAACAAACAACACTTGCCTTTCATTCAGATTGGACATTATAGCTACCTCTTAATAGTAATATGTGATAGCCAGATTCAGATGCAGTAGTAAGATTCAGATGTGTAACATCTTAGTCAAACAAACACACCCTTAATCTAGTCATAGTATACTCTCTAGTCTATGCTTCAACAAGTGTCGAACATAAATATATGCAAATACTTCAGTTGTGATATAATTCCTCTAATTTAGCGAGCGTTAAACCTAATTCGGTTTAACGCTTGAAGCGTTAAACAACAAGTGAATTAGGCAAGCAAATGATAAAACAAACCATTTTTATCATAGATTTAACACAATTATAAATCATTAAATAAATTATCTTAATACATATCAAAATTTAACATAATAAAAACTAGGGCAAATGATAAAAAAAAAGTATTATACTTGCCATCATTTGCTCTTGTGGATAAGAAGGGGCAAAATGTCCGACTTTTTGCAAAATACCTAAAGAGGATGAATTTGAAAGTATAATAATACCCATGGCAAAAAATTTGTTCGCTACCCTGAAGAAGAAAGGGTGGCATGTATAGTACTTCTTTTTTATTATTAGCCCATTTTTGTTTTCAAATTTTTATGGATTTTTTGAAAGTTTTATATTTTTCTATTTTCTTTTTGAGGATTTTGTAATTTTGTATTTTGCTTTTCGAAAAAATATTTACAAGAGATAGATGAAGAAAGACCTTTACTCTTCGTCTTCCTCTTGAAGACGTTTGAGTGTTTCCGGCTGTAGACTCTTTAGACCAAGTCGTAGAAAGATAAACTCAAAACGTTCTCTAGGAAGAGCTTCGGTGAAGATGTCTGCTAATTGATATTCTGTCCTCACAAAATAGAGTTCCACCACACCGTTCTCTACTTTTTCCCTGATGAAATGATGTCGAATATCAATGTGCTTTGCTCTTGAGTGTTGTACGTTGTTGCATGAGAGAGCAATGGCACTTTTATTATCACAGTACAGAGGGATTTTGATCCATAGGATTTGAGCACAACAAGATGACATGGCTATGTATTCAGCCTCTGTAGAGGAAATAGAAGTACTCATTTGTTTCTTTGAAGACCAGCTCACAAGCTTATCACCCAAAAACTGAGCACCTCCAGACGTACTTCGACGTGTATCTTGACATCCTGCATAATCAGCATCTGCATAGGCTGTTAGTGACATACCGATGTCCTCCGGATACCAAAGTCCCATATTGATGGTTCCTTGAAGATACCGAAAGACCCGTTTAACCGCTTCAAGGTGCTTCTTGGTAGGCTTAGCCTGACATCTAGCACACATGCAAACAGCGAATAGAATGTCTGGTCTACTGGCTGTGAGATACATCAGGGATCCGATCATACTACGATATTTTGTTTGGTCTACCATGATCCCTGAGTGGTCTTCATCCAGTTTAGTACGCTCAATCATGGGAGTGTCAACAGGGTCACAAGAATCAAATCCAAATTTCTTTAAAATCTCATTTGCATATTTAGATTGATTTATAAAAATGCCTCCGGGACTTTGTGAATTTGTAATCCCAAGAAAAATGACATTTGTCCCATCATTGACATTTGGAATTTGGAACCCATTTCTTTTGAAAAACGATCACATTCACTGGGGTCAGTCGAGGCAAAAATAATATCATCAACATAGATTTGAACGTGAACTAAATGTTTGCCTGACTTTCTGGTGAACAATGTCGGATCAACTGCTCCTTTTCTGAATCCAGTAGATAGAAGAAACTTTGATAGCGTATCATACCATGCCCTTGGAGCTTGCTTCAAACCGTAAAGAGCCTTCTTCAAACGATAGACGTGATTAGGATGCTCTGGATTTACAAAGCCTTCAGGTTGGCTGACGTATACGACTTCCTTAAGATCACCGTTACGAAAAGCCGTCTTTACATCCATCTGATATACTACCATGTTCTTACTTGCAGCATTAGCCAAGAAGATTATGATTTCCTCGATACGAGCAACTGGAGCAAATGATTCCTCAAAGTCAATACCCTCTTCTTGACGGTATCCTTTTGCAACCAATCGAGCCTTGTTCTTTAAAACATCACCATGCTCATCAAGTTTTACTTTGAAGATCCACTTTAGAGCAATGATCATGGGACAGTCAGGAGCAGGTACTAATTCCCATACATCTAGTCGATCAAAGTCATGAATTTCTTCTTCCAAGGCACTGAACCAGCTGTCTTCATTCATAGAAGTTTTGACGTCTTTTGGTTCGATCTTAGAGAGTACAGAGTTGAAGAAGCACCATAAGGCATCGGTTGCAAGTTGTCGACGAGTGGATACTGAACGAGAAGGGTTTCCAATGATGTTGTTCAATGGGTGATCATGTGTCCACTTTCTAAGGTGTTCATGTGGTTGTTATTGAGGAACAGAAGTAGCAGAGTCGATTTCTCCTGATGAAGATGGTTCTGATGATGATTCAGGAGCAAATATATTTTCAAAAGGTTCATCTTCTGGTTGCGCCAAAGGATTTTCATCATCTGTAATAGCAGCAACATTTCCATTGTGTACACTTGATGATTGAGGCATTGATGATGATACCGAGTGATCAGCAGAAAGCGCTTCTTGACTTAGTGACATGGAAACTGAAGGGTTAACTTCATTGACAGAGATAGGAGCAACCTCTGTTGATGGAATTGATAGATCATTAGCCCTTCGCTCATAGTGTTCATCAAACATAGGATCAAATAATTTCTTCAAATCATCTTCTGAAGGAGGTACATAATGAGTTGCTGGTGAGGGAATTGAAACCAGAGTAGAACTGATAGGACTACTTGATGAAAGTTGAGATGCGGGTCCAGAACTGAATTGTCCTGGAGCCATTTGACCAGTCAGCTCATCGAACGTAACGTGAATTGTTTCCATGATATTTCGGGTTCTCTTGTTGTAGATTCGGTAACCCTTCTTGTTTGGTGCATAGCCAACAAAAACTCCAATATCTGCCTTTGCTCTTAATTTGCCTAAATCTTGACCGTCATTCGTTGGATAACACAAAGCACCAAACACACGAAGGTAGGAGAGATCGGGTTTTCGTTTATGAACAAGTTCATATGGAGTTTTTCCATGAGAGGTATGAATAAGGGAACGATTTTGGGTGTAGCAAGCAGTGGCAATGGCTTCAGCCCATAGAAACATTGGAACCTTTGAATAAATTAACATTATTCTTGCGGCTTCCACAAGAGTTCGATTTCGTCTTTCAACTACACCGTTCTGTTGAGGAGTTCGTGGAACACTTCTTTGATGACTGATTCCAACACTTTCATAAAACTGAATTAAGTCTTTGTTAACAAACTCTGTGTCATTGTCTGTTCGAACAATTCTAACAGTATTGTTGAGTCGAACTTGTAGCTGTTTGATAAGTTTGATGATAACATCTGGAGTTTCATCCTTTGTCCTCAAAAACTTTGCCCAAGTAAATCGAGAGTAGTCATCAACAACGACTAAAATGTATTTCTTCCCATTTATCGTTTGCACTCTCATTGGTCTGCACAAATCCATATGAAGGGTATGAAGAACTTCCATTACTGAGTTTGTGGGTTTTGCTTTGTGGGCATATTTCGTGCTTTTTCCCAAGTGACAAGCTGAACAAAGATGATCTTTTTCATACTTTAATCTGGGTAATCCTCTTACTAAGTCCTTTCTAGAAATATTGTTTATGGTACCAAAGTTCAAGTGATTGAGACGATGGTGCCATAACCATGACTTAGTTTTGGAAGCCTTTGACAGCAAGCAGATGGGTGAAGATTTCATCATATCTTCGATAGAGATGGTGTATAGGTTAGAACCACGAGTTCCTCTGAGAAGTTCCACACCATCAAGTTCTCTAACAAAGCAAGTATGTTTTCTGAAAGCCACTTCTAAATCTGAGTCACAAAATTGTCCGACAGAAAATAGATTATGTCCAAGACCTTCAACATAATATACCCTGGAAATCACACTATTTCCAACCACGTAATCTCCATAACCCATAATAGCACCAAAATGATCATTTCTGAATCTCACATTTCCGATGAATTTACTCACGAAGTTCATGAGCCGCGACCGGTCTCCAGTCATATGCTTGGAACAGCCTGGGTCCAAGTACCACATAACGATTTGAACGATCTGCAGTTGAACACAGACAAGAATGGATAACTGGATAATTGGGATCCCCATGCAAGAATGGGTTCCATTTGGTTAGTAACAGTGATTAGAACACCCACATCAGAGGTAGAAACAATGGACTCATTAGAAATAGATGCAGTGCTAGTGTCCGTATTTGACCTATTCAAAGTATGTTCGCTTCTTAAGGGAATAGTTCTACCAGTAGGCATCCATTTTCTAGTGGGCATTGACTTAGCAAATTTAGGGCAAAGCTCATTAATCTTACGGCCAATAGGTATCCATTGATAACATATATTACTAAATTTCTTTCCTGTGGGTTTCCACTGTTTTCTAACTTTCTTTCGTCTTTGCCTTTTAGCCTTCTTAGCTTGAATTCTAACATTAACAGTTTTATCTGGGCATTTAACATCATTAGACAAATCATTCACACCACATTCAAGATTAGTAACAGAAACCACGCAATCATCATTACATGTTTTGCCAAAAGTAGCATAATTCGCATTAATTTTAGTACGCTTAAAGCTAACACTAGAATCAACACGATTCGTTTTATTCAAATTCTCCCTAAGGTGTTCTTCTACTCTCTTCCACTGAACATTCCTAGCACGCAAGGTCCTATCATTCTTTGTGTTGCCTTGAGGCTTTGACCCACTTGCTTTGGTGTCACTTCTTACTCCTGTAGAGGGAATTGGAACATTAGTTGGTTTTGCTACTTTTTGCATTCCTGAACTAGAAGTGCAGGGATCTGAACTACTTGAAGGCACATTGAAATTCACTTTCTTAATGCTGGGCATCGAATGGTTTGTATACTTAGCACTAGGCATGGAACAAGGCATCACAACTTTATCTTTCGCACCTAAGGATTTAGGACATGTTGCTATTAAACATTCTAACATCTCTTGAGATCGTTTGGCCTGAATGCAAGCAAACCTAATTTCACTATCAAGTGGCTTGTTTATGAAGTCTTCTTCAACAATCTCACGAAGACATTCAAGACTATCCTTAAGACGAGCTTATGAAATGCAAGTTCATTATTCCTAAGATGAGGAGGAATATATTTGACAGTCACAGTATATTTGCAGTCAGCAGATGACTTTGATGCAATATTCTCATTAAAGACAAGTGTCATTTTCCCTTTTTCCTGACTCTTCAGATTCTCAATTTCCTTTTGTAAAGACGTTATTTTTTCGTTGTTCTTGTCACGAGTGACTTTCATTGAATCATATAACTCTTTAAAGTGTTGTTTGACCTTTTCATTTTCTTCTAGAAAACTCTCATTTTCCTTTTGTAAAACATTAATCAAGTTTTGAAGATGAAAAGTCTGAGAACTCTGAGAATTTAAAGGAGGAGGCATTTGGGAGCCTGTCACATTGTTCTTGTCACCCTTTAATTGTGAAATTTGGGTTCTCAATTTTTTGATCGTGTTACAATGAGCTCGAATTTGTTCATCACGTTTGCTAATTTCAAAAACTGCATCAAATTCAGGAGCATCCAAGGATGTCTTGATATTTGAGGTTTTAACATTTTCTTTTAGATGTTGATATTTTAATTGCAAAGCAAGACGCTTAACTTCCAATTTAGAAAACTGTTTCACCAGGTTATCATGATCATCTTGTTCAACTTTATCATGCAGTTTAGAGTTAGTTTTTTCAAGCTCAATGACATGATCATGGGAGACTTTCAGAGCAACGGATAATTCATGAAATTGAGAAGCATTAATGGAACAATTCGTAGTAGTGTAAAACACATCTTAAGTAATACATTCAGAAATAAGATTCTCATTCAAGGTATGTAAGTTCTTCCTCTCAATCTCATTATATTTTAATTCTTGCTCATAGTCACTAACCTCAACTATCATTGCATCAAATTCCTTTTCCATTTCTTTAATATTTGAATCCATTCCCTTTTTAAGACTCTCAAATTGACCTTTTAATTGTTTAAAGAAAGTCATGACCTCAGTTAAATAGCATTCTTTAGTTTGCTCAAAACCCATTTCCCCTTCAGTTATCCCAGTGGGTGTGATCCTTTTCTTACAAGTTTTCTCAAAATCAACAAATAATTGAAAAATTACATATTGACTGATTAAGGTCTTGCTTTTAGTGGGAATAAATCTAGGAACTAAATGCATTGGGGTATTGGGGGGATAAACAGTGCCAGGAAGCATTCTCCTACATGGGGGATTCTTTTCAAGAAACTCATCAGCTTTTTTCATGTCCATATCCTTTTTCCAAAACACTTTTTCAGGGGTCAGCTGTGTTTGAGGTCTAAACTTGTTAAAGTCAATCCAGTTATCCTTAGCATAGTTGGGTGTTTTATAGCTGATTTTCTTTTCTATGCATAAAGGGCTCTTAAGCTTTTCATCCAATTTCTTTCTAGTTACATCTTCTAACTGTTTATCTTCCTAAGTATTCTCAGCGCAACTAGGTTTTTGTCTAGGCTTAAGGATTTCATTGCCATCATAGATTATCTTCTGTGCTTTTCTAGCTTTCAGACACGCCTTAGGGTTTGGTTCATCAACTAACGCCACACTATGTTTGTCACTTAGAACTCTATGCTTAGTGATCATGTGAGCAGTCTGAATGGTGTTTCCTTGTACATAAAATTTGTTTTCAAGTTTGTTTTTCAAAGTTTTTAGGTTGGAAAATTCATTTAAGATTTTTGATTTCTTGGCATTAAATTCCTGTTTGAGCACTTTCACATTTTCTTGAAGTTCTGGTTTTTGCTTAGCCATTTTGTTAAGCTTTTCTTTCAAGGAATCTAACTCTTGTTTAAGTATTTCTTCCCTAAAATTACTTTTTCTAATAATTGTACGCATTTGGTCATCCATCTCCTGCTCACGGGTAGTTAACTCAAACTTAGCACGTTGTTCATAAATGGCAACTTGTTCTTTATAGGCATTAATTTCAGAGATGGCAGAATCATTAGGAACATCAGCAGTGTATTCATCAAAGATATAATCATCATTGACTGCATTAGATACATCACTTGGTTCAATCGCACTCTCACAGTGGGTTACATATTGATCATATGGGACAATATTATCATTGCCCATTTTAGCAATATCTGAGTCACTGGTTTCCTGCGATTGAACTTTATCATGTATCTTTTGCTGATCAACATCATCATATAGTTTTAATACCTCTGAGATGATTGTTTCTTTAGATGGACCAGCTTGATGTGGTGAGGGGACCTTTGGAGAGACCATTGGAGAAATGCTAGCCATGAAAATTGTCTGTGCGTTAGGTTCATCATCGACGTCAGAGTCGTATGCATCACAGTCGGCGACTTGAAAGGAATTCTGATGATTATGACCTATCTCCTGAATTGGCTGCTCATCCACATCTGCATCATATGTCTTGGCATTGCCCTCAGCAAGAAACAACAACTCCTCTTCATCCAACACAGCTCCATTGTCCTGAGCTTGCACAAGTAACATCTTATCTCTGAAGTACTCTGCATTTTGTGGTGTTTTGGGGATGTGCATTTTCTAGCTATATGTCCATCACCACCACAGTTGTAGCACTTGATCGGCTTTGATTGTCCTTGATTCCTATTCCTTCCCCTATTCTGATTTACCACATACCAGCTCCTCCTCTTCCCTGTTCATACTGCCTTTCTTGAACTGGTTGCACCATAACCTTCCCATCTCTGACAGTTTCTTGATTGTGTGGATTGGATGCTGTTCTGAGGTTATTGTTGGTGTGTGGAAGAGAGTTCATGTTTTGACTAACCATGAGAGACAGTTGATTGATGAAGTTTTCCAAGAATGTGTTTGGGTCTGGAGGCTTATATGCTGGATCAGGGATGAGTTTGCAATTACCATTACCCATGGGTATGACTTGAGAAGCTTTGGTAGTAATACCAACATTTGTGTAAAAGACTGTTAAGTCATTTGAGGAACTTGTTTCTCCCTGGTTGGTTTTGAAATGTTCTAGAATCCCTTTCTCAAACATAGCATGTCTCTCATTCTGGAGAAGGAAGGCATACAGTTGCTCATAGTTGGTGTTCTTCAATCCTTTGGTTAACTTCACAGAGGTGACAAACTTGTGCCATTCGGGATTCATGTTTTCACAAACTTTGAATTCAGCTGAATGTTTGGCATGGTCATTTTGATATTTTGCATATCATTTACAAGCTTGTGGAATCTCACGTAGTATTCATAGATACTCTCTTCTTGTTTCATCTTAAAGTGCTCAAATTCATCATACAACTATGATTCTCTGTCTTCCTTAGTTAATTCAGAACCTGAGAGAAGCATCTTGACATTATCCCAAACAGCCTTGGCTTTAGTGTTGTGATTGATAAGCTTGTAGATGTCTTTTGGAAGACCCTGAAGTATGATGTTTGAAGCCCTGATATCAGCATCGAATATCTTTTTCTCCTTATCACTGAGATCATCATACATCTTTGGTCTGTCCATTCCAAAGATCATTGTTCCATCTGCTGCAGTATCAATTATGTCTCTTGTAGTCTCAATCTGATACGGTCCTTCATCAATAGATTTGAGAATGTTGACCCCATTTTCCTTACCAAGACAGTACAGTCTGATTCGTTGTGCCCAAGAGTTGTAGTCAGTTCTGTCAAGCATGGGTGGACGAGTATCTGAACCAGCTGCTTGAACATCCTCAGTAACAGTGGAGATGATTGTAGGTACGTTGGTAGACATGTTTACAGATTTCACGGAATTTATAACTCTATGATTAAACCGGGAAATAGATTCTTTCACGGGATTTTACTAAATCAAGAGAAAACCGTATTAGAAACAAAACTCAACCAAGTCGCTACAATCCTTGAATCAAGTCGCTAAGCACCAAGTTGCTAAACCTCAAGTCGCTGTGAATCAAGTCGCTAAGCACCAAGTCGCTAAGAATTATGAAATCAAGTCGCTAAGCACCAAGTCGCTAGACACAATTCGCTATAATGCCAAGTCGCTAAAACACGTCAAGTTGCTAAGAACAACTCGCTAAGATTCAAGTCGCTAACACCAAGTCGCTGAGAATACAAAGTACAAGTCGCTAACAAAATTGAAAGCAAGTCGCTAACCTACCAAGTCGCTAGCCGTAGTGGAGAATCCACTAACGTGTATTGTTTGTCGGCTTGTCTCAATAGACAAGTCGCTAGACTCAAGTCGCTAACAATTAACACTACAACTCGCTAACAATTACTGAAGCAAGTCGCTACGATGAAAAACACTACGAGAGTCAAGTCGCTAGCAAGAAGAACTTCAAAAACACACTTTTCAATCCAAAACAAGCCCAAACACAGTGATTCAAGCTTTCCAAATCAAAACCCAAGCACTTACAATGATTCTAAACACAAAAGTACACCCAAAATTCAAACTTTAACACAAGAAATGATCCAAATGATGCAAAAACCACTAAACTTTTTCAAACTAAAAAACCATCTAAAACCACTAGAAATCCAAGGATATGTAAGAGAGATGATCAAACCTGGCTCTGATACCATTTGTAACATATTGGATTTCACGAACACATTAAACCATAATCAATATAGGCGTACAAGATGAGGTTTTAGAGAGATAAATATTTAGAGGTTTGGGAACTTAGTGAGAGAAAGTGAAAATCTTATTATGAGCTCCAACTCTCTACCTTGGGAGGTAGAGAGTATTTATAGTATTACACAAAATGCCACCTACGGGTTGTGGATCAGGCATACATTGGGTAAAGACCCGTCCGTCCTCCACGGTGATACTAAACTAAATACTACTTAACTTTAAATAACTACGACTATGAGCTTTCTAACGATTACATATACTTGAGGTGACCGACACTTTAAGAACTGGATTTACTAAATCCTAACAATAAAACAATACATCTATCATGTTTGTATAGATATATTAAACAATAAATAGATGTATTGTTTTATCAATAATCATATCATATATATTAAAAGATTAAGTAATAATATTTATTTTGGAGTCATAGTGATTAATGAGATTAATGCACTTTTACATATAAATTCTATCGTATGCAAATTTTAGTCTTTCCAGCATCCCATCAACCCCTTAACAACCTTTATAGTTTCCAGTTATAAGAAAACCAAAAGCCTCTTAAACTATCCAGTTTCATGAAATTCAACATATCTAACACAACAAACTAAACGCATCGACATAGGTCAAACAAAGTAGCAGCATATCCCCCTTCTCAAGATATTGGGTGATGTTAAACAAGCTAAAATTGTAGTTGTATCATTAACGGGAGGTCACAAACAAAGGTAAGTTTAGTGATGTTAAGTGTATAAGATTTAAGATACTTTTTGTTGCAATTATGTATACATGCTTTCGGGGATATATTGGAATTGCTCATTATTATTTATTATTTGGTTATTCCTTTTTCATATATTTCTGATTTTGATATTGAAATAAGCTGTTTGAGTTAAATTAAATAAGCAGTTTTAGTAAGCACCCCTAAGTGTAGTAGATTTAGGGATTTTCATTCTTTGAATAGTTTATTGTTTGTGAGAACATAATATAATTGTAGGATGTAGATTAAGTATTTGATGAAATGTCTTTTCTTAATGTAAGTTGTGATTGAATCCTTTTTTTTATTATTTTTTGTGTGTGTGCAGTTTTTGGGGTCTTAAGATAAGAGGCCTGGAAATTGAGCCTGATTGGTATTTTATAGGATTTTAGTAATACTATAAAGTTAATGACTTTATGTTCGGATTGTTACTGAATAGTTATACTTACGATTGGATATGTCAAACGAGTCTGATATATGGTCTAACGAGTCTCATATATGCAGGAAATTTGGCGCTAGGAAGCAAGGGATTCTCTTTTTATGGGAATTAATGAGAATACATCTTCTTGCTTCTCTAACGAACATGCTATTCAAAGGTGTCGTTTCCTAACAAACATCAACAAACCAACAAAGTTTTCTTTCACTTCGCTCTGTATGGAGAGGGTCGTGTCAACCCTATAGGCTTAAAGGATAAGGAAAAATATACCGACAAAATTCTGGTATGATCAGGTATTTACTCATTGGTTCTATTTGAAAATCGTACGTAAAACTTATTTGAGGCATATATTACCACTAAACAATATAAAGTGCAAAAAGAATAAGGTTGTGACATGTATTATAAGAATTTAAGATGCATGTATGTTGAAACAGAAACAAGCAGATGCCAACATAGCATTATCACTTTTGGGGTTGCTATGCTGTGTGTTACGACTCATGTACAAGTTGCAAGTGATGTGAGTGCAGTTGCTGATTCACTAAGCACTACTACCGTAACACTGATTGAATACATTGAGGGTTTTCGTAACTGTATATAATGGTCAAGTAAGTTATGTTTTTATGAAATGTTATTCTTCTACGTACTTGGTAGAAATGATGGTAGCTTGATTTTATATTATATACCATTTTATGCTGAATAAGTAAATATTCATAAATAAATCTTAAATATAAATATTGAGAGGTCAATCAAGAAAAATGCATGAAAATGAGGGCTTAAAGTATTTTTGCTCCAACCCAATTGACCCGTTTTGCCACATATAACAAATGGTTTTACTCTTATTTTAACAAATAGTTAGTTAAGGAAATGCGGTCCTTCCTCAGCTATGTATGATGCACAAAACATGGGTTTGGATTTCTGAGAGGTAACTAATTAGATTTATACAGCGAATGTAATCGTGTTTTGAAATGATATTGGTTTATTTCTGTTTATGTGGAGATTTCTTTTTGGGAATCATGATTGACGAATCTTAAGTGTCAATTTTGCATATTATAGACTGATTCAAGCCAAAGAAATAAGAGTCTTTGGTTTTCAATACATTGAACGATAATTTAAGGCAAATTGATTTTTAGTTTCTTGGGATTTATAATGGTAAGATGTCAATGCTACATGTTACATTTCATTTATAGTCTAAAAAATAAAAATAACTCCTCCAGGTACTAATACACTTTATTATTATTGTATTGGATTTGTCGTTTAGTATAGGTCTATTTGTGAATTCAAGTTTTAAATTTATATTTAGCCAACTTAACCTATAACAAACACTTACGAGCAATATACCCGATCAGTATGGTCTAGTTGGTTAGTAGAATGTCGATCACTAAGAGTGGAAGGTTAACACTTAGATATCTATCAGTATTTTAATCCTAAAGTTAGTCTAATTAAACCTAATCTAACGCAAGGGGGGTTTTTCTGCCTGAGAGACTGGCACGATGTTTACATTAAGTAAAATTATAAATAAGGCGATTGACACACACGTACACAAATAAGAATATAGATAGAAGATAAAAGGCATGTTCGATAGTAAAGTAGATTTTATTTGCTTAGTTGCTTAGTTATATATGATGAGTACTAATTCTGGTCTTTCTCGTTGGTTGTTCACGTGTCTGCGTATATCCTTCCTAAGCCTAGGCGCACCTAGATCTCTAGATTCTTTTTTTAAGTCTTTCAACAAACTAATCCTGTCACGATTAATTAAACCTGCATTAAGACCACCTTAATAATTACTAAGTTTATGTATTATTTATCCCGTTAGGGCTTACATTAATTATGCAACGATATTAATGAAGTAATTGTGCGAGCCTAACGTCGACAGGCCACGATAAACTATGTAAGTAATCAAAACAAAATCATGAACATCAAAATAAACATCAAATAAACTTATAATTGATGAGAAAGCAGATCAAATGCGAGTCAAACGTTAGAGAAAAGGCACGCAATCCTGATGGATTAAAAAGTACTAATACAAATAAAGCGAAATCTACTTATGAATTAAAGCACTAACGGGACCTACTTATGGATATGAATTCTCCTTCTGGTTGTTTCTTGTGTGGTCTGGTCATCGCCTTCCGTTAGGATTTAGAAAATCTATAAGGAAGAGTCAGTCACCCCGAGTATAGTCTAGCATAAGTTAGCTCGTAGACTTAACTATTATTATTAGTATTTGATTTAGTTTAAGTAACACCGTGGAGGACAGACGGGTCTTTACCCACTATACACTCGATCCACAGCTCGTAGGGGGCGATTATTGTTAAAACTATATAAACCCCTTCCCACCATGGGAAGGAGATGGAGCTTTCACTTTTTTTTATCTAATCTTCCATTTTCTCTTTCACTTTCTCTTTCTAGAAAAGTCTCCCAACTCTTTTTCTCTCTCTAAAATTCTTATTAGATTCGAACCATACATATTGTTCTTTGTTTGTTATAATAATCAATCTCTTACAATTGGTATTAAGAGCCATGGTTTAATCATATATCTTGTGTGTGCTCGGATTTAGTGATTGGTTCTTGTGTTTCAGTTTGGTTCGAATGGTTTTATGTGCTTATGCATATTTTTAGCTTGATTTGTGGTTTAAATCGTTATATCTTTGTACTTTCATGTTTAAGTTTGGTAGATTAGCTTAGTTTGTGTTTGGTAAGCTTGTTTCATCAGTTTAGGTGAAGATTGCTGTGTATTCAAGTGTTTTGAGTCTTGTTCTTGGTTGAGATTTGACACATTCTTCCCTGCGATTTGACACAATCTTGATTGCGCTTTGAGGATTTGTGTCTGTGATTTGAGGTTAAAAGGACTAAAAACAGTTGTGGTTTGAGTATAAGACACAACTGCGATTTGGCATTTAGCAAAAAGACAAAACTATGTAAAAGTGACTTGCGTACTTGCACGAAAGTGACCTGCGGTTTGTCGTCTAGCATTGCGTTTTGAGTCTGCGATTTTCCCTTTCTGCGGTTTGAAGATCTTGTAGTTTGAAGATCTTTCGATTTGACCTTTCTGCGGTTTGATGATCTTGCGATTTGCCCTTTCTGCGGTTTGAAGATCTTGCGATTTGTCTATAGCTGCGATTTGAAGGGTTGCGATTTGAGCTTTTACGTTTTGAAGACACTGCGGTTTGACAAGTTGTGGTTTGACCAAGATTGGGATTTGAGGTAATTGCTTTTTGAGGTTTGCAGTTTCCTTAGTTCTGCGTTTTGTGTCCTGCGGTTTGTCTATCACAGGTTGGGGTTTGCCTATTGCGGTTTGACCAAAGTTGACTTTTTGTGTCAAAACTTCAAACGACCATAACTTTTGAACCGTAACTCCGTTTTCAGCGTAATACTTGTCAAAACGATCGGAACAGCCTGAATATTGTGAGGTTTCACATCAAATTTGTGAAGAAAAAAATTTCGAGGCCTAAATCCCCTCCAGAAAGAAGTTATTGAAGTTTTAAGTTTTCAGACCAAAATTTCACTACAACAACATTGCTTAATCTTCATTAAACACAACTCCTTTATCGTTGATTCGATCCTACATCAACTTTATCACAAATACGTTCATCAATGGCAACCCAACAAGGCTAAATACCATTCGGGTCAACCTTCGAGGCCTATAACCACTCCGAAAAGAAGATATTGAGGTTTTTAAGTTTTGAAATCAAATTTCCGCATCAACAACATACAACTAAACAATATTTCAGCTAATCATTCAAACAATCATCACTCCTAACACACAATCTTCTATCATTGTGCCGACCCATCAGTTATCTTAACACGTTCAATTGGTCATTGTCTAACAGTTTCTTCTTGATTTTGTAAAATCCCGCAAAAGATTCTATTTCTCAGTTTAAATCATATATTTGTAAAATACCGTGCACATTAACATCATGCCTAATACTTCCGAATCAGTTATATCTGAGATAGTTAAATTGTATGACGTGATTTATGAACAGAAGATACCCAACAATGTACAACAGATTAACGTGTTTGAGTCGGATAATGCTAATATGGAATATTTAGGCTCGAATTCACACGAAAGAGAGAGAGAGAGAGAAAGAGTTGCACCAGTCACTGCAATTGCAATCTAATGCAAAGATGAATTTCATAGAACCTTTTCGACAACTTCATTCACACCTCACGGTACTTCTAAATTGAAATGGATTCAAGATGGGATTTGTAAGAGCATTTAAGACATTCTTCGGTCAAGATGTACAGACTTTCACGGGCACATTGTTCTTGAACTTAGAAAAACTTGAACAACAACTTGACAAAGAAGAATTTCAAGAAGTTGGATCCGAGGCTGCACTTCACGTGATCAATAAACAATTTCAGTTAATGGTGAATACGGTTGGGATTATGAAGATGATATGACAAAAATGTGCTTTGCTAGTCACACTGGAATGGAAGCAGACGTGTTCAGAGAAACATTAATCCCATTCATGGATAATGTAAAGAAGTACATTGAGGAGAAAGCACAAAACACACTTAAGTGTGACATCAAGATGAATGAGAGTCAGATGCAATCAAGAGATATCAATGTTGATTCGGGGTAAAGCATCGGATCTTTGGATCAGTTTTCACTGAGTGCAGAGGAACAGAGACTGAGAAGCTTAACCCAAGCAGCAGTTCAGCGACTCGTGCTACACAAGATGCGAATGCAGACATTAAACTGGAAAATGAACAGGTGTCATGTACTAAGGTACCCTTAACTGTTCAACATAATGCATCTGCTAATGTACTTAAACAAACTGATCAAGATGCTGAACATGTTTTTCTTAAATGTTCTTTGACTAAGGTTAAGTCTGAGATTAAGTGTTTCAAAACAATTGAGGTGGTTAATAAAGTAATTTTTGATGAACTTTTAAACAGATTCTCACAACTTAAAAAACATTGCATTTCACTTGAAATTGCAATACAAAGTAAGGAGGAAATTTTTCAAACTAACAAACCATGTAACCCGGAATTTCCTGAATTCCATGATATTTTTGAAATAAACACTTTGAAAGATCAGCTTCAAGCCAAAAACTCGACAATTAACAATCTTAAGATACAAATTTCTGTCGTGAATGAGAAATGTAATATAGTCAAGGCTAAAAATGGCATTGATGTTATTAAATCAAGAAACATCGAATTGGAACTTTGTGTGGCTAGATTACTTAAGGAAAATGAGACTTTAAAAAGTCATCACATAGATCTAAGTGACTTTGTAAAAGAAACTTGTACTAAGACTTTGGAACAAAAAACGTCTTTGATGGTCAAAAATGATGAACTCAAAGCTCAACTTCAGGACAAGGGTTTCACAATTGTAGCATTAAAGAACAAACTTAGAAAAGCAACAGGGAATAGTGTGAACACTAAGTTTGCAAAACCATGAATCTTGGGGAAACCAGTTTTACAATCAAATAGAAACCAATTAGTTGTTATACAACCGACTGCGTTTAGATCTGAACGACCAAAATTTTCAAAAACACGGTTTGCTTCCCAAGTTGATGCGAAACAAATTTTGACAAAAGCAGTCACTCCACATTATTTTCCTAAGAAAATTGCTTCTGGTTCTGTTAAACCTCAACAAGTACTACTCCTACTCCCAGCTCCTCTAGGATTAGTTCGAAAACATTGTCAAAACCGAGCGTTAAAATTCAGAATTCATATGATATAAATGACTTGTATAAGAACTATGATCTAGAAAAGGCTAGAAAAAGGGCACTACTTCATAAGGATGGAAACCTAGGTTCACAACCTCGTATGATGCCTTCTAGTTTATTGAGGAATACAACTAAGGTTCAACCTGTTTAGCCTAGGATTTACAGTAGGTCTTCCACTATGCATAAGAAGCTTAACAATCCTAGACCTTGCCATAAGTGGATACCGACTAGTAGAAATTTTAAGGATGCTGGACTTAAGTGGATACCTATCGGAAAGCTGCTTATCGATGGCAAAACCATGGTTGACCGTGAAACCCCCAAGGGTTTGGATACTAATGTCACTAACTTATATATATGCAATCAAGCTTGTAATGTTAGTGCAGGTAGTCCTTATTCAGTTGCAGGTACATCAATCATTCACTACATCGAAATACTCAAAGTTTGGATGACTAAAGCACGAATTTCTCCTGATTCAGGAGATCAAGAAAGTCAAAGTTGATGTATGTCTGCAATGACGTTTGAACAAATTAGTTCAAGCCTCGTTCTTCAACGACAATGACGTTTGAACACATCAGTTCAAGCCTTCATCCTCAATGTCAACATAATGCCATTTGCAGGCATCACTTTAGGCCCCATTCCTCAAAGAAAAAAAAGTGTACGCTTCAGTGCGCTTTATCTTCAGAAGAAGAGAAATCTTATTGTTTATGACCATTCTCATCAACAAGCTTCATGCCTTTGCCATGCTCAGTCAGTCATCAAGTGGATCTACCTACCTTTTTCAATTTCCATTGATCAAGATGCACCATCTAGAAGTACATCTTAGATTACTCAAGAAACCTAATCTCCAGTTAATCTTCAAGGCGTTGAAATTGACTTTCATGATATTGTAGTTGCACTCATGAATAATGATCCGTTCTTTAGTATTCCTTTCCCAAAACCAGGTTCTAAAGAATCTCTTTCTTCACGGATTATTGTTCCTCCCAATGTGCACTCTGTAAATCAACTACATGAACATAAAGGAAAAAAAACAACCTCATTTGCTTGAAGACATTATGGTGAATCTTCTAGATCAGCCTCTACACTCGTCCAACTACCCACTCAAGCCATGATTTTGTTACTATGATGCTTTCCTATCCTTAAACGAACTTAAAACTTACAAAGAAGCATTGACTGAATCCTGCTGGATTGAAGCTATGCAAGAAAAGCTCAATGAGTTTGAATTACTTGAAGTTTGGGAGCTCGTTCCTCGTCTAGATCACGCTATGATTATCACTTAAAAGTGGATACACAAGGTCAAACTTGATAAACTGGGATGAGGGTTGAAAAACAAGGAAAGGTTGGTAGCACGTGGATATCGTTAGTAATAAGGCATCTATGTTGATGAATCATTTGCTCCCGTTCATTTAGTGGATCGACGTACATTAGATTGTATGCTTATTCACTTGTTGTGCATTTGACACTAAGGATTACTATGGAGTAGATCGGTATCACTTATTTAAGATTGAAGTTGACTTTCGAAAAGGCGTGTACTTATTTTTATCTTGAAGTCGGGGTTGGTTGGATGCATGACTTTCAATGATAACTTGCTCGTGCTTAAGATCTAAGTTGAAGTCTTGGTTTATCTAGTTACCAGTAGTCGGGGTGGTTGGTTGAAGACCTGGTTAACTATAACTTAAAGGAGTTACGTTGTAGTACTCAATGTCACACGAAAATGACGTTGTGGATAATCGCAAGAGGTGTTAATGTCTCATACTTTGTTTGGGTATTGAGTACTTAGAGATTTTCTTGGAGCATACATTCTCTACACCATTCTTCCAACATTAGTGCAAGATTAAATCACAAGCATGGGGAATTCTACTTCAGCTTCTAGTTTGGTATATCGGGTTTGCTTCATCAGTGGTCACTTCAAATTGTCTACATATGGGTTGATTAAAGATAGTCAGAGAGAGTTTCAGTAGCAGTTGATTCTCACAGGATACAATTGAACCAATTATGTTCTTCTCACAAGATTTCAAGTATGTGTATGTATAATGTGTTGCTGATTCTGAGGTATCAAAACCAGCAAGGGGGAAGGAGACATACATCTGAACGCACAAAGAGTATACTTGATGAACTTTATACTTCTTCTTTATTGAAGTTATTCCGGGAAGACAAATGTCATAACTGCAGAGAAATTCAGTGTTTTAACTCGTGGCTTTTGGTGTATTATTTCAACTACTTGGGGGAAGTAGTCTCTTGATACTTGTGGTATGTATCACCTCAGCTTTCAGTGGGAAGCAATATGAGAAGAATTATTCAAGCGTGTGATGATATTGCTTATTGAAATCTTCTCACGAGTTGATATGATTTATGGTAAAGTGCTTCCGGTTAATGCTTCATGTACACAATGTTATGCTGATTCCAATGAGATCGCAACCATCAGGGGAGAGATATGTGTACATTAGGGACGCATAACAGGTTCACGTGATCAGGCTTAATCATTTATTCGGGAGTTAATAACCGCAGAGATAATTAGTGCTTCAACCTGTTACTTTGGTGTCTACATTTCGACTTTTTTTTTGGGTACATGTGTACATTATGAGATGATTTGTTATATGTAAGATAACTGGAATGCATTTGGTGAAATGAAGATGTTGATATATTAGTCCCCCGAATAGACAACTGCTCAAAGCCGCAGAGAAATGTGTACATCGGGGACGCACAACAGGTTCACGTGATCGGGCTTAATCATTTATTTCGGTGTTCATAACCGCAGAGATGATCAGTGTTTCAACTTGCTACTTTGGTGTTATCATTTACTTCGATTTTTTGAGCTTCATACAATGAGAATGATTGCATCATTTCAAAGTGGTTTCAAAAAGGAAGATTGTCGGTTTGGGGGAAGCTACCAAAGCATCACTTTAAGAAGGCTCAAGTTTAGACGATTATTCAGGAGCCTCGAAAACTTTGTTGGTGAAAGTTTAAGAGATGGTGTCTACCAATTTCTACAACGTTCAGATCGATATCCTCATTTCAGTATCCATGACAACATATTCTTAAATTGAATAATATATTCTATAGATATCATATACCAAAAATTTAAATAGAAAATTATAAAACCTATAAAAAGAACCATAAAAATCAGAAAATTAGAAAATACCAAAAATAGTTTTTCAAGGCATGTCTTCTGGTATCGATAACATCTACGGTCCTAGAAATGTAATTCAATAATTACACGGGTTTTTAGATGAAGCTTGAGCAGAAGTTCAAAAAGTTTTCAAAACATGCCTAAATGGCTTTAAGTTATTTTGTACTGTAACCGCGCTTAAACAATGACTTGCTATTATTTCAGATATGCAACCCGTTTTTTAAAAAAGAAAAGTGCTAGACAAAATCGATTTTCATAAATATCAAGTACTTATCCTAAAACAAAATGAGGAAAGCACGTCTCCAAAAAGATAGATGTTCCTATACAAATGTTTTTCCTTCTATAAATTTTCAGAAAAATATTTGTATTTCACATGGTGGTAACATATTGTTTGAAAATACACCAGACTTAAATTTTGAAAATCAATCGGACTCAAGTTTTAATAAAATGTGTCACTCAATCTGTAACGCCCCGACCCGACAAGGGTAAAGGAATCACAAGTAATGGTGTCATATCAAAGCAAACATAAATATCCAAAAGAAATCTCAACATAAATATTGAAATAATCCAAGTCAAATGACTTCAATACATAGGTCCCAGCGGAAAATAAGCTCCAAATGAAATGTCTAAAAATAAAGTCTAAATGGCATCATAAGATCAAAGCTAAAAATCTCTAAGGTAAGTCCACACATCACTCATCCCAAAGCAATACCCAGCTCAAATGCTTAGATACCTGCCGCGGAAAAAGAAAAGTGCGGTTGAGCTTCAAAAGCCCAGTGAACAGATATACAAGCAAAACGAATACGAAACGAGAACGAATACGAAATAAAGTGAAAGAAAGATAGCAAAATCATAATCATTTCAAAAGATAAATCAGGATAATAGAATAAGTTTTATAGCTAACTACCTCGAGCCCAAATACATATGCCATATCATAACAAAATCATATTCACATAAGGCAACATTTGTAGGGGAGACCTACCAGAGTTATGAAGGACGTGCATGCACGCAGTATCAATCATCAGATAACATATAGCATATAACTTATAATATATAACATATAACAGATCTAGGATGCACCCATACGCCCCACAAACATACATTGATAATATAATATTAATTGAGCTCATAACAAATAACAGATAAGGGACGTGGCAGAACTTCACTCTACTACCCTAGAGTCATGTCAGAAGTGCATTTACTGACACGGACATGGAACCCCCATGACTAGTTAACAATTGGCTCGGGTGTCAAACTATCTTAGGTCAAATAGAATGTCATAACTGACATAGATCATATTTTATCAAATGTTTAATCATGTTTTTAAAATCAAAGTCTTCATATCATATAGTTCAAAATCAATGTTTTATGATTCAAAAATCAAAGTTCAGATAAGCAACAGCTCAGATAGACACATTAGGGTTCATAGCAAAGGCTTAGTAAATCCTAATGTAGAAGTTAACGAAAAGAAAACGTTATAAGAAACCTTTACTGAAAAGGTCAGAATATCTGTACCTTATTCCAAAGCAAATGATCGAAAAGTAGAAACAGTGAAAGCAAAGAATTACTCCTTCTTCACAGAACCTATATACATTAACGGTCGTACATGTTATTTATGATTCCACAATCGTCGAAATGATCTTTTAATATTTTAGGGTTTTATAATTAAATGAGACTTAAATGTTTTATAATTAATATCGTAGATTATGTTTCATTATGTCATTTATTAAAGTTTAGGGTTAAATGTGAAAATAGTTTAAACGTCATAACTCACACATAAAATAACGATTTAGTATACTTAGCTTCAAAACCCTAATCGACTCTCATTTATGTTCTAGGGTTTCTATTCTTTAATATCTCATTAATATGCATGAACTTACATGTTACGTCTTTTAATGACTCGTTACTTAACCTAACACGTCATAAAAATAATCTTTCCTTTTATGTTTCACCATATACGTTTATGATTTTATGTGACATACAAGTTACTTATTACTCGTATTAATTACACGTTTACACCATTAGGGTTTGGCATACCATATTCGATTAACATATCAAAACTAGGGTTTACATTAACATGACCTTTACTTACTTAATGCACTTTCAAACCTTATACATGGTTCGGTTCAAATTAGGGTTTTCGGCTATTAGGTTTTACGCAAGTCCTAGCTCATTTACATACTTAACTCATTCAAGTTATCATGTTTTATACCTTATTCGAATGTTATGCATGGTTCGGTTATAGTTACATATGGTTCGGCCCTTATTAACTCGACATAGCCATGACCAGATTCAATATTACATATTACGTACATAACTCTTAAATACTTGTAAGGTTTAATCATTAGGGTTTCCTTGTTTTGGTTTCCATTCGGTTCGGTCACAAACAAAACAACAAACTCGACAAAAACATAACATATAACAATATACAAACGCAAGGTACATCAAACAAAGACGAGAATAGGTTATACCTTGACTTGGTTGAGCAAAAATCTCGACACCAAGGGTGTTTGATAATCGGCCGAGCAAGAGCAAAAGAAAAGAAAAGAGGCAATAATAAAACTAGGGTTTCACTTTTGTGATTATGTGTTGTATATATAGTAGTGATATTTGATTTAGGCTTGGGAGATCTTTGGGTTTGGTTTGGCCCAACAGAACACACCAAACACACACACACATATGGGCTCGCCTAAGGTCCATCGAAGCAAAACAAACACGACCCAAATCATTTACGAAACGTTAAATCTTCGTCGTACCAAAATCAATCACATAATATATTTTAGTTAGGTTTTTAATTATTCACAAGTTAACTTTTAATTTCATTAAATGATATAAATGTATTTTATGTATTTTATAAATTTCGATTCCAAGGGTATTTTAGTCTTTAATCAGGTTTTAGATTTCCAGGTTTTACAATTCTTCCCCTCTAAGAAAAATTTTCGTCCTCGAAAATTGAAATGAAACGAAATGAAAATGAAAACGAAAACGAAAACATACCAAACTATTCAAAGAAATGAGGATAACTAGTTCGCATCGACTCCTCGGTTTCCCAAGTAGCCTCACGTTCCAGATGATTTTTCTAAAGAATCTTAACGAATGGAATGACTTTATTTCTCATAACTCTTTCTTGCCTTTCTAAAATAGCTTCTGGTTCTTCAGATAAAGACATATCGGATTGAATTTGATCAAACGGATAAGAAGCAACGTGTAACGGATGATAGTTGTATCCCCTTAGGAGTGATACATGGAAAACGTCATGAACATGCGATAATTGAGGCGGAAGTGCTAAACGATACGAAACTTCTCCTATCCGTTCTAGAATCTCAAACGGTCCAATAAATCGAGGACTGAGCTTGCCCTTGATTCCAAAACGTTTCACACCTCTAAACGGCGAAACTTTCAAAAATACGATCTCCAACTCGAAATTCTAAATCACGACGATGCTTGTCGGCATAACTTTTATGACGAGACCTAGCTTCCTTCAACTTTTCTCTAGCCACAGCTATCTTCTCATTAGTGATCTCGATCATTTCCGGACCTTCAATCAAGCGTTCACCTACTTCATCCCAGCAAATAGGTGATCTACATTTCCTTCCATAAAGAAGTTCAAACGGTGCCGCCTTAATGCTAGCATGCCAACTGTTGTTGTATGCAAACTCTACTAAACATAAATATTCATCCCAACTGCCAGTCCATTCTAAAGCACAAGCCCTGAGCATATCCTCTAAGGTCTGTATAGTCCTCTCTGACTGACCATCTGTTTGAGGATGAAATGCCGTACTAAAATTAAGTCGAGTACCCCAAGCTTTTTGCAAACCCTTCCAGAAATGAGAAGTAAAGCGCGGATCTCTGTCGGACACAATAGATGCGGAGTACCATGAAGTCTAACGATCTCTTGCTGAAAAATCTCCGCCAATTTACCAATACCAAATCCTTTCGATTGGCAAGAAATGACCAGATTTGGTTAGTCGATCAACAACTACCCAAATCGCATCATGCTTCTTCGGAGTAAGAGGTAGTCCAGTCACAAAATCCATAGATATCTTATCCCACTTCCATGTTGGAATATCCAATGGCTGTAACAATCCACTAGCCCTTTGATGTTTGATCTTAACCTGCTGACAAATCATACACTTTGACACAAACGTCGCCACATCTTGCTTCAGCCATTCCACCAAAAGTACTGCTTCAAATCCCTATACATCTTGGTAGAACCAGGATGGATAGTGAAAAGAGAACTATGAGCTTCAGTCATAACTTTCTCACGAAGTACCTGATCATTGGGAAAACAAAGCCTATCTCCATACCATACAATACCATCATTATCAACCTTAAACTCCGTCTGTTTACCTTCTTCAACATTTTGCACCACGGCCCACAGCTCGCCGTCATCTTTCTGAGCTTCTTTAATTCGCAGTATAAGGTTCGACTCCACCTTCATACTAGCCCAGTATCCATCAAAACCTCGTACACATAACTCAACATCGAAACTCTCTAAGTCACGCAAAATCCTAGGCTCAATCTTGAAACTCGCAAGAATGCCTGATTTCCGGCTAAGTGCGTCAGCAACTACGTTAGCCTTACCTGGATGGTACTGAATGTTGGTGTCATAATCCTTAAGAAGTTCTAACCATCTTCTTTGTCTCATGTTAAGTTCCTTCTGAGTGAAAATATACTTGAGACTCTTATGATCAGTGAATATATCACACGCCTCTCCATACAAGTAATGTCTCCAAATCTTCAACGCGAACACCACTGCAGCTAACTCAAGGTCATGAGTTGGGTAATTCTCCTCATAAGGTTTTAGCTGCCTCGAAGCATAGGCTATTACCTTTCCATGTTGCATCAAAACACAGCCTAATCCTTTCTTAGATGCATCACTGTAATTTGAAATCCTCCAGAACCAGTTGGAAGAGTCAAAATAGGAGCTGACACCAATCTCCGTTTCAACTCTTCAAAACTCTTTTCTCGTTCATCCGTCCATACAAACTTTTCACCTTTCCTCATCAGTTGGGTTAGAGGTAGAGCTAAGCGAGAGAAACCTTCAACAAAACGTCTGTAGTAACCAGCAAGTCCAAGAAAACTCCTGACCTCAGTCACTGTCGTAGGTCTTGGCCATTTGGTGATAGCCTCAACTTTAGACGGATCCATGGTGATACCATCAGCTGATACAATATGACCAAGGAAAGCGACTTGTCTTAACCAAAATTCGCACTTCGAAAATTTGGCGTACAACTTCTTCTTCCTCAAAATCTCTAAAACTATCCGAAGATGTTCTTCATGCTCTTCTTCAGACTTGGAGTAAACTAAAATGTCGTCGATGAAAACAATAACGAACTTGTCGAGAAACTCATGGAAAACACGATTCATCAGGTCCATAAACACAGCAGGCGCATTGGTCAAACCAAAAGGCATAACGAGGAATTCGTAATGACCATATCTGGTACGAAACGCGGTCTTAGGAACATCTTGCTCCTTCACACGTAACTGATGATGACCAGACCTCAAGTCAATCTTCGAAAAGAACTTAGCTCCTTGCAGTTGATCAAACAAATCATCTATACGCGGCAAAGGATAACGGTTACGAATGGTAATACGATTAAGTTCACGGTAGTCGATACATAGACGCATGCTTCCATCCTTCTTCTTCACAAACAAAACAGGTGCACCCCATGGAGAAACACTGGGTCGAATAAATCCATTTTCTATCATCTCTTGCAGCTGTTCCTTCAACTCCTTCAGTTCTACAGGTGCCATGCGATACGGAGCCTTTGAAATCGGTTCAGCACCAGGAATTAACTCAATGCTAAACTCAACTTCTCTAGCTGGGGGAAGACCAGGGAGTTCATCGGGAAAAACATCAGTAAATTCGCAAACAACCGAAAGATTTTCAATGTTAGGACTCTCCAAAGATGTGTCCTTAACAGATGCTAGAAAACCTTGGCACCCATGAGCAATCATGGTCCGTGCCTTCATAGCGGAAATGAGTTTAACAGATTTAAGAGGTTGAGAACCATGATAAACGAATTCGGGATGTTTTACGTCTCCAAAGATCACCGTTCTAGCATGGCAATCAATTGAAGCTCTATGATAAGCCAACCAATCCATGCCTAGAATGATATCAAAGTCGACCATATCGAGAGGATCAGATTTGCAAAGCGAATATGATCATCAAAACGAAGAGGACACTTAATTTTATGATCAATGATCACATGGTTCTTCATAGGCGTAGAAATCGATAAGTGATTTGTTAACAGTTTGGGCTTCATATTAAGTTTCTTAGCAAATGTGATAGATATAATGGAGTGTGTGGCACCGGTATCAAATAAAACGAAGACAGCATAATCATCAATGAAAAGAGTGCCCGTAACGGTACCTGAAGTGCGCTCCGCCTGGTTACGAGTAGTAGCATAGACACGTCCAGTAGTAGTCGGCGGCTTGATGTAGTTTCCAGGAATCACCGGGTTCTTCTTAGGACAATCTTTAATCTTGTGAGCAGTGGAGCCACAAGCAAAACAACCACCAGTGGCCTTGAAACACTGCCCCGGATGAGCCTTTCCACAAGTAGTACAAATAGGTGGGGGAGGCAAAACCTCAGCTGTCCTCTGTTGACTAGAAGATCCTGGAGCACGACCCTGATTTGATCCTCGAGCTGACTGATCCTTGTTGTAACGCTGGTTATTGTTACCTTGGTTCTGACGATCACTTCCATTCTTACCAGCATTTCTATTATCTTGACCCCTCGTCTCAGGGCGCCCAGTGTCAACATTCCTTCCTGACTGACCCCGCTGATCATAACTCCTATCCACTTGACTCCTCGAATCATAACTCCTACCAGAGTTTCCCTTATAGTCATTGCCTTGAGTCCTACCTTGAATCCGATCACCATCGCGATTACGCTTGTTGGAACCCGAAACCTCATGAAAGATCTCAATGTTACGAGCTGCGTCATTGCAGGCCGACACATTCTCATACTCAATATTAAGCAGTCGGTCTAACACCCACTTCTTCAGTCCCCACTTGAAGTGCTTAGCTTGACGCCTACCATCTCCAGCAATAGCTCCCACAAAACTCACCAGCCTCATAAACCTACTCATGTACTCATTGGAATTCTCATAATCAAACTGGTAGATTGCCTGATAATCCCTCTCATACCTTTGCTGCTCAGCATCAGGGAAGTAACAGTTATAGAAGATAGTCCGAAACTCAGTCCAGGTACAAGTAACAGCAAAAGCATCTCCTCCTCTTGCTTGTTTGAGTGCCTTCCACCAATTTAGAGCATCACCTTCCAATTTGAATGCAGCCAAACGAGTCTTAAACTCGTCTCCACAACCCAATACTTCAAACAGCTTCTCAATATGAGTGATCCAGTCCTCGGCCTCAGTGGGAGTAGCAGCAGTGCTAAACGAAAGAGGCTTGAGCTTACCGAAACGCTCGAGCCAAGTTTGAATACCGACGGGTTGATTTCCTCCACCACTACCGAAGCACCATTCCGATTACGAATGTTGCTGATCACCTGTTCCATCATCTCAGGTGTAGTAAGACCAGGGAAAAGAGAGTTGAGAGCATTAGCAATCGCAGTATCCATGTTAGTAGCATCATCGTCTCCATCCACGCTACGGTACGACGAGGTTTGAACCATCGAACGATATTCAAGCGATTAGCAAAATGAACAAAGGTGAGATACGAAATGGAAGTTCGCAGAGGGAATCCTAAAGTCTACCCAAATCCTCACAGGTCAAATCCTAAGCTCTAAGGTCTCAAAACCTAGGCTCCATATGTCACAGGTCCTGACTACAAGTCGTAAACATGGGCTCTGATGCCATAAATTGTAACGCCCCGACCCGACAAGGGTAAAGGAATCACAAGTAATGGTGTCATATCAAAGCAAACATAAATATCCAAAAGAAATCTCAACATAAATATTGAAATAATCCAAGTCAAATGACTTCAATACATAGGTCCCAGCGGAAAATAAGCTCCAAATGAAATGTCTAAAAATAAAGTCTAAATGGCATCATAAGATCAAAGCTAAAATCTCTAAGGTAAGTCCACACATCACTCATCCCAAAGCAATACCCAGCTCCAATGCTTAGATACCTGCCGCGGGAAAAAGAAAAGTGCGGCTGAGCTTCAAAAGCCCAGTGAACAGATATACAAGCAAAACAAATACGAAACGAGAACGAATACGAAATAAAGTGAAAGAAAGATAGCAAAATCATAATCATTTCAAAGATAAATCAGGATAATAGAATAAGTTTTATAGCTAACTACCTCGAGCCCAAATACATATGCCATATCATAACAAAATCATATTCACATAAGGCAACATTTGTAGGGGAGACCTACCGGAGTTATGAAGGACGTGCATGCACGCAGCATCAATCATCAGATAACATATAGCATATAACTTATAATATATAACATATAACAGATCTAGGATGCACCCATACGCCCCACAAACATACATTGATAATATAATATAAATTGAGCTCATAACAAATAACAGATAAGGGACGTGGCATAACTTCACTCTACTGCCCTAGAGTCATGTCAGAAGTGCATTTACTGACACGGACATGGAACCCCCATGACTAGTTAACAATTGGCTCGGGTGTCAAACTATCTTAGGTCAAATAGAATGTCATAAGTGACATAGATCATATTTTATCAAATGTTTAATCATGTTTTTAAAATCAAAGTCTTCATATCTGTTAGGTCACTAGTTTTACAACACAAGTTATGTAGAAAGGAGATGAAGGCGATTGAACAAGATCTAACACACACACACACAATAGTAATAATACGGTTTAGGCGTGAGGCATGAGTGAAAGAAAAACTTGAACAACCAACCTTCAAATGAAGGTTATTACATGGTTTATATAGGCAAGGAGCTAGGGCAACACTCCCTCTCCTTCCCTATTCCTTATTGGGCTTGGGTCAAGCTTATGGGCCTTCTACATAAGCTTGACCTTAAACAAACATAAAGGCCATAATAAAGCTACCTATTACATATGAAATATAAATACTTGAAATACTGTTTAGGAATGATTCCAACAATCTCCCCCTCAAGTATATATGAATGTAAACGGTGAAGGCGTTGATGTAATAGTAGCAGTGACGTCTTCTGACATTCTTCTTTCTTGTGAGAAGAATTGCCTTGATTCGAACAATCTCCCCAATGTAGAGAGATAGTTGTCTTTGAACAGTTATGCTTTGACGTCATCATTAACTTTGTTCTTTGATCATTGTTCTTTGTGGTGAAAGTGATAGTATGTTGTTTATGCGCATCAGTGCGCCTCAGGTCTGCTTCGCTGCATCAGTGTCTCCACGTCATTCTTCAACATGCTCACACGCTCTTTGACGTTGGAAATCAATACTGATGAAGTTTTGTAAGTCTTTGACTTTGTAGATTCTTTGATTGATGAAGAATCATTCTGACTGTTGTGTTGCATTGAGATAGAACTTCCATTAGTGATGATGTTGGCGTGAGCATGAGAAGAATCGGCACGATCATCCCGCTCCAGAGCTTCCATAAGAAGAAAACATTTCAAACGGTTAGTAATAAGCGGTTTCCGGCACTTACAAGTTTGAACTTCGAGAGTGTCAACAGCATAGTGTGAGGACACAACTCTAATTCTTACAAAGGCCGTTCCTGAACTGGAGTCCCACAAGTGAGATAACGCGATGTACCAAAGTACATCTACAGTTCAGATGAGTCGCTGAGGTACACCGAAGCATCACCTCACGACTGTAGACCGTTTGAGACACACTCCGCGTAATCCACGGGGAGTTACCGAAGTGACCTGCTGTCAGGGCTGTTTGATGTTGACCCTGGCAGGAGTTTCCATTCAATCACTGAGGATCACAGATGTGAACCTCTCATAAATGTTCTCGACAGATTGCTAAGATCTGTGAAGGACTCGATATGAACCACTGATGATCTTATTAGTTGATCATCAAGTGATTAAATGTCAAGTGTTCCTAAGAGATCTTTTGATGAATCTCGTGGCTCTAGACTCAATAGTGCGTTTTGGTTTCCTGAGCGGAGACTAGGGAGAGGGTCTCCTTCTTCAATACCAGCGATCTCTAAGAGAAAGCCAATAGTTTACGTAGGGTTCCCTGTGAGAATGAAACAAGCTTCTGTTGAGAAAAACTTGAGTGGCTAAGAAGGTTTAGTGCATGCGTCACTGGGTCCATGACGACTTTTAATCTTCAATACCG
This sequence comes from Chrysanthemum makinoi, assembly GCA_910596185.1. NCBI lineage: Eukaryota > Viridiplantae > Streptophyta > Magnoliopsida > Asterales > Asteraceae > Chrysanthemum > Chrysanthemum makinoi. Next base: position 180,813,695 of record OU343225.1, read on the forward strand.
GTGTCACTAAGTGACAACCAGTAGCATATGAATTGAACCGGTTATGCGCCTAAGTTGAATAATCGGGAGGCCTATTTCTTTTCACCCTTTTCTTTGCATTTCTTTTTAATTCTTCAACTCCTTCTTTCTCCGATTCTCATTTTCTCCTTTTTACAATCATACCTAAGGACTTCTAAATACTAACTATTTGTAGTGTCCTTGGGTAGATCCCTCCGGCTCTGGCGGATCATAGGACGGTTATTCCTAACCTTAGTCACCTTATAACTCCATGACTAACCTATGTTTGCCATTAAAACCACTGTATGAAAAAATGTCTCTCAAAGGGTTTGTTAATGAAAAAAAACATGTTTGAACCATTGTGAGAGATGATGTTTTGCATAAATACTCCCCCTCCACATGTGCTTAATAGTTTTAATGGTTAAATGCACAGTGAGGAAAGAGCGCGCACTTTTGAATTGATCCACTGAAGATAGACAATCCCCGCGAGACACGGTTACGTTGCATAGTTAAAGAGTTACATTGTCAGCTTTTAGGTGACAACTAGCTCTAATAACTACCTTGAAGGTGTAGGCAAACCTTGGAAGGTTGTCAAACCCGTCAGAGTTCATGTCTATCAAGAGTTTCACGAATGGTACATTCTACTCAGACAAGTCCTTGCGAGACACGTTTACATCACTAGCGAACTAGCTTGAAATTATTACCCGTCCAGGACAAGTCTTTTCGAGTTACTAACAGTTTAGTACCGTCAATTCGTTGGTTAAGTCTGAGGTACACAGATTCATTTGCATTTTGTACAACATATTTCTTATCACACAATTTTCTCCCCCTCAAAAATGGCATATTAAAGTGTTATTTTTGAAACGTTTGAGAATAAATATGACCATTTCGAGTGTTGCGGGAAGAATGACCACTGTGAACAATTTGTGAACAAAGTTTCAAATACTCCCCCTCAACAAGTGATATAAACGGTTGAGGTTTTGAAAGTCTTAAGGGGAAGTACTTGTTCTTTTGAGCAAAACCTTGAAAAATGAAAGGTTTGATAGGTTTTACTCAAAAGTAAGAAGCTTTCGCTCCTTTTCTAAGGATTGTGGCACTGAGGCGTACCACAGGGTCCTTTCTTGACAATTACGGGTTGTACACTGTTATGTGTGCACAAGCCATTGACATATTAAATCACACATCCAAAATTATATGAAGGAAACAATTCAAGGGGTACCAGGAGTTGCAGTGATATTCCCAGGAGTGCGCACAGGGCGTTGAAAGCCGGTGATGTTTTTCCTGGGTCGACCACCAACATAGCTCTCCAATCGTCTGAACTGATCCCTTCTGAACAACCGTTCATCAATCATGGTGATGATCCTTCTCACATCCCTCCTTTCCTGAGAATTCCAGGTACTACGAGACCCAACTTTTAGGCGTATATCCTTCAACCTGTACGCTAATCCATCCCTAACCAGCTTCAAAGTATGATCCCGAATTTAGAAGATCACTACGCGTTAAGCAGTTTCTTTGAAGTTCACTGCGGTAAACAACTCCGAAAGGTTTCTGATGGCGTATATTGAGGTAGATGATTGAGATCGGGAAGAGTAAGCGTTGGAGGAGTGAGGTTGACACGCGTCTGATAAGATTCAACAGCCATCTGGATATCTTCAACACGTTCTTTGATCACGATGCGTCTAATGAAGATGAGAACTAACTTGATAAATTCACGTTGAACTTCAGTCGAGAATTGTCTCATATGACCCGGTACTTTGGCAAGGTACATGTCTTCGATGTCGTTGAGGGACAAGTTCTCAAAGTCAGCCTCGGAGAATCCATAGTCTTGTTCATCTTGTCGTTTGACTATGATATTCTTTAAGAATGTATAGTCCCACTTATACTTGAGATCAACGTGTTTGATGGCCACGATGTCCTTAGAACTATACACTGCGTGTTGAGACTTCTAAACCGAGGCGTGCACGCTCTGTAGTAGATTCTTAGGCGTTCAGGCCAATGATGAATCCCATACAATGCATCTTGGTCGTATGCTTGCACGTTGTCGGAAAACAAGTGATTTGCACGTTCCTCGATAGCTATGCAGTTTGAGTAAATAGCGGCTGGGAATGGAAGAGTCAATGATGTAGCGTATTTTCGCGAACCATCGCTACCGTGTAAGAGAAAATCAAGGTCTCTGTTAAAGAAGTATCGGAAGGGAATCCGTGGTTCGTCTGTTTGGCCAATGGTCGGTAGGGGTTTGGTCCAATCGGTGTAGTATGGAGGGTTGTCCCTTTGTGTGAAGTCAATGTTTGCTTCGGGATTGAGCCAATCCATGTCGTTAGACATAGCTCGAGCGATGTTCTCAAGATGATATTCGACCTCGACGGCGCTTTCAGAGCTGTCTTTAAGAAGTTGGAATGCTTCATTCTTGATTCGCTTCAACTCAGATTCGTCATTTTCTTCACATGGAACTTTTCTTGCAAAAGTTTTGCGTGCTCAATGTAGAACCGTCTACCAATTCTTGACCTTCATCAGGGTAGGGAGTTTGATTGACAAGTGTGGAGAACCATTCAAACTCTTTGGTTTTATCGTCATCTAGCCATGAGACGACTCAGGCAGAGTCGTCTTCTTCTTTTTTGGAAGGCCTTGATGATGATCTGGTTTCGCACTTGTTTGGGTGAAGTGGGTTGTTGTCGGGGCTCAAGGACCTCTTCATCGTCACCACCCGTATACTCAAAGTAATCACCTGTTTTATGAGTTAGGGGTGGTAACTCGGAATCGTCCCGAGGTTTATCAGTAGAAGACCGAGGTGGAGGAGACTTTTGTTGAGAAGAAGTTCGGTGGTGGAGGAGGTGTCATAGAGGTAGATTTACCAGGAACTGCTTCGGCGTTTATGTGCAGGAATCCTTATCCTTATAATCGTCATCTCTTGGTCGTTTGGGTTGATCGGCTGACTCCTTGCATGATGATCTGAGTTGAAAATCAAGTAGATTTTCGAAAAATTTAGCTTCATCCGAAGAAAACGTTCCAGATCGCTTTGACATTTGTATCACAAGTTTAGCGATTAACTCAGATTCGGAGAGATCAGCTTCTTTGGCCATTGTATTTTTAACCCATGCTACGATGTTAGGGGTGAGTTGTCTGGAAAATATTTCTCTAGTCACACGGGGGACAGTGTCGAGAAGAAACTTGTGAGTATGATCTCTTGCTGTCTTTTCCAGTCCTTTGGACTTTAGGAACGATATCCTGAAGGTACTGTTAGTGTAACTTCGATCATTTCGTTCAGTTCCTCTTTACGATGACTCTTCATGAACTTCGAACAAATTCCCTTTTTTCTCCATCTTGTCATGCGTCATACATATGCGTATGTGATCAGCAAAGAAATTTAGCTTTTGTAGAGCACGTTTTTTCTTTTGACTTGTTTGACAGCTTTGTGAATTGTTATGAGCTGAGAAATCCAAGATCGAGGTGGTTTCTTCACAGATTTGGATGATGATTTTGTTGATCTTTTGATGGTGGTGGTGATGAGTGAGATGAAGAATCTGATGAGGAGGGGACATGAGGAGATTCGGGGTCCTTTGGAGGTGCAGAAGTATCCTCCTTGGAACGAGTTGGACTGTTGAGAAGAAAGTCATCATAATCTTCTTCGTCATCATGTCCAGTTTGCTTTTTCTCCGTCTGTACTTCTTCATCAGTTATCTCTTTCTCAGTCTTATTCTTTTCTGGTTCCTCAAAGTTAATATCAGTAGACTCCTTCACAAGCGTTTGTTGTTGCACAAGAGTGGTGGCACCAGATCCCTTATCGGGTTGATTAACCGCATCAGGACTTGGTGAAGAGTGGACAGCACCACTCGATCCTCCGGGGCCACCCATTTGATCTTTTGCAAATTCTTCAGCTTTTGGAATTTGTCTAACTAATTTAAACTTCTTCCTGTATGATTGATCCAGTAGCTCTTCTTCTTCTTCAGAGCTTTCATCATAAGACTCAAGTACAGGAGTCTTTCCTTTGCCATGTTCAGCTATTGGACTTGGAGGTTTAGCTGCTGGAGGAGGGGATACGGTTGCAGATTCAGAGAAGGTAATCTCTTCATCTGTGTCAGTACCTCCAGAGCTTTCGTCCACAAGCTTTCTTTGCGGTTCTGGTTTGGGAATTGGGATGGGAGCAGCTTCCTTAGATGGAACAATCCTCTTTGAGGGAGGGTTCCTCTTGGGGAACTTCCTTTGACTCACAGTACTTGCCGTACTTCCTGCACTTCCTCTTTTGGTTCTCCTTACAGGTGTTCCAGAAGATTTTTCGTCGAGATGACCAACTTGCCTTGTCTAACTGCTTCCAGATACCTTTTGTACGTTTCGAGCTTTCTGACATCTTCAGTTAGAAGGAAATCTGGCAGCACAGCACCTTGTTTCTTTGTAGACGTTTCCTTTATTCTGACAGATAGAATGGGTTCCTTCAACATGTCGTGATTGTCGGGGTCATTGAGCCTCTTGGGAATGTCAGGATGAAGTCCAAGTGCTCTGGATCAACAATTTAGATATCTGATGTAGGGAATCTTGAGCCAAGTTTGTTGAGAAATGACATCATGTCATCCCAAATCAGAGCCTCGATAGCGATGTGTTTCTTGTTGACCAATGCCCAGAATATTTGCAGTTCCATGAGCTTAGGGTGCTCATAGCCTCTGCACGACAGAAACAGACTTGGTGATGATCATGTAGAGAGTTCTCGGTTGAGGATATACTCTTAAGCTCTAAGTGAGAGTGCTTGGTGATTACTCCTGTAGCCTCGTCATAACCGATATTGATAGAATTGGAGAGTGAGCTCTTCAGTAGGTGTGGCATATAGTTTGGTTGGATCGACATCAGGAATTAGGAGAACAGCCCTTAAGTCTGCAGGTGTAATGGTGACTTGTTTGTGATTCAGAGTCACCGTCACAGCAGTTTGTCCTTTGACCCTTTCCATAGTGTTCCAGAACTGTTGGATGTAGATCTCAGGAACAGTTGCAGAGTGTGAAAGCATGTTCTGATACGGATGAGTCCTCAGAATATCAATAGCAATTAAACATGAAGATTCTGAGCAAGTGAGGTTGTCAAAGTCAACACGGAGATTATTCTTTCCTATCTTCATTGGATAGCCATGAGGATAGATATCAGCAATGGAGAGAACTTCAGGTGCATACATATTCATTTGTTCAGCCATGTAGTGATCTGAAATAACATTAGCCAAAAGAACCAACATATCGAAAGACATAATGTTAGTCAACAGAAGGTCTTATTGTCTAGTTATTGAATGTACAGTGTCACTGATTGTTACGAGTCCTAAGTCACTTGTATATCAATAGTCCAAGACGTCGTGAAATGTTTCGTGAGTTAGTTAACTTTAAGTTTTAAAGTTTATTTAATCACTTATTGTTCACAACATATCAAACGATTCAGTTATTAGTGACATTTTAGGATTCGTGATGATATGATTAGTTTAGTTACAAGTTTGTACACGTAACAATTCATAACGAAGGTATGATCACGGCTTATGCGTAGGATTGGTAAAGTTATGCGTAGACAGGAATGATATATGCGTAGGCGTAAACTTACGCGTAGGGTCTTAACTTACGCGTAAGAAGTGTTACGCAGGAAAAAGAGGACCTTATTCGTAAATCTTATGCGTAGGCATATATTAACCTTACGCGTAAGGCTACTCGTAAGAGTTGACCTAATGCGTAGAGGTCACTGTTTACGCATATCCTTCACAGGATACGCGTAGTCCCATATGTAGAACCTTATGCGTAGACTTCGCGTAAGACAAATCTTACGCATAACAAGCTACGCGTAAGGTGATCCTTAGGCGTAGGCGTATATTAACCTTGATTCTGAATATTTAGTGTTGCAAGCCTGAAATAAAGCATCATATCATCAATGTTAAACACATAACATTCATATTATGACAGACAAAACACATGGACAGTTAAAATAGTTACGCGTAGAACTGCATACGCGTAGTCTAAACCCTAAATCTACGCGTATGAGATCTAGCCAGGGAATATGCACCAAAGTTTTTCTGGTATATCTTAGATGTTGTGAGAGCATAAGGACCAAGTTTTAACACTTAATTGCAGTGAATCAAAATACCCAATCTCAAGAACCTTAAACCCTAATTTCAAATTGTTAACCAATTCGTGTTTCTGGGTGGTTATAGACCTTGGAAATCATCAATTCAATAACACAAGAGCATAACCCAACAATCTTTTTGACCAAAACACTTCACATTTAGAAATACCCAATTCGACTCATAAACCCTAATATTCAAAAATCATTAATTCGTGTAACTGGGGTTTGGCTTAGCTAGAAACTTATCATAGATGTTGTTAAAACATTTGACACATTCCTTTTAACCATAAACACATAACACATGATCATGTGTTCTTACGCGTAAGCGAGGAACACAAACTCACTCATATCAGTAGATTTGACCGTTGAATTCATTTGAAAATCAAAACCATGTTAAAAAAACATGTTTAAAACATAATCCACTTACAAAGTGAAGATCAGAAACACGGATTTCTTGAGTGAATTTTGTGCGTAGGATGGTTTAGGTTTTGTAATAATGAGAAGTGAAAGTAGGTGGGAGGGTGTTTTATTAAAAGTGAGTTTAACATTTTGACAGTTTTGGTCCCTCCACCTTTTCCATTTTCATCCAAAGTCTTTTAACTTCCATTATGGTTACCAAACGAAGATTTTAGGAAAGAAACTTGACGACACTCCCCCTCGACTTGAGAAAAATAATGAAAGGTTATTAATTAACGTCCGAGGAGTGTCTTTGAACCAGGAAATGTACCACCATTTGTAAAAGATTCAACCGAGATAAGATAACATGCAAGTACACAGATGTTATGAAGCAGTTAAAAGATTATTTTCTCCCCCTCAACACTTGATCGGAAAAATACTGAATTTTGAAAGATTAAAGTGTGGACGGAAGAAATGTACTTGCAATGTTGAAAGAAATGTAGATTAGGAGAATATTTTTGTCGTTTTTATCAGGTTTTATAATTTTGTATTTTGTTTTTGAAAAATTATTTACAAAAGAGAATTTGGTGTTGAAGGTTTTTACGATTTAGGAGATCATCCTATTCCTCTTGAGTCAAACACCTCATACCAATCCGGTGGACCAACTCATTAAACCTAGCGGGAGGCAGGCTTTGGTGAGAAGATATGCCAATTGGTATTCTGTACCCACAAAATCTAATTCAACAGTACCCTGTTCCACGTGATCCTTGATGAAATGATATCGAAGATCGATGTGCTTTGATTTCGAGTGCTGAACAGAGTTGCACGAAATTGCAATGGCACTCCGATTGTCGCAGTACATCGGGATTCTGTCAAATACGTAACCATAGTCTTTGAGTTGTGTTCTCATCCATATGACTTGAGCACAACATGCGGACATGGCTACATATTCTGCTTCGGTTGATGACAGCGATGTACAATCCTGCTTCTTCGATTGCCAACACACCAGTTTATCACCAAGAAATTGTAAAGCTCCTGAAGTGCTTTTCCGTGAGTCTAAGCATCCTGCGTGGTCAGCGTCTGAAAAAGCGATTAGTTCAAAACAGAATCCTCGGATACAAGCCCCAAGTTAATGGTTCCCTTATGTACGGAGGATTCTTTTAGCCTCAGAGAGGTGGGTTCAGTTGGTCGCGATGATAACGGGAGCATAGATAAACGGCACAAGACAATATCAGGTCTGCTAGCTGTTAGATACATGAGAGACCCAATAATACTACGGTATTTTGTAGGGTCCCCCAATTTCCCATGTAAATCAGCTCTAATTCTTGGTATGAGCCTTGTGTGGCATAGGGTCACAAGTTTTCATTCCAAATTTTTTTTAACAATTCAAGGGCATACTTGGACTGACTCAAGAAAATACCACGGGGTGATTGATGAACTTGTAGTCCTAGAAAGAACGTTAGTTCACCCATCATGGACATTTCAAAATTTTTCTTCATTAGTTTTGCAAAAGCGATTGAAAACTTTTTATGTGTAGACCCAAAAATGATGTCATCCACGTAAATTGAACAATTAAGATGTGTGCCCCGTGATATTGTATAAAAAAGAGTTGGGTCAACCGAGCCTTTGGTGAAATTATTGGCAATGAGGAAGGATGATAGCTTATCGTACCATGCCCGAGGGGCTTGTTTGAGACCATAAAGAGCTTTTTTCAGTTTGTAAACATGGTTCGGGAACTCAGGATCAACGAATCCATCTGGTGGGTGACATAAAACCGTTTCTTTAAGTTGTCCATTGAGAAACGCAGTTTTGACATCCATCTGATAGACCGTTATATTCATATGAGCTGCGAACGCTAGAAATATCAGAACAGCCTCAAGACGAGCAACCGGAGCAAAAGATTCTCAAAGTCTAACCCTCTTCCTGACGATAACCTTAGCACCAGACGTGACGTGTTCGGATGAAGTTCCCTTCAGCATCCAATTTGTTTTTCCAAATCCATTTTAGACCAATGACGTAGACTCCTGTTGGTCTTTCAACCAGTTCCCATACTTCAAGACGTTTGAATTGGTTGAGTTCGTCTGCATGGATTCAATCCAGTTGTCTTTGTCATTGCGTCTTTAATGTTTTTAGGCTCAGATTGGCAGACAGTGAGTGAATAAAGCAACTTCACCGTCTGTGTGAAGACGTTGTCTCGTAACGACTGGTTGATTCGGGTTGCAAATAATGTTTTCCAGAGGATGGTCTAGTCCATCTATGTGTGGAGGGTTGATGGTGATATACATTGTGCAGATTCTGAGGATTCAAATGGTTGTGGAAGATTCCGCGACATCGGTGCAGCAGTTCATTAGCAAACGGAGTGAAGAACGCATTTGGATCAAAATCTGCAGGTGGGGGTATTTCATTCAGAATATCATCAGCTGGTTCATCATTGTTGAAAGCGGTGTGTTCAACTGTTGTGTTGGAGTCAACTGGTGTAGGTGCATCTTCAACAGTAGTTGTTGTAGCAGGGGTATCAGGTATAGGAATATGATCAGGTTGTGCAGGGAAACAGGGATACACCTGAGCACGTTCATCAATATCATCACAGAACAGAGGAGCAAATAACCTTTCCAATTGTTGACGAGTTAGCTGAGGGCTTTCTTCAGCTGATGATGGGGTTTGAGGGAAGTTTAAACGGTTGTGACCGGGTTCTAAGCTGTTATACTCAGAAGCCATTTCAGTAAGTTCATCGAAGTGAGCATGAATCGTTTCCATCACCTGTTTTGTACGACGATTCCAGATTCGGAAACCTTTGGAATTATCACAGTATCCGATAAAGACTCCATTGTCAGCTTTGGCTTTGAGCTTTCCAAAGTCATCACGATCATTATTCGGATAGCAAAGAGATCCAAATACATGAAAGTGTTTAGATTCGGTTTCTGTTTTGGACAAGCTCGAAAG
>OU343225.1:180823208-180969875 GCA_910596185.1 Chrysanthemum makinoi
TGCATCGTTATACATATGTGTATTGTTTATCTACAGGATGGTGATATCCTTGATAGTGGTGTTGTAACAAGAGGTAGATCTCCTTGAAGGATTAGGTGTTGTGTAAGTGAAGGTGTAGTTACCTAAGATTGTGAAAGAACCTAAAGTTAGCAGCCTAGTACCTAATAAAGGTAGGCGACGTTGTGATAAGATTAGTTCTCCCTAAGGTGTGAAAGAACTTCGGTGGTTAGCCTAGCGGTATAAAGGGGTAGCGGCGTTGTGTGGTGTGGTGCTTGGTGTGAAAGGAACTTCGACATTTAAAGCATCTGGAAAAAGTTAAGCGGCGTTGTGAAGGCTTCTCCCATGAAAAGAGTTGGTGTAATATACGAACTCGAGTAGGTGACTTCGGGGAGTGGAGAGTAGCAAGAAAGGTGTCCTTGTAGCGAACCACTATAAATAACTTGTGTTGTGGTGATGTGCTTCTTACTCTTTATATTTCATTTCACGTTTATATATCCATCTATCAACGTCCAACATAAACAATCAAATGGATTGACATAAGTCGATCTAAATATTTAAAAGGAAGTTTTAAATTGATAAAAATATTCAACCCCAGTTTTTCAAAGTCAACCAACCAATAAGAGATAACTAGGGTGTAAGAAAATCTACGTAAACACGCTTTTAATTATCATAAGAAAAACAATCAATCAATCCATAGCTATTTTCCTTTTCATTAGTTAATTAGTTTTTAGTTTTAATTTTTAAGTAGTATAATTGGTAGAATTAACAAACCCCCACTCTTCAAACCCCGATATTTTTACTTGTTTTCTAAAATAATATACAAAGATAAAGAATCACCCCAACCTCACCTTCTCGTCATAAATCTCTACTAGCATCTCTATTCCCCTATAGAACGATCAACCCCCTGGGCTTACCCATACTACACTGCAACGATAAGGTACACAGCCTAGTGGGTTGTAAAGCTTGCTCGTAGAAAAGGAAGTCTTTCGACCCCAAACCACACATCATGTATCGCATAGATTTGGTAAGACCATGTCGTTCGCAAGAGTGATGAAATTCGTTTGTAAAAGTAAATGATGATGAAGACAATAAATAAGAGGGTTTTGCTTGAGAATTAACTAAACAAAACAATTAAGTAAATACCAAGTAATAAAACGGGGTGGAAATTAATAAGAGTAAAGTAGTGTTCACTTAGTCATTTACCTGATAAACTAACAGCATGGTACGTGCATGTAATGTCTAAACAATTATATAATTAGTAACTCGGATGTAGTATAGATCTTATTGCCGTTGAAACTTATACATATGCCCTATAACCTTCTACCTCCGGCTAGTAGATGATATCTAGATATAGGTCATTCGTTAAGTCCGCCAAATAATCTATATGACTTGTTTGTGAAATTATTTGACTAACAACACTTAACTACTTTTTAAATCTCTATTTACCTTCGTTAATCTTAAACTTTATTGTCCATCACTTTTCACATAGCTAGGCTAATTGTAGTAACTTTAGCCACAAATTGATATTTTTCGTATGTTCATAAATCAAGTTCTTAACTTTCATTTGTATAGCCTACTTTGTTAATTACTAAAACCAGATTAATCATAACAATTAAACAAAAAATATCATGTCATTCATTTAATAGTTCCTAATAGGTGGCATACACTAAGGTGTTTAGCCTAGAATCACATGTAACATAAAGCAAAAGATAGAATTCAATAAGAAATACATGTTCATAATAGAACAATTAAGCAAATCGAAGTAATTTTTTCTAATGTTTATGATGTTAGGATCTTGCTTCTCTTGATGATACAACCTTCAAAGTGGTGGAATATACCCTAAAAAGCCGGGAAGTCGACTGGGAAGTTCGGGTCTTATTTTGGGTCGAGTTAGGGTTTCTTTTTATAGCCTTTTTCCTAACTGACCTTTGCTACGACCTAGAGGAAATTTTTTGCTATGCCTTAACACTCTCGAATTTGAATTATTTTGGTTTATTTCCAGTTTTAGTTCAAAACACGAAAGTTATAGACATCTATTTTCTTTTCTCATGACCACTTGAATCACCTAAAAAGAAGATCATATGAAATTGCCAAAATAATACAACTTTTAAAGACATCACGTAAACTTAATTTCAACTTTCATTTTCGTTTCTTCGCTTGATTCTTTTACGAGCCTTCCATAATCAACTTTTAGTTACAAGTTTATGCTTCCTTCACTACTTCCTCCAATGGACTTGAATTATTCGTGCTACTTTCTACTTGATTCGTCATCCAATCTTGATATCATCGTCTTGCATCATTAATTGCACATATGTATAAAAGCGTGTAAAACTTGTGCAAATCGTACTATATAAAAGCTGTATAAAATTTGCATAAAGCGTATATAAAAATGTGTATAAAACCATATATAAAAGCATTATATAAAAAGATAAAAAGTCAAAGGACTTACGGTTAAAGTCAGCGAACACCAGGGGACCATTGTATGTTTTTTAAGTAAAAAAATGTCAAAGGACTAAAGGTGAAAGTTAGCAAACGATAGACCATTATTGTAACTTTAAGCGGTAACACTATCAATATTACGTATATTGGTAAGTATTTTAAAGTATATTACGTATGTTGAGAATAAAATAAGTATGTTACGTATATTGGTTAATTTGAGAAAGTTTGTTACGTATATTCAGACTTCACCCTAATATATTTTACCGGGAAATTCCCCTTTAACCAAAAAAATATCGTTATTTTTTAGATTTGATACGGAACTTTATGACATTATGATTAAAATAATATAACTTAAGCAAAGGTACCACAAAAATAAAATATAATGTAAAGGAAATGAAAAATATGTGTTCAAGAACACAAAGATGATCCTAGCTCACAAGATTTATATAATCTTTAATTTTTAGCTATCTACAAAAGTAAACCCGATAAACCCATTCCATTATACCAAACTAACATTTTTAGAAAAAATTTCTATTCAAAACCTTAATCTCAAAACCTCGTAACAAACATACCTGAAGTTTTGAAATAGTATTCATTTAATACTAAGTGTAGCATATGTTTAGTAGAGAAGTGTAGAGCAATTTATATTTGCTTCCATCAATTTTTGTTTACTTTTCAAAACTTAGAGTTTAAGTTTACATGTATAGGACATGAAGATTTAAAAGGGAGTGTTTGTTTTTGTGATGTTTGCCTGTACGCATAGATTGAGACCCAAAAACACTTGTTTGGTATAAAATGGTGGGCCAAACTTTGGGATGAATACTAAATATCTCAAATTCTCAATAGAGCAATCCGGTTCATAAAATCACCATACAAAAAGTTTTACAATTGTTTTTTCTTTTTCATAAAAGTTAGCCTCTTTTTCATACACCACTCATTTTATAAATTAAGATTTATCTTATCACAACAAATTTAATTAATTTTATTTTATATATTTTCATATTATAATATTATATCATTAATATATTTTCTCTCTTATATTTTTTTTCTTTTTAAAACTTACACCAAATCCAATAGAATTCGTTTGGTTTATATATTTTGGTTTAGGATTTAGATTTAGATTTGATATAGAAGAGAGAAATGTATTATTAAAACTATAAACAATTGAAAGAAATATTTAAAAATATGAAAATGAAAAGCATTTTACAAAAGTTACGGTACTTAAAAATGAATAAAAAAATAATATGAATATTAAAACTATACTTGTGGCTAAGAAGTGATGTTCCATTTTCAAACAAAGTATTTTCAAATCCCACATGCCATGTCAGGGATTGCACAAGGCATTATATTTGGACATGAGTCTCACATACCAGACTTATACCCCTATCATACATTACTTTTCAAATCCTAATCCTGTCAGATAACAGCCAACCAAATCAATCCAAATTCAAACAAGGGCCGTTTAATTTTGTGCGATGTGCTCATGAGTGGTGAAAGCTTAGTATCAAAATTATGATAAGCTTATGTTTGATAATTCACTATATTAGCCATTGTTTAAGACTTCTAAATTTATATCACATAAAACATATAGGCTGATAAATTTATAAAAAAAATCGAATGATGAACTTATAAAAATAAACCAAAGTAACATATAAACTGATGAGGTGAGATCATGAGAGATCAACACTTCTTTAAAGAACAAAGGAGTGAATCATGGCCCTTGATTTCATTTTGATCCAATGGCTATGATCAAACCACCAAATCACTTACAAAGGGCAAAAATTGTATCATATAAAAACCCAAAATATCTAACTTACGTTCATTTGCAAAAATAATTAAGTTCTCGAAAATCTCTCCCTACAAAAACCACATAAACACACAAAAACGTACCTAAACACACAAAAACCACCATAAACAACCTTTCCTTGTCTATCCTCCATATCACCATCGATTAGCCGTCTGCCATTGATCTAAAAATGGTTGAAAATAATTTAATTGAACAAAAATTGAAAGAAATAGAGGTTATTGAACCAGGAAATGATGAACTATAAATTGCAGATCTAGAATATGATGTACAATAAATTGTAGGTAAAATTACATGTGATATGTTTTGTTGTGTTTGTTATGGAAAAATATAAATCACGTGTGATTTACTCTTTGTAGTTATAAACATTGTTTTGATATAGAAATGAGTAAATCACATGTGATTATATTTTTTGTGTGGTTTGTTATGAAAAAAGTAAATTACGTGTGATTTACTCTCTTCATTACAAATTGAATCACATGTGATTCTGCTTTGATCTAACATGAGTAAATCACACGTGATTTCTATTGTTATAATAAGTTAAATCACATGTGATTCTATTTTGATCTAGCAAAGAGTAAATCACTGCGTGATTATGTTATATTGTGTTTTGTTATGATAGATGTAAATCCGCGGCGTGATTTAATCTTTGTTATGATAGTTAAAAAATCCACCCTTGCTGGAAAAGGTGGTGTGAAAGGAAAATACATAATGAATGGAAGACTAAAATCACTTCAAGTTAGAGAATGGAAGACTAAAATCACTTCAACTTAAGGTGGACCAGTAAAAAAAATATGGACATTGTAGATAATAATCAAGTTCTCGAAAATCTCTCCCTACAGAAACCACATAAACACACCAAAACCTACCTAAACACACAAAAACCACCATAAACAACCTTTCCTTGTCTATCCTCCATATCACCGTCGATTAGCCGTCTGCCATTGATCTAAAAATGGTTGAAAATAATTTAATTGAACAAAAATTGAAAGAAATAGAGGTTATTGAACTAGGAAATGATGAACTTTAAATTGCAGATCTAGAATATGATGTACAATAAATGTAGGTAGGCATGTGATCGGTTTTGTTGTGTTTGTTATGGAAAAATATAAATCACGTGTGATTTACTCTTTGTAGTTATAAACATTGTTTTGATCTAGAAATGAGTAAATCACATGTGATTATGTTTGTGGTTTGTTATGAAAAAAAGTAAATTTACGTTTCTTCTTTATTACAAATTGAATCACATGTGATTTGTTTTGATCTAGCAATGAGTAAATGCATGCGTGATTCTAATATGTTAAATCACATGTGATTCTATTTTGATCTAGCAAAGAGTAAATCCTGCGTGATTATGTTATGTTGTGTTTTGTTATGATAGATGTAAATCACGCGTGATTTAATCTTTGTTATGATAGTTGTAAAAATCCACCATGTTTGGAAAACAAAGGTGGTGTGAAAGGAAAATACATAATGAATGGAAGACTAAAATCACTTCAAGTTAGAGAATGGAAGACTAAAATCACTTCAACTTAAGGTGGACCAGTAAAAAAAATATGGACATTGTAGATAATAATTAAGTTCTCGAAAATCTCTCCCTACAAAAACCACATAAACACACAAAAACCTACCTAAACACACAAAAACCACCATAAACAACCTTTCCTTGTCTATCCTCCATATCAACGTCGATTAGCCGTCTGCCATTGATCTAAAAATGGTTGAAAATAATTTAATTGAACAAAAATTGAAAGAAATAGAGGTTATTGAACTAGGAAATGATGAACTTTAAATTGCAGATCTAGAATATGATGTACAATAAATTGTAGGTAAAATTGCATGTGATACTTTTTTTTGTTTGTTATGGAAAAATATAAATCACGTGTGATTTACTCTTTGTAGTTATAAACATTGTTTTGATCTAGAAATGAGTAAATCACATGTGATTATTTTTTTGTGGTTTGTTATGAAAAAAAGTAAATTAGGTGTGATTTACTCTTTGCTGTTACAAATTGAATCACATGTGATTCTGTTTTGATCTAACAATGAGTAAATCACGCGTGATTTACTATTTGTTATAATAAGTTAAATCACATGTGATTCTATTTTGATCTAGCAAAGTAAATCACCGTGATTATGTTATGTTGTGTTTTGTTATGATAGATGTAAATCACGCGTGATTTAATCTTTGTTATGATAGTTGTAAAAAATCCACCATGCATTTGGAAAACAAAGGTGGTGTGAAAGGAAAATACATAATGAATGGAAGACTAAAATCACTTCAAGTTAGAGAATGGAAGACTAAAATCACTTCAACTTAAGGTGGACCCGTAAAAAAATATGGACATTGTAGATAATAATTAAGTTCTCGAAAATCTCTCCTACAAAAACCATAAACACACAAAAAACCTACCTAAACAAACAAAACCCACCATAAACAACCTTTCCTTGTCTATCCTCCATATCACCGTCGATTAGCGATGCGCCATTGATCTAAAAATGGTTGAAAATAATTTAATTGAACAAAAATTGAAAGAAATAGAGGTTATTGAACCAGGAAATGATGAACTATAAATTGCAGATCTAGAATATGATGTACAATAAATTGTAGGTAAAATTACATGTGATGTTTTTGTTGTGTTTGTTATGGAAAAATATAAATCACGTGTGATTTCTCTTTGTGTATTATAAACATTGTTTTGATCTAGAAATGAGTAAATCACATGTGATTATGTTTGTGTGGTTTGTTATGAAAAAGTAATTCGTGTAGATTTACTCTTTCTGTATACAAATTGAATCATGTGATTCTGTTTTGATCTAACAATGAGTAAATCACACGTGATTTACTATTTGTTATAATAAGTTAAATCACATGTGATTCTATTTTGATCTAGCGAAAATCACACGTGATTATGTTATGTTGTGTTTTGTTATGATAGATGTAAATCACGCGTGATTTAATCTTTGTTATGATAGTTGTAAAAATCCACCATCGCATTTTGGAAAACAAAGGTGGTGTGAAAGGAAAATACATAATGAATGGAAGACTAAAATCACTTTAAGTTAGAGAATGGAAGACTAAAATCACTTCAACTTAAGGTGGACGGTAAAAAATATGGACATTGTAGATAATAATTAAGTTCTCGAAAATCTCTCCCTACAAAAACCACATAAACACACAAAAACCTACCTAAACACACAAAAACCACCATAAACAACCTTTCCTTGTCTATCCTCCATATCACCGTCTATTAGCCGTATGCCATTGATCTAAAAATGCTTGAAAATAATTTAATTGAACAAAAATTGAAAGAAATAGAGGTTATGGAACCAGGAAATGATGAACTATAAATTGCAGATCTAGAATATGATGTACAATAAATTGTATGTAAAATTACATGTGATCTGTTTTGTTGTGTTTGTTATGGAAAAATATAAATCACGTGTGATTTACTCTTTGTAGTTATAAACATTGTTTTGATCTAGAAATGAGTAAATCACATGTGATTATGTTTGTTGTGGTTTTGTTATGAAAAAAATAAGATGTGATTTACTCTTTCTTTACAAATTGAATCACATGTGATTTTGATCTAACAATGAGTAAATCACACGTGATTTACTATTTGTTATAATAAGTTAAATCACATGTGATTCTATTTTGATCTAGCAAAGAGTAAATCTGCGTGATTATGTTATGTTGTGTTTTGTTATGATAGATGTAAATCAGCGTGATTTAATCTTTGTATGATAGTTGTAAAAATCCACCATCGCATTTGGAAAACAAAGGTGGTGTGAAAGGAAAATACATAATGAATGGAAGACTAAAATCACTTCAAGTTAGAGAATGGAAGACTAAAATCACTTCAATTTAAGGTGGACCAGTAAAAAAAATATGGACATTGTAGATAATAATTAAGTTCTCGAAAATCTCTCCCTACAAAAACCACATAAACACACAAAAACCTACCTAAACAAACAAAACCCACCATAAACAACCTTTCCTTGTCTATCCTCCATATCTCCGTCGATTAGCCGTCTGCCATTGATCTAAAAATGGTTGAAAATAATTTAATTGAACAAAAATTGAAAGAAATAGAGGTTATGGAACCAGGAAATGATGAACTATAAATTGCAGATCTAGAATATGATGTACAATAAATTGTATGTAAAATTACATGTGATCTGTTTTGTTGTGTTTGTTATGGAAAAATATAAATCACGTGTGATTTACTCTTTGTAGTTATAAACATTGTTTTGATCTAGAAATGAGTAAATCACATGTGATTATGTTTTTGTTGTGGTTTGTTATGAAAAAAAGTAAATTACGTGTGATTTACTCTTTGCTGTTACAAATTGAATCACATGTGATTACGTTTTGATCTAACAATGAGTAAATCACACGTGATTTACTATTTGTTATAATAAGTTAAATCACATGTGATTCTATTTTGATCTAGCAAAGAGTAAATCACACGTGATTATTTTATGTTGTGTTTTGTTATGATAGATGTAAATCCGCGCGTGATTTAATCTTTGTTATGATAGTTGTAAAAATCCACCATGCGCTGGAAAACAAAGGTGGTGTGAAAGGAAAATACATAATGAATGGAAGACTAAAATCACTTCAAGTTAGAGAATGGAAGACTAAAATCACTTCAACTTAAGGTGGACCAGTAAAAAAAATATGGACATTGTAGATAATAATCAAGTTCTCGAAAATCTCTCCTACAAAACCACATAAACACACAAAAACCTAAACACACAAAACCACCATAAACAACCTTTCCTTGTCTATCCTCCATATCACGTGCGATTAGCGTCGCCATTGATCTAAAATGCTTGAAAATAATTTAATTGAACAAAAATTGAAAGAAATAGAGGTTATGGAACCAGGAAATGATGAACTATAAATTGCAGATCAAGAATATGATGTACAATAAATTGTAGGTAAAATTACATGTGATCTGTTTTGTTGTGTTTGTTATGGAAAAATATAAATCACGTGTGATTTACTCTTTGTAGTTATAAACATTGTTTTGATCTAGAAATGAGTAAATCACATGTGATTATGTTTTTGTTGTGGTTTGTTATGAAAAAAAGTAAATTACGTGTGATTTACTCTTTGCTGTTACAAATTGAATCACATGTGATTCTGTTTTGATCTAACAATGAGTAAATCACGCGTGATTTACTATTTGTTATAATAAGTTAAATCACATGTGATTCTATTTTGATCTAGCAAAGAGTAAATCACACGTGATTATTTTATGTTGTGTTTTGTTATGATAGATGTAAATCACGCGTGATTTAATCTTTGTTATGATAGTTGTAAAAATCCACCATCTTATTTGGAAAACAAAGGTGGTGTGAAAGGAAAATACATAATGAATGGAAGACTAAAATCACTTCAAGTTAGAGAATGGAAGACTAAAATCACTTCAACTTAAGGTGGACCAGTAAAAAAAATATGGACATTGTAGATAATAATTAAGTTCTCGAAAATCTCTCCCTACAAAAACCACATAAACACACAAAAACCTACCTAAACACACAAAAACCACCATAAACAACCTTTCCTTGTCTATCCTCCATATCACCGTCGATTAGCCGTCTGCCATTGATCTAAAAATGCTTGAAAATAATTTAATTGAACAAAAATTGAAAGAAATAGAGGTTATTGAACCAGGAAATGATGAACTATAAATTGCAGATCTAGAATATGATGTACAATAAATTGTAGGTAAAATTACATGTGATCTGTTTTGTTGTGTTTGTTATGGAAAAATATAAATCACGTGTGATTTACTCTTTGTAGTTATAAACATTGTTTTGATCTAGAAATGAGTAAATCACATGTGATTATGTTTTTGTTGTGGTTTGTTACGAAAAAAAGTAAATTACGTGTGATTTACTCTTTGCTGTTACAAATTGAATCACATGTGATTCTGTTTTGATCTAACAATGAGTAAATCACGCGTGATTTACTATTTGTTATAATAAGTTAAATCACATGTGATTCTATTTTGATCTAGCAAAGAGTAAATCACACGTGATTATGTTATGTTGTGTTTTGTTATGATAGATAGATGTAATCACGCGTGATTTAATCTTTGTTATGATAGTTGTAAAAATCCACCATGATTTGGAAAACAAAGGTGGTGTGAAAGGAAAATACATAATGAATGGAAGACTAAAATCACTTTAAGTTAGAGAATGGAAGACTAAAATCACTTCAACTTAAGGTGGACCAGTAAAAAAAATATGGACATTGTAGATAATAATTAAGTTCTCGAAAATCTCTCCCTACAAAAACCACATAAACACACAAAAACCTACCTAAACACACAAAAACCACCATAAACAACCTTTCCTTGTCTATCCTCCATATCACCGTCGATTAGCCGTCTGCCATTGATCTAAAAATGCTTGAAAATAATTTAATTGAACAAAAATTGAAAGAAATAGAGGTTATTGAACCCGGAAATGATGAACTATAAATTGCAGATCTAGAATATGATGTACAATAAATTGTAGGTAAAATTACATGTGATCTGTTTTGTTGTGTTTGTTATGGAAAATATAAATCGCGTGTGATTTACTCTTTGTAGTTATAAACATTGTTTTGATCTAGAAATGAGTAAATCACATGTGATTATGTTTTGTGTGGTTTGTTATGAAAAAAGTAAAATTACGTGTGATTTACTCTTCTTTATTACAAATTGAATCACATGTGATTACGTTTTGATCTAACAATGAGTAATCACCGTGATTTACTATTTGTTATAATAAGTTAAATCACATGTGATTCTATTTTGATCTAGCAAAGTGTAAATCACAGCGTGATTATGTTGTTGTGTTTTGTTAATGATCAAATGATTTAATCATGTTTAATCAAATCAAAGTATTTCATTTAGAATAAACAGTTTTTTTCTTACACTACAAAAGTTATATAGAGATCAGATGAAAGCGTTGAGCAATCTAACACACACACTGCACGTATAATAATCACGGTTAAGAGTGAGGCAAGGTGAAGAAAAACTTGAACAACAACCTTCAAATGAAGGTTATTATGTTTATTTATATGAGAGCTAGGGCAACACTCCACCCTTCCTTTATTCCTTATTGGGCTTGGGTGAGCTTATGGGCCTTACATAAATTTAAAGCAAACCATAAAAGGCCATAATAAAGCTACCTATTACATATGAAATATAAATACTTGAAATCCTGTTTAGGAGTGATTCCAACAATCTCCCCCTCAAGTATATATGAATGTAAGCGGTGAAGCGTTGATGTAATAGTAGCAGTGGCGTCTTCGACATTCTTTCTTTCTTGTGAGAAGAATTGCCTTGATTGAACAATCTCCCGGTGTAGAGATAGTTATCTTTGAGCGGTTATGCTTTGGCGTCATCATTAACTTTGTTCTTTGATCATTGTTCTTTGTGGTGAAAGTGATAGTATGTTGTTATGCGCATCGGTGCTGCCCAGTGCGCCGTTGCTCCGGATGTCTCCGTCATTCTTCAACATGCTCACGGCGCTCTTTGGCGTTGGAATTCAATCTTGATGAAGTTCTTTAAGTCTTTAACTTTGTAGATTCTTTGGTTTGACGAAGAATCATTACTGCGATTGTGTTGCTTTTGAGTAGAACTTCCATTAGTGATGATGTTGGCGTGAGCATGAGAAGAATCGACACGATCATCGCTTCGGAGCTTCCATAAGAAAACATTTCAAGCGGTTAGTAATAAGCGGTTTCGGCACTTACAAGTTTGAACCGAGGTGTTAACGGCATAGTGTGAAAACACAACTCTAATTCTTACAAAGGCGTTCGAATGCGGAGTCCCACAAGTGAGATAACCGATGTAGAAGTACATCTACGATTGAGATGAGTGTGAGGTACTGCAGCAAGCATCACCTCTACATTTGTGGCCTTGAACGTTTGAGACACACTCAGCGTAATCCACGGGGAGTTACGAAATGACTTTTTGTTTGATGTTTATTGACCACTGGCGGAGTTTCCATTCAATCCGAGGATCACAGGATGTGAACCTCTCATAAATGTTCTCGAAGCAGTTGCTAAGATCTGTGAAGGACTTCGATATGAACCAGCGATGATCTTATTAGTTGATCATCAAGTGATTAAATGTCAAGTGTTCCTAAGAGATCTTTTGATGAATCTCGTGGCTCTAGACTCAATAGTGCGTTTTGGTTTTCTTGGGCGGAGACTAGGGAGAGGGTCTCCTTCTTCAATACCAGCAATCTCTAGGAGAAAACCGATAGTTTACGTAGGGTTCCCTGTGAGAATGAAACAAGCTTATGTTGAGAGAAACTTGAGTGGATAAGAAGGTTTAGTGCATGCGTCCTTTGGGTCCATGGCGACTTTTAATCTTCAATACCGGCGTCACAAAGTGACAACCAGTTAGCATATGAATTGAACCGATTATGCGCCTAAGTTGAATAATCCGGAGGGCTATTTCTTTTCACCCTTTTCTTTGCATTTCTTTTTAATTCTTCAACTCCTTCTTTCTCAGATTCTCATTTTCTCCTTTTTACAATCATACCTAAGGACTTCTAAATACTAACTATTTGTAGTGTCCTTGGGTAGATCCCCCCGGCTCTGGCGGATCATAGAACGGTTATTCCTAACCTTAGTCACCTTATAACTCCATGACTAACCTATGTTTGCCATTAAAACCACTGTATGAAAAATGTCTCTCAAAGGGTTTGTTAATGAAAAACATGTTTGAACCATTGTGAGAGATGATGTTTTGCATAAATACTCCCCTCCACATGTGCTTAATAGTTTTAATGGTTAAATGATGAGAAAAAAGCGCACTTTTGAATTGATCCACTGAAGATAGACAATCCCCATGAGACACGAGTTCACGTTGCATAGTTAAAGAGTTACATTGTCAGCTTTTAGGTGACAACTAGCTCTATTAACTACCTTGAAGGTGTAGACAAACCTTGGAAGGTTGTCAAACCCGTCTGAGTTCATGTCTATCAAAAGTTTCTCGAATGGTACATTCTACTGAGACAAGTCCTTTGCGAGACACGTTTACATCACTAGCGAACTAGCTTGAAATTATTACCCGTCGGACAAGTCTTTTCGAGTTACTAACGGTTTAAGTATGCGTCAATTAGTTGGTTAAGTCGAGGTACCTGATTCATTTGCATTTTGTACAACATATTTCTTATCACACAATTTTCTCCCCTCAAAAATGGCATATTAAAGTGTTATTTTTGAAACGTTTGAGAATAAATATGACCATTTAAGTGTTCTTGGGAAGAATGACCACGGTGAACAATTTGTGAACAAAGTTTCAAATACTCCCCCTCAACAAGTGATATAAACGGTTGAGGTTTTGAAAATCTTAAGGGAAAGTACTTGTTCTTTTGAGCAAAACCTTGAAAAATGAAAGGTTATATAGGTTTTACTCAAAGTAAAGCTTTAAGCTCCTTTTATAAGGATTGTGGCAGCGAAATCGTACCACGGGTCCTTTCTTGACAAGTACGGGTTGTACACTGTTATATGTGCACAAGCCATAGACATATTAATCATACATAAAATTATGAAGGAAACAATTCAAGGGGTACCGGGAAGTGCGTGATGTTCAGGGAGTGCGCAGGCGGGGTTGAAAGCGGTGATGTTTCTCTGGGTGGACCACCAACATAGCTCTCCATGAATGCGCGGGCAGATCCCAAACGAACAACGTTCATCAATCATGGTGATGATCCTTCTCACATCCCTCCTTTCACGAGAATTCCGGCGTAACTACGAGACCCATTGACTTTCGGTATATCCTTCACACTGTATGCTAATCCGTCCCTAACCGCTTCAAAGTATGATCCCGAATTTACGAAGATCACTACACGCCATTAAGGTTTCTTTGAAGTTCATTGCGGTAAACAACTCGAAAGGTTTCGCGATGGCGTATATTGAGGTAGTGCGGATTGAGATGGGAAGAGTAAGCGTTGGAGGTGAGGTTGACAGCGTCGATAAGATTCAACGACCATCGGATATCTTCAAACGTTCTTTTTGATCACAATCGTCTAATGAAGATGAAGCCCTGACTTGATAAATTCACGTTGAACTTCGATTGAGTCGAGAATTGTCTCATCACGACCACGTACCTTGGCAAGGTACATGTCTTCGATGTCGTTGAGGGACAAGTTCTCAAAGTCAACCTCGGAGAATCCATAGTCCTGTTCATCTTGTCGTTTGACTATGATATTCTTTAAGAATGTATAGTCCCACTTAGACTTGAGATCAATGTGTTTGATGGCGCGATGTCCTTAGAACTATACTTTGCATGTTGAGACTTACGAAACAGAGCGACTTACGTAGTAGATTCTTGAGGCGTTCGGGCCAATGATGAATCCATACAATGCATCTTGGTGCCGTATGCTTGCTACGTTGTCGAGAAAACAAGTGATTTGCGTTCCTCGATAGCTAGGTTTGAGTAAATAGCGCTTTGGGAATGGAAGAGTCAATGATGTAGCGTATTTTTCGCGAACCATCGCTACCGTGTAAGAAAATCGGGTCTCTGTTAAGAAGTATCGGAAGGGAATCCGTGGTTCGTCTGTTTGGCCAATGGTCGGTAGGGGTTTGGTCAATCGTGTAGTTATGGAGGGTTGTCCTTTGTGTGAAGTCAATGTTTGCTTCGGTTGAGCCAATCCATGTGTTAGACATAGCTCGGCGATGTTCTCAAGATGATATTAGACCTCGACGGCTTTGGTTTGTCTTTAAGTTGGAATGCTTCATTCTTGATTCGCTTCAATTCCGATTTCGTCATTTTCTTCACATGGAACTTTTCTTGCAAAAGTTTTGCGTGCTCAATGTAGAACCGTCTACCAATTCTTGACCTTCATCAGGGTAGGGAGTTTGATTGACAAGTGTGGAGAACCATTCAAACTCTATGGTTTTATCGTCATCTAGGGGCCATGAGGACAACTCGGTGAGTCGTCTTCTTCTTTCTTTTGGAAGGCCTTGATGATGATCTTGGTTTACGCACTTGTTTGGGTGAGGTGGGTTGTTGTTGGGGCTCAAGGACCTCTTCATCGTCACCACCCGTATACTCAAAGTAATCACATGTTTTATGAGTCAGGGGTGGTAACTTCGGAATCGTCAGGGTTTATCGATAGAAGCAGAGGTGGAGGAGACTTTGTTGAGAAGAAGTTAGTGGTGGAGGAGGTGGCATAGAGGTAGATTTACGGGCTGCTTGCCCGGCGTTTAGGTGCGAGAATCCTTATCCTTATCATCGTCATCTCTTGGTCGTTTGGGTTGATCGGTGACTCTTGCTGATGATGCGAGTTGAAAATCAAGTAGATTTTGAAAAATTTGCTTCATCGAGTAAGCGTTCGGATCGCTTTGACATTTGTATCACAAGTTTAGCGATTAACTTCGGTTGAGGAGATCGACTTCTTTGGCCATTGTATTTTTAACCAATGCTACGATGTTAGGGGTGAGTTATCTGGAAAATATTTCTCTAGTCTGCACCGGGGACGTGTCGAGAAGAAACTTGTGAGTATGATCTCTTCTTTGTCTTTTTTCGGTTCCTTTTGGACTTTAGGAGCGATATCACGAAGGTACTTGTTAGTGTAACCTTGATCATTTAGTTCGGTTCCTCTTTCGATGACTCTTCATGAACTTCTGAACAAATTCCCTTTCTTTCTCCATCTTGTCATGCTCGTCATACATATCTTTGTATGTGATCGACAAAGAAATTTAGCTTTTGTGAGCACGTTTTTCTTTCGACTTGTTTGGCACTTTGTGAATTCGTTTATGAGCTTGAGAAATCCAAGATCGAGGTGGTTTCTTCACTGATTTGGATGATGATTTTGTTGATCTTTTTGATGGTGGTGGTGAAGAGTGAGATGAAGAATCGATGAGGAGGGACATGAGGAGATTGGGTCCTTTGGAGGTGCAGTATCCTCCTTGGAGCGAGTTGGGCTGCTGAGAAGAAAAGTCATCATAATCTTCTTAGTCATCATGTCGATTTATACTCGGTTTAGCCTTCGATGTGTTCCTTAGCTTCTTCATCGGTTTTCTCTTTCTCGGTCTTATTCTTTTACGGTTCCTCAAGTTAAGATCAGTAGACTCCTTCACAAGCGTTTGTTGTTGCACAAGAGTGGTGGCACGGATCCTGCTCGGGTTGATTAACGCATCGGGGACACAGTGTGAAGAGTGGGCTGACACCACTCGATCCTCGGGGCCACCCATTTGATCTTTGCAAATTCTTGACTTTTTGAATTTGTCTAACTAATTTAAACTTCTTCTGTAGGATTGATCGGTTGCTCTTCTTCTTCTTGAGCTTTCATCATGAGACTCAAGTGCAGGGAGTCTTTCCTTTTCCATGTTGGCTATTGGACTTGTAGAGTTTAGGCTTGCTTTGGAGGAGGAGGATCAGTTCTGATTGCAGAGAGAAGGTAATCTCTTCATACGTTGGCCGGTACCTTGAGCTTTAGTCCACAAGCTTTCTTTGCGGTTGGGTTTGGGGGTGGGATGGGGCGGCTTCCTTAGATGGAACAATCCTCTTTGAAGGAGGGTTCCTCTTGGGGAACTTCCTTTGACTCACGGTACTTGGTACTTCTGCACTTCCTCTTTTGGTTCTCCTTACGGGTGTTCGGAAGATTTTTCGTCGAGATGACCAACTTTGCCTTGTCTAGTAGCTTCGGATACCTTTTGTGCGTTTGAGCTTTCGACATCTTGATTAGAAGAAATGCGGTAGCCACGGCACCTTGTTTCTTTGTAGCGTTTCCTTGATTCTGAGATAGAATGGGTTCCGTCAACATGCGTGATTTGTTGGGTCATTGAGCCTCTTGGGAATGTTGAAGTCCAAGTGCTCTCTGGATCAACAATTTAGTATATCTGATGTAGGGAATCTTTGAGCCAGCGAGTTTGTTGAAATGACATCATGTCATCCCAAATCGAGCCTCGATAGCGATGTGTTTCTTGTTGACCAATGCCGAATAATTTGTTCCATGAGCTTAGGGTGCTCATAGCGCTATCACGACCAGACTTGGTGATGATCATGTAGAGTGTTCTCGGGGTTGAGGAATACTCTTAAGCTCTCGTGAGAGTGCTTGGTGATTACTCACAGTAGCCTCGTCATAACGATATTGATTAAGAATTGGAGAGTGAGCTCTTGGGGTGTGGCATATAGTTTGGTTGGATCGACATGAAAGAATTAGTAGGAGAAACGACCCTTAAGTGCTGCAGGTGTAATGGTGACTTGTTTGTGATTGAGTCACCATCCAGCGGTTTGTCCTTTGACCCTTTCCATAGTGTTCGAAGCTGTTGGATGTAGATCTGGGAGCGATTCGCGAGTGTGAAAGCATGTTACGTCACGGATGAGTCCTCGAGAATGTCAATAGCAATTAAACCGAAGATTGAGCAAGTGAGGGTTGTCAAAGTCAACACGGAGATTATTCTTTCCTATCTTCATTGGATAGCCATGAGGATAGATATCGGCAATGGAGAGAACTTCAGGTGCATCCACATTCATTTGTTATACATAAGTGATGCGAAATAACATTAGCCAAAAGAACCAACATATCGAAAGACATAGTGTTAGTTAACAGAAGGTCTTATTGTCTAGTTATTGAATGATGCGATTGTCAATGATTATTCGAGTCCTAAGTCACTTGTATATTCAATAGTCCAATGGCGTCAATTGAAATGTTTCGTGAGTTAGTTAACTTTAAGTTTTAAAGTTTATTTTATCACTTATTGTTCACAACATATCAAGCGATTTCAGTTTATTAGTGACATTTTAGGATTCGTGATGATATGATTAGTTTATTTACAAGTTTGTACGTAACAATTCATACTTGAAGGTATGATCGCGGCTTATCGTTAGGATTGGTAAAGTTATCGTGTGCGAGGGAATGATATATCGCGTGGCGTGAACTTACAGCGTAGGGTCTTAACTACGGCGTAAGAGTCTAACAATTCATGAAATTATTGCAGCGTAGGAAAAAGAGGACCTTATCGTAAAGCTTATGCGTAGGCATATATTAACCTTACTGGCGTAAGGCTACTCGTAGAGTTGACCTTATCGCGTAGAGGTCCTTGTTACGCGCATATCCTTCACGAGGATCTGGCGTAGTCCCATATGTAGAACCTTATGCGTAGAGCTACGCGTAAGATAAATCTTCGCATAACAAGCTCGCGTAAGGTGATCCTTATGGCGTAAGTATATTAACCTTGATTAAGAATATTTAGTGTTGCAAGCACGAAATAAAGCATCATATCATCAATGTTAAACCACATAACATTCATATTTATGGCGGATCAAACACATTTGGACAGTTTAAGCGATTCAGCGTAGAGCGCATAGCGCATCGCGTAGTCTAAACCCTAAATCTCTGGCGTATGAGATCTAGCCATGGAATATGCACCAAGTTTTTCACGGTATATCTTAGATGTTGTGAGAGCATAATGACCAAGTTTTAACATTAATTTTGCGGTGAATCAAAATACCCAATCTTCATGAACCTTAAACCCTAATTTCAAATTATTGATTAACCAATTAGATGTTTACGGGTGGTTATAGACCTTGGAAATCATCAATTCAATCATCACAAGAGCATAACCCAACAATCTTTTGACCAAAACACTTCACATTTACGAAAATACCCAATTCGACTCATAAACCTAATTTTCAAAAATCATCAATTAGGTGTTACTAGGTGGTTTTGATGGTTAAATGGTATCATTGATGTATTTTGTTAAACGTTTTGACACATAAACCATTTTAACATAACACACATAACACATGATGATCATTGTGTTCATACGCTTATCGTGCGAGAACACATAATCACTCAATCACGTTTTACCCGTTGGATTTGAATGAAATTAAAACCAATGTTTAGAAACATGTTTACCACAGAAACAAACTTACAAAATGATGATCAAAAGCAGGTTTCTTGAGTGAATTCTTATGTTAGGATGGTTTTAGGTATTTTGTAATAAATGAGAAGTGAAAGTTAGGTGGGGGTGTTTTTTTATTAAAATAACTTTAACCTTTTTGGCAGTTTTGGTCCCTCCACCTTTTCCATTTTCATCCAAAGCCTTTTAACTTCCATTTTTGGTTACCAAATGAAGATTTTAAGAAAGAAACTTGGCGACACTCCCCCTCGACTTGAGAAAATAATGAAAGGTTATAAATTAAAGTCAGAGGTGTGTCTTTGAACGAGGAAATGTACCACCATTTGTAAAAGAATCAACGAGATGTGATAACATGCAAGTACAGATGTTTTGAAGCAGCGGTTAAAGATTATTTTCTCCCCTCAACACTTGATCGGAAAAATCTTGAATTTTGAAAGATTAAAGAATTGTTGGCGGAAAAATATACTTGCCATGTTGAAAGAAAAATAGATTAGAAGAATATTTTTGTTGTTTTTATCAGGTTTTATAATTTTGTATTTTGTTTTTGAAAAATTATTTACAAAAGATGTTTTGGTGTTTGCGAGGGTTTTAAGGCTGTTTTAGGAGAGTCATCAATTCCTCTTGAGTCAAACACCTCATACCAATCCGGTGGACCAACTCATTAAACCTAGCGGGAGGCAAGGCTTTGGTGAGATGATCTGCCAATTGGTATATGATACTATAAAATATAATTCAACGATTACCTGTTCCACGTGATCCTTGATGAAATGATATCGAAGATCGATGTGCTTTGATTTCAGTCTTTGAGCGGGTTGCGCGAGATTGCAATTGCACTCCGATTGTCAATACATCGGGATTACATCAAATCGTAACCATAGTCTTTGAGTTGTGTTCTCATCCATATGACTTGAGCACAACACGTGGACATGGCTACATATTGCCGGTTGATGGCGTGATGTACAATCCTGCTTCTTCGATTGCCAATTGCCGGACACGGTTTATCACCAAGAAATTGTAAAGCTCACGAAGTGCTTTGGTGAGTCTAAGCATCTGCGCATTAATGGTGACGTCGAAAAGCGATTAGTTCAAAACCGAGAATCGCCGGATACGGATCCCCAAGTTAATGGTTCCCTTTATGTATCGGAGGATTTTTTAGCCTCTGAGAGGTGGGTTTCGATTGTTGGCGGCGATGCGGGAGCATAGATAAGCGGCAAAGACAATATCAGTGCGCTATTAGTTGTTAGATACATGAGAGACCCAATAATACTACGGTATTTTGTAGGGTCCACCAATTTCCCATGTAAATCGGCGTCTAACTTCTTGGTATGAGCCATTGGTGTGGCATAGGTGTCCGTGGAGTTTTCATTCCAAATTTGTTTAACAATTCAAGGGCATATTTGGGTGACTCGAGAAAATACCACGGGGTGATTGATGAACTTGCGGTCAGAAAGAATGTAAGTTCACCCATCATGGACATTTCAAAATTTTTCTTCATTAGTTTTGCAAAGCGATTGAAAACTTTTTATGTGTAGACCCAAAATGATGTCATCCACGTAAATTTGAACAATTAAGATATGTGTCCCGTGATATTGTATAAAAGAGTTGGGTCAACCGAACCTTTGGTGAAATTATTAGCAATGAGGAAAGATGATAGCTTATCGTACCATGCCCGAGGATCTTGTTTGAGACCATCTGAGCTTTGTTAGGTTTGTAACATGATTCGGGAACTTCGGGATCAACGAATCCATCGGTTGGTGACATAAACCGTTTCTTTAAGTTGTCCATTGAGAAGCGGTTTTGACATCCATCGATAGACCGTTATATTCATATGAGTGCGCGAGCTAGAAATATCGAGCGACCTCAAGGCGAGCAGCGGAGCAAAAGATTCTTCAAAGTCTAATCCCTCTCACGGCGATAACCCTTAGCCACGGGCGTGACTTGTTTGGATGGCGTTCCCTTGACATCAATTTGTTTTCAAATCCATTTTAGACCAATGGCGTAGACTCTGTTGGTCTTTCAACCCGGTTCCCATACTTCAAGGCGTTTGAATTGGTTGAGTTCTTCTTGCATGGATTCAATCGGTTGTCTTTTGTCATTCGCGTCTTTGATGTTTTAGGTTGATTGGCGGGCGGTGAGTGCATAAATGCAATGTTCACGTCATGTATTGAAGGCGTTGTCTCGTAACGGCCAGGTTGATTCGGGTTGCCAATAATGTTTTCTGGAGGATGGTCTTTCGTCCATCTATGTGTGGAGGGTTGATGTTGGTATACATTGTGCGGTCGAGGATTCAAATGGTTTGTTGAAGATTCAGCGACATCACGAGTGCGGCGATCTCATTAGCAAGCGGGTTGAAGAGCGCATTTGGATCAAAATCTGCGGTGGGGTACTTCATTGAATATCATCATTTGGTTCATCATTGTTGGAGCGGTGTGTTCAAGTGTTGTGCATTGTGTCAATGGAGTCAAGCGGTGTAGGTGCATTCTTCAAGCGGTAGTTGTTGTAGCGAGGTGTATCGGGTATAGGAATATTATCGGGTTGTCGTGGAAGCTTGGCGGTACAAAACGTTCATCAATAAAATCGTCCTGAGCCAAGCAAATAACCTTTCCATTTGGTTGACGAATCTCTCTTGGGGCTGATCCACGATGGGGTTTGACGGGAAACAAAGTTTAAGCGGTTGTGACCGGGTTCTAAAACTTTGTTATACTCGAAGCCATTTTAAGTTCATCGAAATGAGCATGAATCGTTTCCATCACTGTTTTGTGACGATTCAGTTCGGAAACCTTTGGAATTATCCGCGATTATCAGATAAAGACTCAATGTCGGCTTTGGCTTTGAGCTTTCCAAATCATCCACGATCATTATTCGGATAGCAAAGAGATCCAAATACATGAAAGTGTTTTAGATTGGTTTTTCATTATGGACAAGCTCGAAAGGTGTTTTGTTGTAGCGTTTTGTAATCATAGATCGGTTTTGAGTATAGCATCAGTGATGAATCACAGCTTACGCCCATAAGTAATCTGGAAGTTTAGCATTAATTAACATTGTTCTTGCGGCTTCCACTAGCGTTGGTTTCGTCTTTCAACAACTCCGTTTTGTTGGTGTATGCGTGCAATAGATGTTTGATCTTTGAATTCCCACTTTCTCATAGAATTCACGAAGGGTTTTGTTAACAAATTGAGTTCCTTTATGCATTACGATGATTACGGCGGTGTTGCGGGCTGAACTGTATTTTGTGAAAGGTGATGATCATTTGTGGAGCTTGGTCTTTGCTACGAAGAAAGTAGACCCAAGTCCATCGAGAGTAGTCATCAACAATTACTAAGATGTAGCGTTTGCCATTGATCGTTTGCACGCGCATCGGGCACACAAATCCATGTGAAGAAGATGAAGCACATGCTGAGAGCTGTGTTCCACCTTTGAAGGAAAATGACCACGAGTGCTTTTCCCTTGTTCACAAGCTGAGCAAAGGTGATCTTTTGAACACCGGAATCGTGGGAGTCCTTCAACTAGTTTGTGTCGAGCAAGGTTGGTGATGGTATGATAGTTTAGATGTGAGAGCGCAGGTGCCATAGCCGAGGATTTTGTTGATGTTGCCTTAGAAAGTAAGCAAATGGGAGAGGAAGCAACCATGTCTTGCATAGAGATATTGTAGAGACTAGAATTCACGAGCGGACATAAGGTCATTTCCTTGTAGATCACGAATGAAACAAGTTTTCTCCATGAAAGCAACCTCCAAATCTCCATCACAAAATTGACCTCTTGAAAAGCAGTTGTGGTAGGCCTTCCACATAGTAAACCCCGCTAATTTCGATGTTCCCATTGACATAGTCTCCGTAGCCCATGATAGCTGCGAAGTGATCATTCGAACGGCGGTGCCAATGAACTTTGCAATAAAGTTTGATAACATTTAAGATTTCTGTCATGCATGTGGGAACATCGCTATCAACAATCGAGAGAATGATCGTATCACATGCATTACACGGCGACACGGATGGAATAGAAGTAGATGTGGAACCCGAAATGTTAGAGGGTTCCATAGCAATTATAGTAGATATACACACATCAATAGCTTTAGGTATCCACTTAAATCCTAGTGTGTTATATATCCATTTCCGCCATCTATAACTACTCTTTGCTTTAGTCTTAGTGAATTCACTAGGTGGTACTACTTTCCTAGGAGGTGAAAGCTGGAGCTCTGAGGGGCGACAATGCGTTTCTTAGAATCTAAAGATGGCGGTCTACCAAGCCTGAGACTTAGAAAGATTAGTTGGCCTAGAGGTATTTCGGTTCTTAGGATTCCTTAAACGAGAGATTATAGCTTTAGCAACACATTTATCATGGCAATCGGAATTCATACTTTTACCACAAATAACACAAGGTGCATCGGTGAATATCAAAAGTACTTAACGGTTTAGCATTCGTTACATCACTATTTCTATTACATTTGCTAGGCCTTAATATCTATAGTGGAGCAGCGTGTGTCTTATTCAGTCCTAGGGTGTTCTTCTACTTTAGCATTCTTGATTGATCTTTTCTTAGTTAGCAACTTCCTATTCTTCGATTGAGTGCTCTTAGTGCGTGAAAGTCTGGGGCGTTTGGAAAAACTCAACTATTCTGTTTCATTAGAAGGAAGCACGTTAGCTACTTGTGATTTGGCGGTAGAGATTCTAGGTGCATGAGTACTAAGTGTTACGGGGCTAATCTCTTAATGATTGTTGGCGGAAGTTGTTCATACTTTCCTAACATTTCTCTTAACATGATGATAGTGTGAATGGATCTTGATTTTCGGAGAACATTTCGGCAAAATGCATAACTTCTTTAGTGTGTGCAAGATAATGATCAAGTTCATTTGATGCTTCATCACGAGTCTTTTTAAGTAAATCAAATATGACACCATATTCCTTTTTATCTTTTACAAGTTCTTGTTCATATTTTGAGATTTGACACTTAAAAGACACCTTTTGATCATCCAGTTGCTCAATTTTAGAATCGGAAGGTTTTGCATGGCTGGTTGATTTTGTTTTGAAAAGCAATTTGTTGATCGTGAATATCTTTTTGACACCAATTAAGGCGACGTATTGCATTTGAAAGTTAGTTTGACAATCGTTTGTTTTCAACAGTTAAGGACTCGATCTGAAGCACATTATCAGTGTTCTCAACATTTACCACGAAACAACATGATGCTCGGCGAGATATTATCAAATGCATATGACAAAGAATTCAATAACACAACATTTTGAACATCGCCATACGAGATAACATCTTCCAAGAGTCGATCAACATCTTTTCTTAACATTTTCTTTTTACGTTTAGTGATTGAAATAGATGTTTACGTTTTCTCGCGTTTTCATGACCCCAAGTTCCTTATGAAAATCCTTTTCCCGGGCAATTGCACAACTTTTCAAGTTTTTAACATTAGGTAAAGATTTTTGAAAAATGTCTCTTTGTTCTCGGCGCCCGGCGATTGAAAATGTTCAACTTTGATTTCAGATCGATATTCTATCTCATGTTGTAAAATTTTGAGGCCATGAAAATGTCAAAATATCGAAGAATTTTTCGATTTTCGGGTTGTGAGTTTACTTCACTAATGGAAGGTAAAGGACCATAAGTTTGTGCAAAGTTGGGATTAACAATAGAAGACTTGAGGTGTTACGATGATAACTCTTGGTGTGTTAGAAGAATCCGTTGGTGTGACGAAAGTGACGGTTTTGAATAATTAAAAGGTTTGTTGTAAACAACAGTTTTTAATTTTGATCGACTCTCGTCTTCTGCATCTAATTCCTCTTGGCGATGATATTCAACAACATTCATACATATAATTATCAATTTTATATTACACTTTGGAAACTTGAGATTTGGTTTGAATGTTTTGGTTGAAAGCTTAGGTTTGTAATCAGCAAGATTTGGTCCATATCCATTTGGATTTGGTTTTAAAGTAAACTTTTCAATGGTTGTGACCGACTCGCCATGTTTGTAAACAGTTTTAAACTCTTTAAGTTTGTTTTGCAAGCCGATGATTTCTTCAAGATGATCATCTATTAGTTTCGTTGAATGCTTTTTGTATGCGAAAGCTGTTTTTGACAAGTTAACAACTCGGCCTTAGCTTTTTGATTTTCCAAGGTGAGAGCGTTAATTTGCTGTTTATGTTCATGTTTGATTGTTCTATTTGGACAACAAAGCATTCTTGAAGGGCTAGATCCGCATCTGTCGTTCTAAATATTTTTCGTTTTGATAAGATTTTGCAAAGGCTACTTCAAAACCGTTTTTCACGTTTTTCTTGAGTTTTGAAAAAGTTGAGTTGCTTTTGTAAACATTCAAAATCCTTTGTTAACAGTGCATTTTACTTTTCAAGTCGATTTAATGCAACATTCCTCCATGCGTAATTTGGGATTGTTGGTCTTGAAGTAACGAGAACAAGATCGGATGGGGCAAAGTTCATCTTGTTCAGCGTGAGTCAACATGATCATTATTTAGATCCTCAGTATGACCACGAGTCAATTTGATTATCAAGGGAAACCGGTTGGTCATCTTGATCGTCAAATATAACTTCTGAGGTCTAGTTGAAAATCTCGAATGAGATGTGGATGACTCATTTTGAACATTCGAGCGTGCTTGCGGATCACGGATGTTGGCGGAGATATGAGATCGAGAGATAAATATGGTTTGTTGAATTTTGAGACAAGCCATCGATGTCATCCTCTCTGGGCTGTGTGTCACTCATGTGCGCTCATGCATATTAGCCATCAACATACGGTTAGCATTGGCTGCAAGTCCTCCATATCATCATCTGAGTCGGCATTTGCCATAAAGCTCTGTTCTTTGTGCGTGAGAGTTCCACGGCTTCATCCTTAAGAGCCAAAAGAAGAGCCTCTTTGAAATAAGCGCTGCCCTTAGTCCTTGGCTTTGGGCATGCATTAGCAGTGTCCCTCTCATTGCGGTTGTAGCATCGAAGACCATTCAACCCATGTGAGCATTTCCTGTTCCACCACATGAGCTCTGTTGTTATTCCTACCCGTAGCATTAAACCCTTGACCACCGCCCATCGGCGACCATAATCCGCGATTCGAACTTCAACCGTCCATTGTTCACAACGGCTTGAGTCCGTGTTAGATGAGGAACGAATCTGATTGTTGGATTTGTTGGTATAACGGCTAAAGGCATTAGCAATCATAGCAAATCCTTGTTGCAATGCTTCGAGCGGATC
The DNA here is from genome assembly GCA_910596185.1 of Chrysanthemum makinoi. Lineage (NCBI taxonomy): Eukaryota > Viridiplantae > Streptophyta > Magnoliopsida > Asterales > Asteraceae > Chrysanthemum > Chrysanthemum makinoi. The sequence goes on from OU343225.1 coordinate 180,849,546, forward strand.
GGATTCTCGATCGCTTCAGCGACATATGCTTGAGCATTGTTGTTGTATGGAACCAATTGATTTTGTTGAGGTTGTTGTTGTTGTGAAGGTGTGTTTGAAGCATTTGTTGAGTTCGGTTGAGGAGAATAACGGTTTTGAGCATATAAGGCAAGTTGTTGTTGATTTTCCGGATGTGTTGGTGGAGCAATTTGAGCACGGAGAATCCTTTTCCGATCAACTTCCTTTTCATGAGGTTTCAAGTAATCGTACAACAATCCATAGGTAGAATGATGCATGTTCTTCGCTTGGCGGAGAAAAATGACATACTTCTCCCATTCAGGACCAAGACTACTCAGGAACTTAGTATTCATCGCAATTCTTGGCATGATGATGTTGTGTTTATCCAAATCATTGATGATGTCAGAAAATCTATGATGATAGGACTCTAGTGTCTCTCGGGTTCAATCATGAAGTGTTCATAAGCCAAGTAAATTTTGGATTCCAAATCCTGATTGAGTCTGAGATCCTTCCATAAGAAGACGAATATGATCCCACATCTTTTGTGCGGTCTTTTGAGCATCAACACTACGAAGAATTGGGTTTGGTAATCCTAAGAGGATGTATTCCATTGCAAGTTCATCAGCTTCGTAATGTAGAAGTTCTTGGGATTTAAATGCAGCAAGATAGCAATGTTGGTTTGTTCATCTCTTGGTGGAATGGCATTTGGATCTCGGGTACAATGATAGTAGGCATCTCAAATGGACCTTCTAAGATAACCTTCTTTAAGAACTTTCCATGTGGCTTCTTAAGATCACAAAACCTAAAGAACCTTATCACCCATTGATCATAGTTTCTAGGAGTGAGCATTGGAGGTCTATCAAGTGATCGACCTCATGAATTGATTGTTGGCCGCTTAAAGCTTCACACATCTTTGCAAACCAAGTGGGTTCCTTCATAGTGTTCCTTGATGGATATTGATTGAATTCATTTGTTATGCGGTTGAACTTGAGGACTTGGTGGTGGTTGAACCATTTGAGGTTGTGGATTTGCCGCAAGTTGTGGAGTATGTTGTTGATTAAATTGTTGTTGATAAATTGCTTGTTGTTGATTCCATTGTCGATGTTGTGGACTTAGTTGTTGTTGTCGTTGAGGATAAGTGTAAGGGAAATAGTTAGAGTATGGTGGTTGAGACATGTTGAAAAACTTGTGTGGTAAAAATGGATCTTTGTAGTCGAATGAACCTTTGTTAATGAAGTGTCCTTAGAGTAGAAAGACAAGAACCAAGTAGCACTTATGCGTAAAATCACCAAAAGTTACGCGTAACAATGAGGAGTTACGCGTAGGTTTTAGCTTACGCGTAAGTAGGATAAAAGCACTAAAATTATGCGTAGACAAAAGTTAGGCGTAGAAAGTTAGGCGTTAGGATTACCTTATCGCGTAGACCTAAGTTTACGTAAAGTGAATCTTATGCGTAGGATTTCTACGGCGTAAGCTTATGCTTATCGTAATTTTAGGGTTTTTGCCCAAATGATCTTTTACACTTCACGATTGCAAAAAGATATCCAAAGTCGGCGTATTTTAGGACTTATCCAAGTAAGAAAACACAGGAATAAACCAGGAAAATGAAGATCAAACCAAGGAAAAATCTTACGCGTAATTTTAGGGTTTTGATAGGCGTAGGATTACTCGTAACTTTGATTTTGCCCAAATGTGTTTCTAAACCAGATTTTTGTTATGGAATAGCTTCAATAGTACCAAAAGAACACAAAAGTGTGAATTTTGATGTACCAAAACTGCTAAACGGGTTACGCGTAGAGCGACACCCACGAACAAAAACAAGCTTAAAAACGTAAATCCACGCGTAAAGTTTGAAACTTTTTGCCAAAACAAGTATTTTAACACCTCAAAACATTGAAAGTACAAGAATCTTGGATTAAAAGTGTAAAAGCGAGTTTTAAGATAACCAAAGATTGCGTTATCTTTACGCGTAAGGCACAAAACCAAAACTTCAAAAACAAATGAGTACACCCAACTATTTGGCGATTGATACCCTGTTAGGTCACTAGTTTTACAACACAAGTTATGTAGAAAGGAGATGAAGGCGATTGAACAAGATCTAACACACACACACATCGCAATATAATAATACGGTTTAGAAGAGGCATGAGTGAAAGAAAAAACTTGAACAACCAACCTTCAAATGAAGGTTATTACATGGTTTATATAGGCAAGGAACTAGGGCAACACTCCTCTCCTCCCTATTCCTTATTGGGCTTGGGTCAAGCTTATGGGCCTTCTACATAAGCTTGACCTTAAAAAAACATAAAGGCCATAATAAAGCTACCTATTACATATGAAATATAAATACTTGAAATATGTTTAGGAGTGATTCCAACAATATCATATATTTCATCCAAATGGAAAACAAGGTGGTGTGAAAGGAAAATACATATGATGGAAGACTCAAAATCACTTCAAGTTCAGAGAATAAGACTAAAATCACTTATAGAATACAGTAGGGTGGACGGTCATAGCAAAGGCTTATGGAAATCCTAATGTAGAGAGAAGTTAACAGCATAAAACGTTATTTTAAGAAACCTTTCTTTGAAAAGATCAATATCAATGTTATGTATTAAAGCGATGGAAATAGTCGAAACAAAGCGGTGAAACTTTTGCAAATTTGAATTACTCTTCTTCATTTTCTTTAATTTATATACATTAATCTGGTACATGTTATTTATGGATTCCATTTGCTTAAATCGTCAAATGATCTTTTAATGCTATCTTTTTAGGGTTTTATAATTATGTTTGAATGAGACTTAAATGACAATTTTTATAATTACAAAAACATATCGTGATTAGTAAAGAAACATTTTTCAAATCATTATTATGTCGCAACAGTGATTTATTAAAATCAAGTTTAGGGTTAAATCACATATGAAAATAGTTCCACCGTAAACGTCATAACTAGTGAAACCACACATAAAATAACGATTTATCGAATACTTCACCCAAGCTTCAAAACAAACCTAATGCGAACAAATCTAATCATAACCATAAAAGCAACAATATGTTCTAGGGTTTGCACAACCACCACAACACCCTACCACCACGCTTTCTCGATTACGCGACAATATACACAAACTCATTAATATTAAGCACCTCGTGAACTTCCCACATGTTGGACCGACGAACAATCTTTTAGTCGTATGACTCGTTATTTAACTCTAACACGTCATAATTTAAATATCTTTCCTATTGAATTTGGGAAGTGGTGTTGGATCACCATGAAGATGAACAATTTTTTGAGAAAGAAATTGAGAGTGTGTGTGAGGTTTGAGTTTGGAAAGGGTGAGGTGTTACGTAGAGTGACATACAAAAAAGCCTCTTACGTTTTTTATTTATCAAGGTATTAATCTACACGCTTTAAAACACCATTAGGTTTGGCATACCATATTGTGTAGAAATGTGTTATAAAAGCTTTTCTCATAATATAAACAAAACTAGGGTTTACATTAACATGACCTTTACTTAATTTTTACTTAATGCACGTTTGTGGTTTTTTCAAGGAAACCTTGATATCCATAAAATGGTTTTGACGTGAATGGGGTTCAAATTATGAAATAAGTGAGAGATTTCGGCTATTAAAAAGGTTTTACGCATACTAAAAAAGTCCTAAAGAGCTCATTTACATACTTAACTCATTCAAGTTATCATGTTTTATACCTTATTCAATGTTATGTAACATGGTTCGGTTATAGATATTTACATATGGTTCGCCCTTATTAACCTCGCAAACAAAATAAAAATATATCTTGTATAGCCATGCCAAATTGGGCGGCCAGATATAATACATATTACGTACATAACTCTTGGCCCAAATACTTGTAAGTAAAAGTTTACAAATCATTAGGGAACTTCAGGTTTTTGTTTTGGTTTCCATTCGGTTGGTCACAAACAAACTTTATTTACAAAATCTAACGGATATCTACCGTGATTTCTTACATAACATATAACAATATACGGCAAAAAGGTACATCAAACAAAGAGAGCCCAATAGGTTATACCTTGACTGCGTGGATTTTGAGCAAAAATCTCGACACCAAGTTGTTTGATATCGCCAGCAATAGCAAAAGAAAAGAAAAGATATATATATATATATAATAATAAAACTAGGTTTATATATACTATTTGTGATTATGTGTTGTATATATAGTAGTGATATTTATATATTTAGCTTGCTTGGGTTATTAGATAAGTTTTAGAATGAAAAGAATGAGAAGCATGTGGGCAGACATGTGTAAACATCTTTGTCGTACCCACCCACCCTCCTCACCGAACACACCAAATTTCACACCACATAATTTTTTTTTGGGCAAATATTCGCCTCACAAAAAGGTCCATTTTTTCGTTTGATCCGCGCCAAACCGTCAAGTTTTATCACTCAAGCCGGCCACTTGTGAATGGCCGACCGTAAGAAACTTCAAAGCGGAAGCAAATGCAATGAAGATCTGGAGAGTATAGTGTTTCCCCGGGTCATTATGTCCCAGCGAGCTGTGCGAGAATAGCCAAACGTGTAGTGATCGAGAGATTTGAACGGAAAAGAGATTTTGATAATTATAACTACAGAAAGGGTACATAAACTACAAGGGCTTAAATGCAAATTAAAGGAAATTAAAAAGATAAACTATATTAAATAAACTCTATCACTATTTGTAAAATGATGTTTTTTGATTTTTCTTTTACAAAACTTAAATTAAAAACTATGTGACGTACAAAATAAAATGTGAAACAGAAGCAATATTAATCCTAAAAATATGAAAATGATATTTTTACAAACCTAATGATAAAATAAGATTTTTAGAAAAAGAAAATTATTTTTACAACTATTTAATTAATTATTATTAATTAAAAACTATTTTTAACTATTAAATAATAACCTAAATTACAAGAAAATAGGAAGTAAAGCTAGAAAAATAAAATTATGACTTATAAAAATCTAAAATATCAAAATAGAATTTTCAAAACTATTTTTGTATTTTTCTGATTATTTTTCTATTTTCTATGAATTTTAAACTATTTAAAACTAATTAAATTACTTAAAAATACAAATTTAACTAAGAAAAATCTGGAAAAATATTTTTTTTACTTTTTATATTTATCTTAACCTAAGAAAAATGAAAAATTATTTTTTTGAACTTTTTTTGATTTAATTGTATTAAAGCTAATTAAATAATCCTTAAAACTGTTTAAATTAAAATGGAGAAAAATAGCAAACAGTGTTGGAAAATTATGAAAATTTCAGGAAAAGTATAATTTAATATACTGGATCTAAGAAAAATAGAAAAAAAGGGCTTGTTTGGTAGAAAATGGAAGCTATGTGATACAAGTGCTTATTTAGAATAAGCACTTGAATAAGCCAAGAGTACCAAATGGGCACCAAACTACTAAAAGTAACCTATGATATTGTTGCTAAAAACACTCAAAAGCAACAAGTCTCAACAACTTGCCTTAACCTCTATAATACAAGCTGATTAAACAGATTTGGATGATTTGGTAAAGTGCCTAAATCAGTTTTGGGGGCTACTTTGGAGATCAGCTAGAATAAGCTACACTTAGATAAGTCAAACTAAAAAAAAAAAGAAGTTGGATCCTAAACTTGGAAGACCTGGCCAAGAACCTATAAACCAAAAGCCATACTTTGATGAGCTCAAATGAGCTTTGTGCAAGCCCTAAGACCTGCAAACTGCTCAGCTAGATTCAAGCCCGGAGCCAAGCTTGTACGTGAGGCAAATGAACCTAAAATGTTGACAAGCAATTTTGAGGCTTATAAAAAATTCACAAAATTCTATAAAAATGATAATAAGGAAATAGACCAAGAGAAGTTTATAAACCCAAAGTTTCTTTTGATTTGGCTCAGAAATGAATCCAAGAAAAATCATTCTAGTTGGGCCAAAACTGAGTTTTGCAAGTTTTGACTTTTGAGCAATTTGGAGATTTTGACTTTATTGAACTTTGGAACCAAATTTATGGACTGAAATAGATGTATATTGATGAAATTAAGCTACTGCAAGTTGTATCTATGAATTATAAACACAAAACAAGTTTTTGCTTGTCCAAAACCACAATAAAGCAAATTAAGAGCTTAAGACAGTTATATGGAGTGATTTTGACTTTTATGATTTGTACAATTTGATGACTGAATTGAGTATAAGAGAGCTACACAAGCATGAAGCAACAGATCTTAACCATTGAATAAACCTACATCACAGCTTAAGTATCAAATCCAAACACCCTATAACCAACTATTTTGCAATTGTAATTAAGCTAAACACTACACTAGTATATATTATTGATTAAACTGATTATAACTACTCTAATTACCACTAATTAAACCAGTCTCAACCATTGATAACTACAAATACCCAATATGCAATGAATCATGAAAATGTACTTACATATGGTCCTAGCCACAGTGGCTTGCCAAAGAAAACAAGAACATCTAACCTATTCTAAACCCATAAATCAACTTAAATTCAACCCAAATTCATGTCGAGATCACCCATTTCCATTTCCAACTGCTTGAACCAAAATTTCACTGCACAATTGACTTTTGTTGACCTTATACCAAACTTGCTTAAAAATGACTATCAAGCTTACCCAAGGATATAATAGGCTTAAATAAGCTTATTTGATCTTAACATGAGCTTATTATAAGCTTGGACATAGGATTTAAAAATGATTTTCTTAACAGTTAGCATAGAAACTTGGAATTTATATAAAAACTTGAATTGATACTCAAAAGCATATTACAATGATGTCTTAACTTAATTATGATACATAAAAACTGAAATTACAACATTTTTATTTAAACTAAATCATTTATTAAAAAAAACGACATTAAGGAAAATCTATAAAATAACTACCACTTTTTCCTTCTCTCTTCTGCTTCTTTATACCTAAAAGGACTTCTCTCACCACTCTGAGTGTTTCCCACCATCTTTCATGACCATTGGATGAGTTGAGTGAATCTTGGCCCTTGATTGCATTTTGGCGGGAAATTGGTATTTTGACGTTGGGTTGAGTGCAAAGAGAAGTGTATTTAATGTGTTTTGGAGTTTGGTGTTGGTGGAGTGATAAGGTGGGTGGAAAAATGAGCTGGAGGAGGGGGGTTGAGTGTGAGCAGGCATAGCAGGTGAAGAAGACAGAGATTTGGCGCGGGGTGTTTGTTTTTGACTTGTTTGACTTGGCTAATATATTAAAGGGGGGTCCAAATTGGTAAGGGTCCAAAGGGTTGGCAGGGTCACAAGTGGTATTGGCAGGTCCAAAAGGGGTTTAAAGGTTTAGTAAGACAAGGACCTATGTGTAAATTCTGAAAATGCAAGGACCAAAACTGCCAATTCATCAAAGATGTTTCAAGGGACCAAAAGTGACAAGTTTCAACAGTACAAGGACCAAACTTGACATTTTCAATTTTCCAAGGGCCATTTTTGCCAATTTTGAAACTTGGAGGACCAAACTTGTAATTTCTCAAAACTTTTGATATTTTTCACCAAAGGACTAATTTTGACAACTTATGATTTTAAAAGGACCTTTGGTGATTTTTCTTTTGAAATAAGTGCTCAGGGACTATTTCTGATAACTTTTGAAACTTGGGGGACTGAAACTGCCAATTGTGCAAACTTAGCTCATTTTTCATCTGATTTTAAACATTTTGCATCTAAAACATATAAAATGCGATTTTGAGATATTTTCGATTTTGATGCATTTCTAAGCATTTTTACGTTTTGCGTCATATTTGACCAAAAATGATGAGTATTTACACACTCATCAATCCCCCACACTAAACTATTGCTAGTCACTAGCAATCTTTTAAGAAAACTTAATGGATTTGAATCTCTTTACCAAAAGCCATTACTTCCTGGAATCCAAATTTTAGTTCAAGTAAGAACCATGGTACACCGATAACCATGTGATTTTGAGCAAACCGACTTTTAACGGATTTGATTTGTCTTTACCGAGCCGTTTGCTTGGACTAGCCAACTCTTAGATAAATTATCAATATTATCTTTGGTGAGTCGATTACCAACTTTGGTTTTTCCACTGCCTTTACCACAAGCCATAAACTTGCGCGCTAGCCAACTCTTCACTTTTTAGGATATGGTGAGGTGAATACCATACAATTTTGGGCAAATTGCAAGCCGTCAACGGATTTGAGATATCTTTACCAAGATCCGTTTGCTCCTGGATTAGCCAATCCTTCTGTTTATTAGACATGGCGGACTGATAACCAATTGAGTAAGTGTAAAACACTTACTCAAAAAAAAAAAAATTGGCCAAAAATGGGGGAATTAGGCGGTATAATTATATGATAAAATTCGTGAGAATTCCCCTCCACACTTGAAATGAATATTGCCCTCAATATTCAAAAGTACCCGGCGTTATGCCAAACATAGAACGTAAAAGGGAAATACTACGGCCATTATTTTGAAAGATTTTTTTTGAGAAACTTATATACACAACATGTGGGGCAACTCCCCACACTAGGTGGTAGAAAGTAGAAAGAAGTCAGAAATATGGGTGAAAACCCATATGGTGTGCTACTATTTTTGATTCCCGAGTGCTAGCTTGACTCGACCCCGCATTCATTGGTTCATTGGGAAGCAAAGTGGAAGAAACAATCTCCATCGGACTTTCATTCAAGATGTTTGGACAAACATTTGAAGCATGTGAAAGTTCCACATCGATGAGATATATTCCCGCCTAATATAATGGTAATGGAAATGCCGGATCAAAGATAATGTCTTCATTCCCGAAGGAGTGAAGAACAGGAGAAGTGATAGAATATATGAAGAAAAGAAAGGGAAAATCATGATGACGATCATGATAAGATCTTCTTCCTCGAGGATCAAGTGCGTTGCACTCGCTTGGATTTTGTTGGTTGAGCTCTTTGGGTTGGAAAGCATCTCGGGAGGTAGGGTTGGAAAATTTGTCATAGAAATACAAACTCTCATGATTGAGAACTTTTCCCCGTCATGATTTTTGCCATCCAAGCGATCATACTCCGTCGGAGTCATGATATGAGTGAGTTCACCGGCGAACTCCTCATGAAGAGAATCATTCACATGATGTGAATTTGTGAACTCTTGTTCCATTGTGGACTCATCACTATCCTCAATCTGAGTATCAAAGAGTGGATTCTCATAAATTAAAGAGAATTCAGAGTCGAATTCAAATAGAGGATTGGTGAAAGTAGCTTTGAATGTTTCGGTAACAAAGTGATCAACATTCTCTATTGAACTTGTTGGGATAAGAAGTGAGTGAACGATCATTATCAAGGAGACTTTCAATTTCTCCTAGGTCGGTTTCGAAATCAAAGAGATCATCATCACTTTCGATGAAAGTGGGTTGATGTGAGTGAGTTCATCGGTGAACTCCTCAAGAAGATGATCAAACATCGATGTGGAAGTGATGCCTCAACATACTCGATGTCTCCATATGATGCACAATCTTCGCTACAATTGGAGAAAGTTTCAAAATGATCTTTTGAACACTCAAGAGGGGAAAGAGAATCACACATATGGTCAGAAATTCCCTGTGACTCTCTCGGGATTGGGACAAGGTTCTCATCACTAGACTTTATGAATTCGTCCGATTCCTTTTCAAGAACAGTGTCAAGATGCTCGTCCCCCATGTTCAGAGAGTGAGTGGGAATATCATGTGTGATAGCAGTTGTTTGAGATGGAATCTCAACTGGGATATCAACGATGAGGGAGTTGAGAATTATTATCTTTAAAAGGATAAAAACTCTCCTCGTCATCATCATAGAGAGCTGCCTTGAGAAATTGGGAACGCTAGAGTGCATGCTCTAGGACTAATAATTCTTCCCTTGATTGGCGGATTTTCAAGCCCTCGCTCTTCGAAATTATTATATTTGCTAGCAATTCTCCCATGGTCTTTTCACCACTCACTTGATTCTTAAAGTTACTCATCATATCCTCAAGTGTTTTCATTGCGGTTTCAAAATCTTGGGAGATTTCTTGAGACAACGGCTCAGGTGGAGTTTGAACCGTATGGTGCTGTGGAGGTTGGAAATTGTCAAACCTGTAAGAGTCATGATTGTTATAAGGAAATGGGTTCCCTATTTGACAATCGAGCTGGGGACCTCCATACATACTCACAACAAAGTTAAAAATGTTGAGTCCGGACCGGTGAATCATATGGATATTGGTCATAACCAAAGTTCTGAGCATCAAAACTGTTCATAGACAAACGTGTTTCCGGATTGACACTCAAATCCTTGGTGAGGGCCTCCACAAAATTCACAGCAGTTATGTTGATTATATGAAGATAAGTCGAGCTGTGGTGGGTAATGGAAAAGTTTGAGGGGTCTTTAAATGAGTTCGGATTAGGATCATAATCAAATGAATTCCTCGAACCACAAAACAAACAACTCCCGTTCCTAATATCATTACCACATCCGCATTAACACGCATTATTCAAGTGACATGGTGAACCAAGAGGCTCACCACAACCGATACAAGGAATAAACGATTCCATGAGAATAGAAGAAGTTAGAATCAAATGGATAGAGGGTAAAGGATAAAGAATCAAAAAGGGTAAGAGGGTAAAGAGGAATATTTTGTATTTTGAAAAACATGATGTAAAACAAAGATCTTTTGGGTTTTGTGTTTGTTGATGAAAATCTTTTTGGGTTTTTGATTTTTATAAGAAAATATAAATACATATAGATGGTATGAACAAGGAGTGAATATCCAAATCACTAATCTACTAAACGTAAGATAATTAGCTTGACTCCGTTAGCAATGGGCGCCAAAAATTTGATCCGTACCAAACCGTCAAGTTTTATCACACAAGCCTGGCAAACCACTTGTGAATGGTCAATCGTAGAAACTTCAAAAGCTGAAGCAAATGCAATGAAGATCGGAGAGTATAGTGTTTCCCAAGTCGTTTGTCCCAGCAAGCGTATGAGAATAGCCAAACGTGTAGTGATCGAGAGATTTGAACGGAAAAGAGATTTTGATAATTATAACTACAGAAAGGGTACATAAACTACAAGGGTGTCACACCCCCAATTTACCTGTTTTGCAGCGGAATGGAATTCCTGGGGGATTGACTGTCATAGCACCACATCACAGTTATATTGAACGACCTAAAGTGTCGTTTTAAAAACACATCGTTGGATAATATAATAAAAACATTCAGAGTACAACATCGGTCCCAAAAGGTTTACAAAGTTTGCTGAAATACAAATATGTTACAAATCCAAACGATGTTTTGAAATAAAGTGCCATAATGTACATAATGTAAGTCGACGCTGCGACTCAAAATGTAGGTCCCTAAACCATGTTATGATGATAATGCCTCGCCACCGAAAATACATTGCTAAAAACGGTCAACAATAATGTTGGTGAGAAATCATAGGTTTATGTAAATGTTTTATACGACTACACAAGTATCTATCATGCATGACCATCAAGTCACGTAAAAATAATGTTACAATTGCTCTAAGCCCATGACCCCGAAACTAGACTATTCAATCATGTATGCCCCTGCAGAGTGTTTGCCAGACCACTCCGTAATGTGATCAAATGAAATGCATCCGTTTTCCTGGTTGGGATTCACCAACCCGGATGGAGGCGCCACCCTCGATAGATCTATCCACTCATCCTCGCTCCAAAGATTAACGGTTCATGTTCAAGTAATGGGGACTTTCAAATTGGCAAATGCGGTAACTTAAGCAATGTAATGAATTTGACATACTTGGTATCGTACAAAGAAAAATGTAGTGCAATGTATTCTCCCCCGTGGGTTTGAAAATAATCGAAAGCATGTAAAACGGGCTATGAAAACTCACTTGGATAAACTGGAATAATGGCAAAAGTGAGTACACCGAGGTTTAATGTGATGCGTTAACCGCGACCTATTATCAATGATATGATATGTCATGAGTTGCAATGTAATGTTATGCATGCATTCCGTATGTTATTTATACCATTTACGAGTTTTGAAAATATTACACATCGTCGAAAAAATACTCTTTTGACGCCTTGACCAATCAAAAATCACTTTACATGTTTTTACGCCAAAATGTCATCCTACAATGGTTTTATAATGATTTTTAGAGAAATTACCACTTTTCGTCGCAAAACAATATCGACGGAAATTTCTTGAAATTAACAAAAATAGCTTTGGAAAACTAGTCGTAGTAAAAAGGTACGCCGATCGTTAGAGAACGAACTCGACGGTTTTGGAAAGTTTGTATCGAAATCGAGAAGTTTCAGTTCAGAGTTTTCCCAAAAGGTCTCGATCATAAAGATAATAAGGGTTAAAGATGGTGGTTTTGGCTAATTGTGTGGAGAAAATTAGTTACGGCAAGTTTATGAAAAAGTGCATATCTTTGTCGTTTCAAACCGCTTTCTACGCTTTATACGTCCTTAGCTTCGTATCAAAGTATAATAATATATTTTTGAGAAGTCGAAATAATTTGTGAAGCTTAAGGCTCGCTTTTGACCCGACAAAGTAAAAACAAAAAGCTGAAATTTCGAAAATAATATATATCGTCAAACTTGTAAAATCCATAACTTCTTCGTTATAAGTCCGCTTTTATCCGCTCAAGTGGCCACGGATTCGTTTTAAAGTATATTTTCTAAAAATCAAGGCCAAAATGTCGTGCCTACTGTCGGATTTTCCAGAAAAGCAAAACAAGGACAGAACACAATATATACTTATCGAAAATAGTTTTTCTCCGACAAAACCTATTCTAATCCCTTCAAATCAACTCCAAAACTAATCTAATCCTACCATACACCTTCTTAGGGTGTCATGGGTTCCTAGACATCATCAAGACCAACCAATACTAAGGGGATAATTATAGGATGACCATATATATATATATATATACTCTAAAATCAAGTAAAAATGGTATAAATCACATATGTCTTGCATGTTGCTCCAAAATGAAAAGATGAATATGAAAATGAAAAGGAAACATAAAATGATAAAATCATGCTTACAAGTGATTATGATGAGGTGAAAGTAACAAGGATTAGCCTAAATACTCTTGGTTTTTATTTCAAAACCTTATATAGAGTATATACTAGATTGTAAATACACTTAAACTTGAAAATTTTGATCCCCTTGGCACCTTGATGAGTGGCCGGTTTTGAGAAGCCAAAGAAAACAAAGAGAGAATTTTTCTTACTAACACTTGAAGACTTATGTGAAAAATGAATGTGAAATAATGTATAAGACTTTAGGAGAAAGAGTAGAAACATGTATAATCACAACCTTACCAATCAATTAATACACCCTCCCCCTTGTCGGCCAAGGGGGGAGGGATATGAGATATTATATTTTTTTTTTTTTTTTTTTTTTAAAATGTATAAACTATATATTTACTTGTTCAATTATAAGAAAGTGTAAGTAAAATAAAGTTAAGTTAAGGTATATGGTAGATTTTAGGTACAAGTAAGTTTTGATAGGTCAAAATAGATTGTAATGAGGTAATAAAAATTGTAAAAATACTTTCCTTGTGAAATTTGAGTGATAAAATAATTATCGAGTAGTTTTTAAGAAAAACATCGTAATAATTTAACTTTAACGATTAATATACCAAATAAATTTAAAACACTAGGAAAACTCAAAATATAGTTTTTATAACTAAATGTAAGTATATAAAAATACATCGATCATTTTTGAAAGTAACGGATTAAATATTTAAAATAATAACTCACGCGATAACGATTATTAAATATAAAATTACGCGTTGAATGAGAAATGAAATGTCGTGAATGTGCTAATGAGATGCAAATGATGTCCATGGAATGTAGACTAATCTTAGTCCATATGAAAATGCGTGATGTTATGATCATGAATTCGCCCTAAACCTTCAAGGTTACGCGATTTGAAACAAGTAAACCAAGTTTACTATAAATGTTGAAATAATGAGACATGAATTGTGTCGAAATGACCGAAGTACGGGTTGTCACATTACCATCAAAAAGGAATTCAGATCCCTGAATTCAATCGTTGTTAGGTCTAACGGTGTCGGTGAAAAGATGAGGATACTTGCGTGCATCCGGTCTTCCCGCTCCCAAGTAAACTCGAGACCTCGTCGAGAATTCCAACGAACTTTCACAATCGAATACGACTGTTTCAACCGCTTGACCTCGCGGTCCATGATTTCTACAGGTTCCTCCACAAAGTTGAGTTTGTCGTCAAGCCGTCAACTTCGCCCAATGGAATAACGAGCGATTCGTCCGAAAGACACTTCTTCAAGTTTGAAACGTGAAATGTGTTGTGCACATGACGAGTTCTCGACGGAAGATCAAGACGATAAGCTACCGACCAACTCGCTCAAAATCTTGAATGGTCCAATGTATCTCGGGTTCAATTTCCCACGCTTTCCAAATCGCACTCACCCTTCCAAGGCGATACTTTCAACATAACTTTGTCACCTACTTGAAATTCCAAATCCTTGCGCCTAACATCCGATAACTTTTCTCGTCGACTCCTTGCGCCTGGAAGTCTATCACGAATTTGAACAATCTTTTCCGTGGTTTCCGTACCATTTCTCGACCAAGATGGTTGTGCGCTCCTACCTCGCCCAACAAAAGCGGTGATCGGCACTTACGCACCATAGAGTGCCTCGAATGGTGCCATCTTGATCTTGGGTGTGATAACTATTGTTGTACGAGAATTCTATCAATGGCAAATGGTTAGCCCAACCATTTCCAAAATCAATTACACATGCTCTCAGCATGTCTTCTAATGTTTGAATGGTCCTTTCACTTTGACCGTCGGTTTGTGGGTGATATGTTGTGCTCATCTCTAATCTGGTTTCGAATGAATCTTGCAATGAATTCCAAAAGTTTGAGGTGAATCGACTATCTCATGGAAATGATAGAAATTGGTGCTCGAGTGCCTTCGAGACTATTTCCTTGACATAAAGTCTAGTGAGTTGCTCCATTGAATAAGTCTCTCTAATCGGTATGAAATGGGCTGACTTGGTAAGACGATCAACAATTACCCAAATAGCGTCGTAACCTCCCGATGTCTTAGGAAGTTTCGTAACAAAGTCCATTGTAATGCGTTCCCATTTCCATTGAGGAATTTCCGGTTGTTGGAGTAAACCTGAAGGCTTCTGATATTCAACTTTTACCTTAGCGCAGGTAAGACATTTACTAACGTACGTGGAAATTTCCGCTTTCATGTTCGGCCACCAATAAAGCTTCTTAAGATCTTGATACATCTTATCCGATCCCGGATGAATAGAATACTTTGACTTATGCGACTCATGCATAATCAATTCTCGTATTCCGCCATGCAATGGAACCCACATTCTATCTTTGAAACATAATACTCCATCTGCTCTTTTTACAAAACCATTTGCTTTTCGGCATACCATAAAGCTTTTCACTTGGTCGATTTTCCTCCTTAAGTGCTACGACTTGTGCTTCATGGATTTTTGATGGTAAAGGAGAAATAATCGTCATTCCCAATGATCGAACTCTTAAAGGTTTAGGCCTCTCTTTCCGACTAAGAGCATCAGCCACAACATTGGCTTTTCCCTGGTGATACTTGATTTCACAATCATAGTCGCTGAGTAACTCCAACCAACGACGTTGCCTCATATTAAGCTCCTTCTGATCAAGAATATATTGCAAACTCTTGTGGTCGGTAAACACTGTTCACTTTGTACCGTAGAGGTAGTGTCTCCAAATCTTGAGCTGAAAACTACGGCTCCTAACTCAAGATCATGAGTTGTGTAGTTCTTCTCATGAACCTTAAGTTGTCGAGAAGCGCACGCTATCACCTTCTCGTTTTGCATTAAAACAGCCCCAAGTCCTTTATGCGAGGCGTCGCAATATACAACAAAGTTCTCAATGCCTTCGGGTAGTGCCAAAATTGGCATGACCGCAAAGCTTTTGCTTCAACAACCTAAAAGCAACTTCTTGTTTCTTTCCCCACTCATACTTCTTGTTTTTCCAGGTCAACTTGGTCAAAGGTCTCTATCTCTAAAAACCTTCGATGAACCTTCAGTAATATCCTTTTCCTTCCTTCGGACCCGCAACATAAGCCTTAGCAACCTCTTGCCTTTTGGGTGGTGGTTGAGTAGCATTCCTACCCCTAGTGTTGTCCCACTTGCGCTTGTTATTGTTGCTATTGTTGTTGTAATTGCCTCGATTATTGTTGTTGAAACGGTTGTTGGGGTTGTTGTTGCTTCGGTTGGTGGTGGTGTAAACCTCGCTTCACCACTTGTGCCATCAACTTCTGAGTCACTCGAATAGCTTCCTCAATTGTTTGTGGATCAAACGAAGTCACATCTCCTTGAACAACTTCGAAGTCCCCATGAAAGCCTCTAGCAACTTCGTTATCCGTACCATCGACGGGCATAACGCGGCCAATTCCTGAATCTCAGAATGTAAGTGTCGATATCATACCAATGGTTACCAATTCATAGAACTCCAGTCTCCAACTTTTTGATTTCCGTTCGAGGACAAAACTTCTTAGTCACCAAGCTCTTGAATTCCTCCCACGCAGCTTAAAAGCATTCTCCATTCCAATCGGTTGAGCATATGAATTCCACCAAGACAATGCTCCATCGAGTAATGTGCTCGTAGCAAATTTGACCTTCATGTCATCCGGACACGGGCTTACAAAGCAAAAATACCGATTCCAACTTTTCAAACCATCGAACCATGGTCGTGGCACCCTCAAGTACCTCTAAACTTAGTGGGTTCGCCACTCTTGAAATCCTTGTACGAACATTTCTTAACCCCGGATCCTCCTCCCATTACCAAGAAGAAGGTAGCTAGCCTAGCTGGCTTCAGCTTGACAGCCCATCGCTTCCCTTTCGACTCTTAGAGCATTAGCAATGCTATCATTCACCAACTTTTGAATTGCTGCTTGGGTCATTTCCAGTGTAGCTTTCTTAGGCTTATAATTCTTCAAAATCACAAGATGAAACAATCATGAGAACTCGTAAGTAGAAACAACCATCATAAAAATATATCCACAACCACATCATGCATAAAGATAAATGGAATCACAACGGAACAATAACGAAATATCACAAATATAATCACAACACACGTGGATAATATACATGAAAATTTCGCCTACATGGACCGATATCATAGATAATAATAACCATTCCTACATAGTAGAGTCAATACTTGATACATTTGTTTGTACAACAACCAAAATACAACAAGTTCTTTAAACTACGTCACACACCTTGTGACTAGGATAATAATGGTCAAAACTATACAATGACAAAAGTCTACATAAGACACCTCATGGTGCTCAAACCTATCCTCAAGATCGCGAACCCGAGTGACAAACTATCCACCAAACTCCTCAACTCATCAACCTGCACTGCAAAGAAGCAATACTCTCCTCGTCCTCTAACTGCCTATTCTCGAATACTCGATGTGACAAATCAATAGAAACCCTCGCTTAACACTAGGCCCTCGACCTCCTCCGCAATGGGCTCAATCCTATCTACCGACAGTTCCTCCAACTGCCGCTGGACAATCTATCTATCTGGATCTGTGACTATCAATACGGGCTCCTAATGCCTCGGTAGAAGGTCGTCGAGCATTGCGCAGCCTTAGAGCTCTCGCCTAACTTCGAACCTAACAGGTGGCTCGGGCTCGTAGATGGTGGTGTCGGGATATCAAAACGAAAGCACGCTTTTTGGGCGGCAAGTCATGCGTCGAGGTAAAGGATCTCTAAGAAAATATATTGAAGATGGTGATGATGGTGGTAGTAGTGGTGCTTTGGTGGATGTGACGGTCGTGCGGCGGGCTAACATGAGGAGGGTGCAACCTCGCCTCCTCGAAGGGTTCGGTCTCGTGTCGGTCATGATCGATGTGGGAAGGTGGAGTAGATCCAATGGAAGATACGATCTCAGTGGAATGTGATGCAACATCATCCATGATGGGGTTATCTGGAACATCATCCGAGCTAGAGTCCGATGATATGGTGATGGGATGTGAATCTGAAGACATGTCTGTGACAACCGATATGAAATAAAAGTAAATAATCTCGAAAAAAGTGTAAGTGAATCCGCATGAAAAGTGAATATGTACTATGATGAAATGATGAGATGCTATGATAATGTAGCTATAGTCTAGGGTCAATGATGCTACCTAGTTCTCTATAATCAGTAGCTCGTACCAATGCATGCACACCCCAATTTACTGCTTTCGTGAATGGAATTTCGGGGATTGACTGTCATAGCACCACATCACAGTTATATTGAACGACCTAAAGTGTCGCTTTAAAAACACATCGTTGGATATTATAATAAAACATTCAGAGTACAACATCGGTCCCAAAAGGTTTACAAAGTTTGCGGAAATACAAATATGTTACAAATCCAAACGATGTTTTGAAATAAAGTGCCATAATGTACATAATGTAAGTCGGCACCGCGACTCAAAATGTAGGTCCCTAAACCATGTCATGATGATAATGCCTCGAGTTACACTGAAAATACATTGCTAAAAACGGTCAACAATAATGTTGGTGAGAAATCATAGGTTTATGTAAATGTTTTATACGACTACACAAGTATCTATCATGCATGACCATCAAGTCACGTAAAAATAATGTTACAATGGCTCTAAGCCCATGACCTCAAACTAGACTGCTCAATCATGTATGCCCCTGCAGAGTGTTTGCCAGACAACTCCGTAATGTTATCGAATGAAATGCATCCGCTTTTCCGGTTGGGATTCACCAACCGGATGGAGGAGGCGCCACCCTCGATAGATCTATCCACTCATCCTCGCTCCAAAGATTAACGGTTCATGTTCAAGTAATGGGGACTTTCAAATTGGCAAATGCGGTAACTTAAGCAATGTAATGAATTTGACATACTTGGTATCGTACAAAGAAAAATGTAGTGCAATGTATTCTCCCCGTGGGTTTGAAAATAATCGAAAGCATGTAAAACGGGGCTATGAAAACTCACTTGGATAAACTGGAATAATGGCAAAAGTGAGTACACCTAGGTTTAATGTGATGCTTAACCGACCTATTATCAATGATATGATATGTCATGAGTTGCAATGTAATGTTATGCATGCATTTGATATGTTATTTATACCATTTACGAGTTTTGAAAATATTACACATCGTCGAAAAATACTCTTTTGACGCCTTGACCAATCAAAATCACTTTACATGTTTTTACGCCAAAATGTCATCCTACAATGGTTTTATAATGATTTTTAGAGAAATTACCACTTTCGTCGCAAAAAAAACAATATCGGAAATTTCTTGAAATTAACAAAATAGCTTTGGAAAACTAGTCGTAAAAAGGTAACGCCGATCGTTAGAGAACGAACTCGACGGTTTTGGAAAGTTTGTATCGATATCTAAAAGTTTCAGTTCGGGAGTTTTCAACCAAAAGGTCTCGATCATAAAGATAATAAGGGTTAAAGATGGTGGTTTTGGCTAATTGTGTGCAGAAAATTAGTTACGGCAAGTTTATGAAAAAGTGCATATCTTTGTCGTTTCAAATCCGTTTTCTACGTTTTATACGCCCTTAGCTTCGTATCAAAGTATACTAATATATTTTTGACAAGTCGAAATAATTTGTGAAGCTTAAGGATCGTTTTTGACCCGACAAAAGTAAAAACAAAGCTGAAATTTCAGAAAATAATATATATCGTCAAACTTGTAAAATCCATAACTTCTTCGTTATAAGTCCGTTTTTATCCGTTCAAGCGGCCACGGATTCGTTTTAAAGTATATTTTCTAAAAATCAAGGCCAAAATGTCGTGCCTACTGTCGGATTTTCCAGAAAAGCAAAACAAGGACAGAACACAAAATATACTTATCGAAAATAGTTTTTCTCGGACAAAACCTATTCTAATCCCTTCAAATCAACTCCAAAACTAATCTAATCCTACCATACACCTTCTTAGGGTGTCATGGGTTCCTAGACATCATCAAGACCAACCAATACTAAGGGGATAATTATAGGATGACCATATATATATATATATACTCTAAAATCAAGTAAAAATGGTATAAATCACATATGTCTTGCATGTTGCTCCAAAAATAAAAAGATGAATATGAAAATGAAAAGGAAACATAAAAATGATAAAATCATGCTTACAAGTGATTATGATGAGGTGAAAGTAACAAGGATTAGCCTAAATACTCTTGGTTTTTATTTCAAAACCTTATATAGAGTATATACTAGATTGTAAATACACTTAAACTTGAAAATTTTGATCCCCTTGGCACCTTGATGAGTGGCCGGTTTTGAGAAGCCAAAGAAAACAAAGAGAGAATTTTTCTTACTAACACTTGAAGACTTATGTGAAAAATGAATGTGAAATAATGTATAAGACTTTAGGAGAAAGAGTAGAAACATGTATAATCACAACCTTACCAATCAATTAATACACCCTCCCCCTTGTCGGCCAAGGGGGGAGGGATATGAGATATTATATTTTTTTTTTTTAAATGTATAAACTATATATTTACTTGTTCAATTATAAGAAAGTGTAAGTAAAATAAAGTTAAGTTAAGGTATATGGTAGATTTTAGGTACAAGTAAGTTTTGATAGGTCAAAATAGATTGTAATGAGGTAATAAAAATTGTAAAAATACTTTCCTTGTGAAATTTGAGTGATAAAATAATTATCGAGTAGTTTTTAAGAAAAACATCGTAATAATTTAACTTTAACGATTAATATACCAAATAAATTTAAAACACTAGGAAAACTCAAAATATAGTTTTTATAACTAAATGTAAGTATAAAAATACATCGGGATCATTTTTGAAAGTAACGGATTAAATATTTAAAATAATAACTCACGCGATAACGATTATTAAATATAAAAATTACGCGTTGAATGAGAAATGAAATGTCGTGAATGTGCTAATGAGATGCAAATGATGTCCATGGAATGTAGACTAATCTTAGTCCATATGAAATGTACGTGATGTTATGATCATGAATTCGCCTCTAAACCTTCAAGGTTACGCGAATTTGAAACAAGTAAACCAAGTTTACTATAAATGTTGAAATAATGAGACATGAATTGTGTCGAGAAATGACCTGAAAGTACGGGTTGTCACAAAGGGCTTAAATGCAAATTAAAGGAAATTAAAAAGATAAACTATATTAAATAAACGCTATCACTATTTTAAAAATGATGTTTTTTGATTTTTCTTTTACAAAACTTAAATTAAAAACTACGTGACGTACAAAATAAAATGTGAAACTGAAGCAATATTAATCCTAAAAATATGAAAATGATATTTTTACAAACTTAATGATAAAAGAAGATTTTTAGAAAAATAAAATTATTTTTATAACTATTTAATTAATTATTATTAATTAAAAACTATTTTTAACTATTAAATAATAACCTAAATTACAAGAAAATAGGAAGTAAAGCTAGAAAAATAAAATTATGACTTAGAAAAATCTAAAATATCAAAAGAGAATTTTCAAAACTATTTTTGTATTTTTCTGATTATTTTTCCATTTTCTATGAATTTTAAACTATTTAAAACTAATTAAATTACTTAAAAATACAAATTTAACTAAGAAAAATCTGGAAAAATATTTTTTTTACTTTTTATATTTATCTTAACCTAAGAAAAATGAAAAATTAATTTTTTGAACTTTTTCTGATTTAATTGTATTAAAAGCTAATTAAATAATCCTAAAAAATGTTTTAAATTAAGAAAAATAGCAAACAGTGTTGGAAAATTATGAAAATTACAGGAAAAGTCTAATTTAATATACTGGATCTAAGAAAATAGAAAACAAGTGGCTTTTTGGTAGAAAATGGAATCAGCATACAAGTGCTTATTTATAAGCACTTGGAATAAGCCAAGAGTACCAAATGGGCACCAAACTGTTACAGAACCTATGATATGCTAAAAACACTCAAAAGCAACAAGTCTCAACAAGCCTTAACCTCTATAATGCTGATTAAACAGATTTGGATGATTTGGCAAAAGTGCCTAAATCAGTTTCTCGGGCTACTTGGAGATCAAGAATAAGCACTTAGATAAAGCTTGAAAACCGAAAAACAAAAGAAGGATCCTAAAGAAGACCTGGCCAAGAACCTATAAACCAAAATCCAGACTTTGATGAGCTCAAATGAGCTTTGTGCAAGCCTCCTCAAGACCCCTGGAGACTCAAGATCACCTGAGAACAGTCAAGGCATCGTGGCAAATGAGGCCATGTTGACAAGCAATTTTGAGGCTTATAAAAAATTCACAAAATTCTATAAAAATGATAATAAGGAAATAGACCAAGAGAAGTTTATAAACCCAAAGTTTCTTTTGATTTGGCCTCTAAAATGAATCCAAGAAAAATCATTCTAGTTGGGCCAAAACTGAGTTTTGCAAGTTTTGACTTTTGAGCAATTTGGAGATTTTGACTTTATTGAACTTTGGAACCAAATTTATGGACTGAAATAGATGTATATTGATGAAATTAAGCTACTGCAAGTTGTATCTATGAATTATAAACACAAAACAAGTTTTTGCTTGTCCAAAACCACAACATGCTTAAGAGCTTAAGACGATATGGAGTGATTTTGACTTTATGATTAGCGTGTACAATTTGATGACTGAATTGAGTATAAGAGAGCTACACAAGCATGAAGCAACAGATCTTAACCATTGAATAAACCTACATCACATGCCTTAAGTATCAAATCCAAAACCCTATAACCAACTTGTTTTGCAATTGTAATTAAGCTAAACACTACACTAGTATATATTATTGATTAAATCGATTATAACTACTCTAATTACCACTAATTAAACCAGTCTCAACCATTGATAACTACAAATACCCAATATGCAATGAATCATGAAAATGTACTTACATATGGTCCTAGCCACAGTGGCTTGCCAAAGAAAACAAGAACATCTAACCTATTTTAAACCCATAAATCAACTTAAATTCAACCCAAATTCATGCTGCATCACCCATTTCCATTTCCAACTGCTTGAACCAAAATTTCACCGCATTGACTTTTGTTGACCTTATACCAAACTTGCTTAAAAATGACTATCAAGCTTACCCAAGGATATAATAGGCTTAAATAAGCTTATTTGATCTTAACATGAGCTTATTATAAGCTTGGACATAGGATTTAAAAATGATTTTCTTAACAGTTAGCATAGAAACTTGGAATTTATATAAAAACTTGAATTGATACTCAAAAGCATATTACAATGATGTCTTAACTTAATTATGATACATAAAAACTGAAATTACAACATTTTTATTTAAACTAAAACATTTATTAAAAAAAACGACATTAAGGAAAATCTATAAACTAACTACCACTTTTTCCTTCTCTCTTCTTGCTTCTTTTATACCCAAAAAGGACTTCTCTCACCACTCTGAGTGTTTCCCACCATCTTTCATGACCATTGGATGAGTTGAGTGAATCTTGGCCCTTGATTGCATTTTGGCGGGAAATTGGTATTTTGACAGTTGGGGTTGAGTGCAAAGGAGAAGGGTGTATTTAATGTGTTTTGGAGTTTGGTGTTGGTGGAGTGATAAGGTGGGTGGAAAAATGAGGATGGAGGAGGAGTTGAGTGTGTGCATAGCAGGTGAAAAGACAGATTTGGCGGGGTGTTTGTTTTTGACTTGTTTGACTTGGCTAATATATTAAAGGGGGGTCCAAATTGGTAAGGGTCCAAAGGGTGGGTGGTCACAAGTGGTATCGCGTCCAAAGGGGTTTAAAGGTTTAGTAAGACAAGGACCTATGTGTAAATTCTGAAAATGCAAGGACCAAAACTGCCAATTCATCAAAGATGTTTCAAGGGACCAAAAGTGACAAGTTTCAACAGTACAAGGACCAAACTTGACATTTTCAATTTTCCGAGGGCCATTTTTGCCAATTTTGAAACTTAGAGGACCAAACTTGTAATTTCTCAAAACTTTTGATATTTTTCACCAAAGGACTAATTTTGACAACTTATGATTTTAAAAGGATCTTTGGTGATTTTTCTTTTGAAATAAGTGTTCGTGAGACTATTTCGACAACTTTTGAAACTTGGGGATTGAAACCGCCAATTGTGCAAACTTAGCTCATTTTTCATCTGATTTTAAACATTTTGCATCTAAAACATATAAAATGCAATTTTGAGATATTTTCAGTATTTTGATGCATATTTGAGCATTTTTAAACGCTTTTGCGTTGGATTGATAAAAATGATAGTATTTACACACTCATCATCCATCGGCAAAACAAACACGACTCCAAATCATTTACTTAAACGTTAAATCTTCGTGCGTATTCAAAATCAATCACATAATATATTTTAGTTAGGTTTTTAATTATTCACAAGTTAACTTTTAATTTCATTAAATGATATAAATGTATTTTACGTATTTTATAAATTTCGATTCCAAGGGTATTTTAGTCTTTAATCAGGTTTTAGATTTCCAGGTTTTACACAATCAATGACTCGGGTCATCGATTAAGGGGGAGAGTTGGTTTCAAATTCCATATTTTCAAACGATATATCATCAAACGAGTCTATTTGTACTATATAAGTGGTGAATAAATGTTTTTGTTGGTATTTGTCAGTGTATGATCTTTCTTATACTCAAAGATCTTTCAAAATAAAAATTTTCTTTTATTCAAAAATCTCTCCAACCAGACCACATTTTCTCCCAAAATTTTCAACTTATTTAAATCAATTAGGATCACAAATCTCAAAAAGTTTGAAATTTTTGATCAGGGGGGGGGGGGGGAGAATGTGATTTAAATATTAAATTTGGACGAAGAAGGTGGTGGGAATACATTATTTAGGAGCCATTCATTGCATTGGTTATTCATTTTCGTTGAATGTGATTCAAAGTGTATGTGAAAGTGTATAAGATGGGTGAAAATGTAATTGTTTTTGATTGTTTGTATGATAAAAGTGGGTATTTATTAAGAAAAATTGGTGTTTTAAAAATTGTGTGCTTTCTAGCAGTTAGAATCAACAGAAAAAAAAATTAAGTTGACAGTTATTGCTACAATGGTGCACATATAACGCGCCAATAACGCACCTAACGACGTAGTTATAGCGGCTTTACAAGCACTGAAATATACCTATAACGAGCTGCACCTAACACTCTTATATGGCGCGTGAATTTATGTTGATGTATACAAACCCTATACCCCTTTGCTCCGTTGAAACAAAACATTATAGGATAATGTATGTGTCATTTCTCATATGAAATGAACATTTTACATAACAACATCTAATGTGTATCGATATCTAAGATATACAAAATTGTAACAGTACAAACAGATCAAAGAAGTTGTTACAAAGGATGTGAATCTTTATTCAAAGAAATTACTTCATTTTATCACATCTTACAAGTATAAATTTGTTATTCCAAAAATGGACGTTTGATAACTAACTCGTCTCATTGTTACACTTATATCCTAATGTTTATAAATCATTAATGGAAAGTTCTTTTCCAGGTAGACCTCGTCGTGTAGCTAATAAAGTAACACTTCATTATTATGAGATTGAAACATAATACCGACGGGAATTTTATAATCAATAATTCCATCTCCCAACCTGACCTGAGGTAATTTATGGCAGAGTGGAATTGATCTCCATTTGTTGAGACGTCTCATTAGTTACGACTTACGATGGAATTGGGCCTTGTAAAACCCTATTATTTGATTGTCCTTCCATCTTGAGACTTTGTGGATTACATTTAAAAATTAAAAATGGTGGAATGGAAATGATATTATTCCTGGCTAAAAAAGGTCGTCTTGGCCAACTTAAAATGCATGACGAAAGGTAGTTTTGATGCACTGTTCATCCAACAATGTAGATCGTTTGACTCACAGATACATGTAGGATAAGCCTTATTCAGAAAGAATGGTCACTTATCTTTCCTCTGCTTGTAATCCCTCATTGTAGTTCTTATAGTATTTTGCTAGTTTTTCAATAAAAAATGCCTTTTATAAAATACATAAAATTATACTGTATAAGCATGCACTGTAGTACTATTTGTTATTATTGATGAATTTCAGTTGGGCTAACTTACAAACGAATTAAACAAAAGTACAAATAAGAAAAACTTTTCAAAACAATACATGTAGCTTCTTAATTTAAGGTTTTTTTTGTTGCGAGGAGTGAACCCAAAAAGAACGGGGTGTACCATCTCCACCTAAAAATGTTCCAACCATACTCTAATCCCACCACACTATTAAA
Source organism: Chrysanthemum makinoi (assembly GCA_910596185.1). Lineage (NCBI taxonomy): Eukaryota > Viridiplantae > Streptophyta > Magnoliopsida > Asterales > Asteraceae > Chrysanthemum > Chrysanthemum makinoi. Next base: position 180,875,782 of record OU343225.1, read on the forward strand.
TTTTGTCATCATCACATCATCTACATTAGGCTCGGCATAATCGTGATCAGACACGACCTTACCACATCAGCTTTCTCTTTTCAGACCTGACGACGACTAAGTTGTCACAGTCAATGACCAATTAATTTTTTTTTATTCATTAATAATAAAACTTAAATGTAGAAAACAAAATGTATGAAAAAAAAAAAAAAAAAAAAAAGGTAAGTGTAAAAAATCGGTTAAAATTTTGACCGACTTAGGATCTCGTCCTTGCGCGACCGATACATGACCAAACAACCACAATGGCTCGACCGATCCATGATCACGCTCAACCGATCCATGGTGACCGACGAGTGTGGTTAGCCTCACTATCATCCTATGTTTTTGTTTATCTCACTCCACCGAATAAGACTAAAAATCACTGGATGATATACATCAGTGTTTGTTTTAATTGTTTGCTTACACATTGTCTTAAAGAAAGAAAAAAAAAAATTAAAAAAATACACACCTATTCTGTACTAAAATATTAAAAGATTCAACTACATTATTACTTGCATCTCACTCAATATTCTGAACTAATTTTTTTTTTTTTTTTTTTTTTCTACTTAATCGCTCATGCTACTAAGAACACATCAATGCTTCCCATGCAAGAAATCTTTCTAACGAAATCTACTTCAACTAGCATGAATGATTGAATGTTATATTTTTTTTGTAAATAAACTTTCCTAAAGTCATCTAAAAGACATCAAACAGGCATATTTAGCAACTAGCAACTTAACCTTAAACAATAAATACAACATTATTAGGTCAAATGTTCTTCAAAATCAATTTTAACGAATTGGTGCTTGGTAGAGTATCTTTTTATTGCTCCACTAGTTGATTACAATCCATCAGTTATGTGGGAGTGTGCTTTAAGTATATTTTACAAAAAAAAAAAAAAAAAAAAAAAAAAAAAAAAAAAAAGAATTACTTTAGTACAATGCATATTTTACAAAGTGAGAGTGTGCTTTAAGTATCTTCAATTTAACTTGCTTCCAAACCTAACATCGCATCTAATTTCAAAACGAATATTTAAGCTATACGAGTACTTTTTAAAGAATAAGACACGCCAAAGAACAGTAAAAATTTACTTAACATCGATATATAGGTCATATCGAATACACATCAATAAAGCAAGTCTTGTTGTCAAATTACTTGGGTACTTTCTATTTTGTTCTTTTTTCCTATTATTTTTGTTTTTGCATAGAGACAGTGTTAATAACCATAACGTTAACGTTAGGTTGACAATATGAAAAAAATGACAAAATAAGTAGCTTTCTATGCAGTTTTGATATAGATTGTTACATAAATGGAGAATCTAATTTGGTAAAAACCTTCGATTTCTTTTCTCATACCTTAAATGCTGTTGTATAATAAGCTACTGATACAATACGCACCTGCTGTAAGAACGTCTTTCTATACCATAATACTATAATGCAAGAATAATGTTATATGAGAAGTTTTGAAAATCCAATAAAACCTAAGGATATTGATTATTATCGAAAAAATAAGTTCTCATAGTATATATCAAATAATATAGTCGATGTAAAGTTTTAAACACACAGAAATATAATATGACAAGCAAAAAACTTCATATATATTTGGCACACCATATTATCATTTTGTTTATTTTATGTTTATTGATTTATACATACACTTATAAGCTTTCTTCAATTCTAACACATGACATCCTTAAGAAGCTTGTACCTTCGACCACTTGTCCTTGGAGAAGGAGCTCCGGTTGGCGACTTCCCTTTCTCCGATCCCTCTTCACGGTCATGTTTCTTGATCATCTTGTCACTAGAATACTCTGATCGGCTACTAAGACGGGCCGGTTTCTTGGAAGAACTATTACCTTGTTTTGAGCTTCGAATATCACCCGTTTGACACCAATCACATAGCTCGGGTGGACCGGATGATTGGTTGTAGTAGTTGCTACAATACCTACATCAAAAAAGTATTTTGAGAAAATAAAAAAATGCACTATAAAGTATTTAATTATATAGTGATGAAAGTGATCGAAAGTAGATTAAATAAAAAGAGTGGCATGCCCACTTGCTAAATAAAGAGTTTTAAGGATTCGTGCAAGGATTGCCGGAATTAAACATGGATTTTGTTGTACATTTAGTGGTTAAAAGTCAAGATCATCATTAAAAAAATATGCTTAGTCAACTTAGAAAATATTTTGTGGGTGGAGGTAGTGGATACAAAAAGTAAGGGACAAGAAGTCCTGTGATCGGAAAACTAACATAAAAGCAATGACTCATACATGTAAAAGTGTTCTTATAGTTTAAACTGCAGATCGAAACCAAAAAATTTTAAATATATTTAGAGGCGAAGCCAATTTAAAGATGTGCTGCCACGCAACGGCACATCACCTGATGGCTTCGCCTCTTAGTATATTGATACCGAGAATCAAATATAGAGCGACAGATGATCGAGACATACGAGTGTTGGAAGCGGTTGAGGCAGTTGATGCATCGGAAGATCTTGTCAGGGAAACCAACGTCACCACACATACAACACACTCTTTCAACATCCACCATTTCTTGATATTCTTTATTTGCTAAAACCCTTTTCACTCTTTCATACAAACTTAAATTGTTTTAAGAGAACCAAAACTTTAAAAGAGATTTTATATGTATAGGGAGAGAGAATGAAAGAGATAAGCACGACTGAAGAAAGAGGAAACTTGATCGCGACTGCTAAGAGAAAACTTTCAAGAAATGAAGTAATTTAATGACTTGGGGTGGTGGGTTTCTATTTGTACTATGTGGTTGCATTTTTGTACATGCACACATGGGCACTCCTTTTTAATTGTATGCAAAATAATTGTCTTACTTAAAGCACAAGGTATAATAACGTCAGGTCTGGTGTCATGCTTAACTGGCACGACGTTAAGCCGCGTTACCATACTGATACTCTGAGAAACCAAAGTGCGTTGGTGGAAGCGTTGGTTAACCAACGTGCGTTGGTAAGGTTTATAAAAAAATAATAATAATGAGGCATCTAAACAACCATGTAAGGTTGCTGAAGTGATTATCACGGCTAATGCTTTTGATGCCTTTAGTGATTTGAATGAGGATCCTGTTGTAAGTAAACAGGCAAGTGTTACCATTGATTTATTTGACAGTCCAAATAATACACCTCTTGTTAAAAAGATTAATAAGATTGAAAGTCAAATTGTTGAGGGGAAGCTTGTGCTTCTAGGTGATGATGGGAAGTCACTTCCTATGCAAAAAGAGGCTAATCATAGACCTGTTATGGTTAATGAGGGAAAAAAAAGTAGGCAATCCATTTTCTAAGGTTGGGAATGTCGTTCTTTTGGATAGTGATAGTATGGTGAAGTTGAATATGCTTATTATGAGAGTTCTCATTTTATGTCGAGTGAAGGTTAGTATAATACTAGTTTACATGAAGATGAAGATTTTGATATATATGACACTTATGACCTTCAAGGTTTAAATCCGGAACAACTTGGATTTTGTGACTCAATGGATATAAATCTTTGTTGTCAGAGTAAACGTTAGTTTTATTCTTGTGTCTTTATAGTGTTTGATCATAAGATTGGTTGTTCTTCTTATGCTATTTATTTTAAGCACTGTAGGTGTGTTTGGTTTGCTTTTTTGGGCTGAGGTGTGGGATTCACCCACACCCATTGATGCGTAATCGTTTTTTTGGAGTAACAATATTTTACCGGAGGTAACCCTTTTACCCAATAATAATAATAATAATAATAATAATAATAATAATAATAATAATAATAATTTTTCAAAATTTTTTAATCCAAACAGTCGTGTTAATGGCTATTTATTTTTAATTTTTTTAACTAAGTTATATCACTTACACACCTATTTAAACCCACTTCAAACACTCAATTTCACACAGAAACTCCATTCTCACTTCCAAAATATATCTCAATATCCTAATATAAACGATCCATTTATAAACACCCTCTTCAACATTTCACAACTCAACTCGTCATCTTCATCAAACCCTTCGACACCTTCATCCGCACAATCGATATCATCACAAAATTACTTTCCCGGGTTCGGTACTCAATACTTTATGCCACCCTGCACACCAGAAAAAAGTTCCAACAACAACAATATTATCAACAACAACAGAACGAAATTCTTAACCAACGATTCAAAAACCTACAACAACAAAATGCACCACCACCACCAAACACGGCACAACGCTCACAATCTCAACCACCAATCGAAAATAAACCCAAAAAAGGCAAAGGAAGAATAAAACGAAGTGCAAAAAATCAAAAAACCTGAAACCCACAACCGAATCCCAAAACCAAAACAGATCCGAAACTGGCCCCAAATTAACTTGTGGTGTTCGTTGGTTATCGTCGGAGGAAATGTTATTAGCCTCGTTTTACGTTATCGTTTTCAAGGACAAAAATGTCCGAGCCGACCAAACCAAAGATTCGTTTTGGTACAAGGTTATCCACAAGTTGAACCGAAAGAATTTCCAAAAGCATAACAAGGATATGTTAACGAGTAAGTGGCATACGTTGAACACAAATTTCCAAAAGTTCAACTCAATTTGGAAACGTTACAACATTATGGATGATCGTAGTGGGGAAAACGAGCCTGATTTTATGAACCATGTTAGGAATGTACATCGTCAAATTCACAAGAAGACGCGTGGGAAATCTTGAGAAAACACGCCAAATGGGACGTGCCCATGGCCATTGATCTTACCGGACTCGAACATGACGAGTTATTTGGAGATGATGTGTCACGTACCCCCGGTAAAGAACTTGCTTTCAAGAAAACCAAATCTAAAACCTCGTTAAGCATCGCGGGAATTAACCCATTTGAATTTGGTGAAATTGTGAATAATGAGTTGCAAATAAAACAAGAAAGAAAGACGAGGGCATACTAAAAATGGAAGAATTGAATTTTCTAAATACTCCAACCAACCTGAGTTTGCCACCGAAACGAAAAATATTCATTGAAATGCAAAAAGATGAAATAATGAAGAAATATCAACATAATTAGTTATTGTATTTCTTTTTAGTTTCGTATTATTTTTTAATTTTTCGTATGTTTTTAATTTTTTTCCTATGTTTTTTAATTTTATATTTGTATTCTAATTTGAATTAATGAAACTTATTTTATTTGGAAAATGGAAAATAAAATTAAAATTATGGGTCTCAAAAGGGTGAGTGTTAACATGTTATGATACATTATGTTTTTTGGGTTGTGGTATTAAAGTGAAGATGGTGATGTGGTACTGGAAAAGTGGTGTTAACATGTTATGGCATCTTGTGCTCTTAGGGATTCTTGTTCGAATCACTGAATGGCAATGAGATAGAAAGCTAATAAGGATATTCACGAATGCAATGAGTATTAGGCCAATGCTAATGGTGACCAAAATTTTTGTGGTCACCTCTCTCACCTCAGCTTTCTCTCTCTAATACTACACCCAACCATAATTTGTGAATGGTAAACGCAACACTGCCGTAACTACTTTTTTTAATTAAAAACTAAAACTTTTATTCATAAATTAAAAACGTTATATAGACAATTAAAAACGTAAGCGTACAAAATATAAAAAACAATGCGAAAACTAAAAAAAACATTACATGAAAGAAACAAAATCGTCCAATTTGTTTTTTTATATGAATCAAACTATTTTAGCCCGGATTTGATTTTGTATTTTTATCGCCATCTGCCACAAATCATGTTTAAGATCATAATATTTTGGGCTTTCTTCTTGTAAAAAAGTCTTAAGCAAAGCACGTCTTTCTAGTGGAATATCTGTGCATTCCTTACGTGCTTTAATTGTATCATCTTTCTGTTTGGATGCTTTTTCAAATAGAAGAGTCGCGTGATAACGCTCAGAATGAGCATGTTTTTAGTTGCATTATTGATAGTTTTGTGCATGATAATTGGTTATATTTCAACATAATTGTTGCAAAACCACGAAGAAAGTATATTTGTATGTAAATGTAGCCAGGTATAGGAAAAGACGAAGAAAAGTGTTGAAAATGATGAATATATGCACATTTGGATAATTCCCCAGAAAGAGGTGAAAGAAGAAATCACACGAGGACTCAATTATTTGAAGCACGAAGATTTCTGAGTTTCTACATCAATAAAATATTAAGTTCTATTGTAGAAATTGTGGAAAACTAGAAGGGGGGAGTTGAATAGTTTTGCCGATTTTAAGTTAGTTTCAAAAACTTTTAGATTCGTTAATATGTGAGATCTTATGGATGTAGAGAAAGTATAGATCTAATGATAAAGCAAGTAAATAAAGTAAAGCTAAGGGAAAGAAAAGACACAATCGATGTATAGTGGTTCGCTACAAGGACACCTTCCTTGCCCTACTCCACTCCTCGAGTCACCTACTCGAGAGTTCAAGCACTATGTCAACAAACTCCTTCACTTGGCGGAGAAGCCTTCACAACGTTGCTTACACTTTTTCCGGTACAAAGCTAAATACCGAGTCCGTAGCACGGTGGACCAAACCAACACGACTATTACACAACAAATATGTGAAATATCAAGTACAAGATCTTTTCTACGAAATCTTGCGGAGTGACAAATCAATCAAGGACCCCTTGCTTGGATGACTTGTAGAATGCTCGTGATCTCGCCTTAGAGAAGGACCTATATAAGGATCACAAATAGAAAGAAAGAAGAACAACTCTCTAGATCAAGTGATCTATATGTTAGAAGAGAATGAGAGTGTATGAGAGATTTAGTAAGAAGATGGGTGAGTTAGAATGAAGAAATGACTCTTTATTTATAGGCAAAATTTTCATCTGTTCCCCGGATCCCACGGATTCCTTCCACTTGGGATCCGTCTAGTGTAATCCTAGGGATCCGTGGAACGCTCTTCTTTGCCCATGGGTTTTTTGGTTATGGGTCATGGGTTATGGGTTGGTCCATGGGTTTTCTTTAGATTCAATGTATCTAAGTATACATTGTATCTAGTCTAATTGGGTATGGGTTAAGATCCATGGGTTATGGTCCATGGGTTATGGTTTTACCCATCCTAATAAACTATTACAACAAATGCTTAATTATTACATTTTGTATTTAAATGGCTATATGTAAATGCTTTACAAAAATAACATGTATCCTTATAATTATACTTAAGATAACATTATATTTGTTATCAACAAAACACAAAGAGATCGCAAAATATTAATAAACGTTTTACGGTTTATTTGTATTAACAATCTCTCCCCTTTTGTTGATGACAAAACATAATGTTATGATGAGTAAAACTTAAGAATAGATGTAAATTTTGAAAGCCCCTAAGTTTTACTTCTTCTCCCCCTTTTGTCGAAACAAAAAGTTAACCCTTGGAAGAAATAAACATAAAAGTGTGGAAAAATTAGTCCACGTATCGCTAACTCCCCTTGACGGTAGCTCCCCCTTGTTTGGGGCGTCAAGTGAGGAAAAATAAGAATCCTACAAAACAAAAAGTTAGTAACATGCTTAAATAATCTTGTGAATGCCGAGAATCAAGATTGGGAGCCAAGGTATGTAAACAAGGCCTTGTAATAAAACAACAAAGTGTAGTGGTATTTATGCCAACTACAAGTATGTAAAAATAAGAACAAGACTTGTTCTTGAAAGAGACTTCAAAAGAAAAAATACAAGAAATAGAAAATAGTAGTAGTGATTCCTTCCATGCTTGTATAAGGTTTATGGATTGATGTTTTGATGAGTGATGGTATTGATGCGATCAAGGATGAGGTTGAGTATGAATCACATTTCTTCCCTAACTTCTATTGCAATTTCCCTAGTGGATTGGTAATGTTCACAATGTAAGTGATGTGGGTAATGAGTGCGGAAATCTTCCGGGTGGTTTTGATTTGTAAGTTGCGGAAGTTGTGGTGGAAAAATAGGAAAATATGGATCAAAGTCCGGAATGTTTGGAAGTGGTGGTGGATAAGAACCTAGATGTTCTTGTAGTTTAATGGGAGCAAAAGGTGGTGATGTTTCGAGATCATTGAATATTGTGTTTGAAGAAGTTGGAGGTGTCAAAAAGTCTAATTCTTTTTTCTTTGGTTGTGGAGATCTGGTGGAGTCGTAAGGAGTTCCAAAAGAGTGATTTTAGGTGGTGAATGATTTGGTGATGAAGTTGGTGTACTCGTTGGTGATAAGGGAGGTGCTATAATGGAAGCATCTTGTGGTGAGTTAGTTGATGGTGATGAGCCATATGATGGTTTTCCTAAGCAACAAGATCGGATGTTAATCCGTGCGGATATCCTAGAGTTTGATTTTGGTATTTTGGAAGGTGGAAGTACAAAGGTTTGAGTTTCATGGATGTGATTGTTTGTATTAGGGGATTCATCTAAAGAGTTTGTGGATGACATGGTGTATTGTGTTTGTGAGGATGAAATGGATTATGCAAGCACTTTGGGAGTTCTATATACAGAGAAACAAAGCATTGTAATGAATGCTTGACCCAAAATGTGGATTAAAATCTAATGATTAGATATGAATTTAAGGCATGTGATCATAAGAACACAAGCATTAAAGAGCATACTCCCAAAAATAAAACAAATGTGGATTTTTCATCCAAAATGAGAAAAATAGAAGGTAAAAACAGCTTCTGTCTCACGGATCCCACATTTCCTTCCCTTGAGGGATCCGTCCAGCATGAAGGCTGGGATCCGTGGGTCTGGTGATGCAGGCAACGCAAATTTTTTCCTTTTTGAAAACATTTTGCCTATTGTGTGCCTATATGCAAACTATTTGATGTTACAGTTATCTCGACTCCTAAAAGGAAAAAGAAAAATAAACTAGAAGTAGAAAATCATCCTATTGAGATAACCCGAAAACACTTATTTAGTACATAAGTACGTAATTTAGTGTTATCAATGCTCCTAATTCATTGTTGCTTAAATGAATGTACCCAAAAACACATATTAGTTATGTGTCCCCTTTAGCATTCAGAAGACATGAGATGCAATGAAAACGGGTTTTTACTTTGTATTAATAATGAAAAAGCGATTTGTCCTAGTCGTGAGAAATTGCTTTTGTGAAATTGATACGGGAAGGTATCATCCTTTTAGAAAACATTTTGAAAAGAGGTTTTCTTTGAAAATGTGTATGTGTGAGAAAAAAAAATAAGAAAGCTATAAGTGGAAAACTTATCTTGGGTTTTGAAAATTCCCGTATTGTTTATGATTTGTGCATGAAATAGAAATCCTAGACTCAGAAAGAAGAAGGCTAGTGTTTACATACCTTGTAGAGTCAAATAAGTTACGACGTTTGTTCCATTAGACCAAGACCAAGACGAAGTAGATTGAATTGTTCCCGCTTCAACGGTTTGGTGAGGACGTCAGCTATTTTGTCTTCGGATGCTACCTTCTCAATTGAGATGTTCCCCTTTTGAACATTGTCTCTTAGGAAGTGATGACGAATCTCTATATGCTTTGTGCGAGAATGCAATACCGGATTCTTGCTTAAGTCGATGGCACCTTTGTTGTCACATAGGATGGCTATGTCGCTTAGATGAATGTCGTAGTCGACTAACGCTTGTTTCATCCATAGTGCTTGTTGGCATGCTTTGCCGGCGGACACGTACTCGGCTTCGGTTGTTGATATTGCAAGTGCCGTTTGTTTCTTAGAAACCCAAGATGTTAAACAACATCCCATGAAAGTACATACCCCACTTGTACTTTTTCTATCAACATAATCACCTGCATGGTCAGAATCTGCATATACAATTGTTTCTACTCCCGTGCCCTTAGGATACCATAATCCTAATTGTGTTGTACCCTTAATATATCTAAATATCCTTTTTACGGCTTCTAGGTGTGATGTTTTATGGTCTTCTTGAAACCTAGCACATAAGCAAACACTAAACATGATATCCGGCCTACTAGCCGTGTGGTAGAGAAGACTACCTATCATGCCACGATATTTAGTATTATCTACGGATTCGCCGTCTTCATCTTTTGTAAGTTTGGTGTCGGATGCATTGGAGTCCTAATTGGTTTCGACTCTTCTAGACCGAATTTCTTTAACATCTCCTTGATGTATTTAGATTGATTGAAGAAGATACCATCTTCTACTTGTTTTATTTGTAGACCAAGAAAGAAACTAAGTTCTCCCATCATACTCATCTCGAACTCGTCATGCATGATTTTAGAGAAATCATCACACATGTCTTGACAAGTTGATCCGAATATAATATCATCTACATATATTTGTACTATGATTATATGTGACTCTCTTTTCTTAGTAAAAAGTGTGTTGTCAACTAACCCCATGGTATAGTTATGTTTAATTAGAAATGACTTAAGTCTATCATACCAAGCTTTTGGAGCTTGTTTAAGACCGTAAAGGGCTTTCTTTAAATTATACACATGTTTGGTAGTTTTAAAAATCGATGAAGCCCGGAGGTTGAGCTACATATACTTCTTCATTAATGAAACCATTTAGAAAAACGCTTTTGACATCCATTTGATAAAGCTTTAGATCATTAGCACAAGCATACGCAAGAAGTATTCTTATAGACTCTAATCTAGCCACGGGGGCGTAGGTCTCATCAAAGTCTATTCCCTCTTGTTGGTTATACCCTTGAGCCACGAGTCTAGCCTTGTTCCTAGACACTACTACGTTTGCATCTAATTTGTTTTTATAAACCCATTTGGTTCCTATTATGGTTTGATTACTAGGTGGAGGGACAAGTGTCCAAACATCATTAGAAACAAATTGATTAAGTTCTTCTTGCATAGCCATTACCCAAATCTCATCTTTTATGGCTTCTTGTGTATTCTTAGGTTCTAAGGTTGAAACGAAACGAAACAAGCTACTTTGGTTTTGAACTTGAGACCTTAATGTTCGTTCGTTTAGTTTTCCTATGACTTTATCTGCGGGGTGATCTTTGGACTCTTTAATGTTTATTATTTCATCACTTGGAGATTCTTCTTCTTCACTTATCTTTTTCTTTATTACTATAGCTTCACTTTCTATAATCTCGTCATCGACAAGAGGTGGAGTGGGTTTGGGTGGACTTTCATCAAATTTTATATTTAATGACTCTTCTACCTTCATTGTTTCTTTGTTTAATATGACGTAAGCTTTGCTATTTGGCGAGTAACCTAAAAAGATACCTTCGGTTGATTTACGATCAAATTTTGTAAGGTATTCTTTAGTGTTAAGAATAAAACATTTACTACAAAAGATTCTAAAGTGATTTAACGTAGGCTTTTTGCCTCGAAGTAACTCATATGGAGTTTTTCCTAAGATTGGTCTAATTAAGACTCGATTGAGTATGTACGTTGAAGTATCAACGGCATTACACCAAAACTTTTGAGGTATGGATTGTTCATTAAGCATTGTTCAACTCATTTCTTGTAGGGTTCTATTCTTTCTTTCTACTACCCCATTCGATTGTGGAGTGCGTGGAGCCTAGAAGTTGTGAGTAATACCATTAGCGTCACAAAAAGCTCCGAATTGCACTTCATTATCGAATTCCCTACCATGATCCGTCCTAATAGACACTATGGGACTTCCTAGTTGTCTTTGGATCTTTTTACTTAATATTTCAAAATAATTAAAGGTTTCTGTTTTGTTCTTTAAAAATTTTGTCCATGTATACCTAGAGTAATCATCCACTATGACCAAGTGTAGTAGTTGCCTCCATAACTTTGGATAGCGGATGGACCAAATAAATCCATATGTAGTAATTCTAGACACCTAGTTGTAGACACCATGTTTTTAGCTTTATGACTAGAATGAGCTTGTTTTCCTACATTACAAGCATCACAAAAATGATGTTCATATTTTAACTTAGGTAGATCTCTTACTAGATCTTTGGATGATAGTGATTGAAGAAGTCGCATGTTGGCGTGACCCAATCTTCGATACCATAAGGTCGAAGTATCATCCATAGAGGTAAGACATAGTTTGTCTTTGGGTTCATTACCGATTTTAATGACATAGAATCCATGTTTCCTAATTCCTCTTCCTATGGTTATGCCATTTTTTAGTATCTTACTACCGGTTTCAGTAAAAAGTACATTTCACTTTTTATCACATATTTGTCCTATACTTAAGAGGTTAAAGTTTAGGTTTTCTACGTGACACACATCGTTAATAGTTAGAGATTTGTTAGAAATCGTACCTTTACCAATGATTCTACTTTTGCTATTTCCAAACACCACATAACCTCCATTAATGGATTCATATGTGGAGAATAGATCCCTATTTCCGGTCATGTGCCTCGTGCACCCGCTATCCTTGACCCATTCATCGGGGTCTAGATCGACCTTTAAGCACACCTAAAACAATAATAAACTCAAAAGTTTGGTCCCCATTTGTTCATGAGTCCATTAGTGTTAAACATTCCATTCATGTTAGACATGTATGGATAAGAAGAGTATACATTCCATGGAGCAAATTTTTGAAAAGGAAAATCGTTTTGGATATTTGGATTCCATCCCATTTGATGGTTACTTTTCGGGAAAACGTTATTAGGTCTCCTAAATGAATTAGGTTTTGAAAAAGATGGAACTTTGTTTCTTTCAAAAATAGGATTATATTTTGGAGGTCGTTGTCTAGTCGTGACATGAGTTGTTTTCTTCCTATTAACTATAACAAACTCAGTTCTAGATGAAGAAGCTACATTATTGCTACATCAGATCCACGGATCCCTGATTTATCACTAGCCGGTTCCCTTTTGATGGGATCCGCCACAACAGTGGCTGGTTTTTCTAGTGCCTTAACAAATTTTGTTTCTTTATTTTCACTAGTTGATGGATCAAGTTGTTGAACACCTAGACCTTTTTGGTTGTTGCCGGTTTTAACACCATCTAGTATCGTATCTAAAGTGTTCGTACTCATTCTAGCAATTTTAGAATCTAGATGATCAACTAGTGTTTGAAATTGAACGCAAAGTTCACATTCACCACTTGCTATTTTACCCTTTTCCAAACGTTTTAGTTTTGCTTTTAGTTCTATGACTTCTTTGTTTAAACGTTGGTTTTGACTCTTTAAAATCTTGTTTTTGTTAACTAGTTTTAAGCTAATATTGCATAGTTTGTCATATTCATTTTGCAATGAGTCGTCATCAAGTGATGAACTACTATAGTATTCGTGACATACCTCGTCATTTGCCATGAGACAAATTTCTTCGTCCTCCTCGTCGCTCATTCCCTACGTACTGCTCACGAACGCCTTTTGATCATCCCGTTTAGGACACTTACTAATAAAGTGGTTTGGGTCCCCACATTTAAAGCAAGTACGATCATCTTTTGGCTTCTCGTCCTCTTTGCTTTTCCGAAAGCCTTTCTTATCGTCATACGGTTGTTTGACGTATCTTCCCTTTCTTCTAAAGAACTTTTTAAAGTCCCTTACCGCCATGGCGTACTCCTCATCGTCACTACTTGAAGAGGAGTTCTCTTCATCGCTTGAGGCTTCGGAGTCTTTAGCAAGGATAAGCTCGTAGACTTTTAGGTTGTCTATGAGTTCATCGAGAGTAAGGATTGTCAAATCTTTTGACTCTTCGATCGCCGTCACCTTGGATCTCCACTTCGATGGAATTGCCCTTAGATATCTCCTAACATGGTTACGGCTAGAAAAATATTCATCAAGTGCTTGTAAAGATGTAATAATAGTATTGAAATTAGCAAATGAATGATCTATAGTTTCCTCATCCGATATTGAAAATTGTTCATATTGTTGAACAAATAAATCAATTTTATTATTTTTAACTTGTTGATTACCTTGATGAGTTACAACTAAAGAATTCCAAATTTCTTTAGAGGTTTTAAGCATAGAAATTCTTTCGAATTCCTTTTTGGGTAAAGCATTATACAAAACCATTTTAGCTTCACTATTTTTAGAAAGCTTTTTCTTCATTTCATCATTTAGTTTATCATGAGGTATGTTAACTAAATTTCCTTTATCATCATTTGAGGTAGCCTCAAAATCACCTTCAGCAATAATGTACCAAAGATCAATATCTTTAGACTTCACATATATTTCGAATCTATTTTTCCAATATATAAAACCATTAGTTTCAAGTAGTGGTGGTCGTTGCATAGATTGCCCTTTCTTATAATTTTCAGAACCCATAGTGATCGAAACGTTTTTAAAATAAAATTTCATTTTAAAACTTTTATAAACTTAGCTCTTGATGCCAATTGTGGAAAACTAGAAGGGGGGGGGGGTTGAATAGTTTTTCTGATTTTAAGTTAGTTTCAAAAACTTTTAGATTCGTTAATATGTGAGATCTTATGGATGTAGAGAAAGTATAGATCTAATGATAAAGCAAGTAAATAAAGTAAAGCTAAGGGAAAGAAAAGACACAACCGATGTATAGTGGTTCGGCTACAAGGACACCTTCCTTGCCATACTCCACTCCCCGAGTCACCTACTTGAGAGTTCAAGCACTATGTCAACAAACTCCTTCACTTGGCGGAGAAGCCTTCACAACGTTGCTTACACTTTTTCCGGTGCAAAGCTAAATACCGAGTCCGTAGCACGGTGGACCAAACCAACACGACTATTACACAACAAATATGTGAAATATCAAATACAAGATCTTTGCTACAGAAATCTTGCGGAGTGACAAATCAATCAAGGACCCCTTGCTTGTATGAATTGTAGAATGCTCGTGATCTCGCCTTAGAGAAGGACCTATATAAGGATCACAAATAGAATGAAATAAGAACAACTCTCTAGATCAAGTGATCTATATGTTAGAAGAGAATGAGAGTGTATGAGAGATTTAGTAAGAAGATGGGTGAGTTAGAATGAAGAAATGGCTCTCTATTTATAGGCAAAATTCTTCACTGTTCCCCGGATCCCACGGATCCCTTCCACTTGGGATCCGTCTAGTGTAATCCTAGGGATCCGTGGAACGCTCCTCTTTACCCATGGGTTTTTTGGTTATGGGTCATGGGTTATGGGTTGGTCCATGGGTTTTCTTTAGATTCAATGTATCTAAGTATACATTGTATCTAGTCTACTTGGGTATGGGTTAAGATCCATGGGTTATGGTCCATGTGTTACGGTTTTTACCCATCATAATAAACTATTACAACAAATGCTTAATTATTACATTTTTGTATTTAAATGGCTATATGTAAATGCTTTACAAAAATAACATGTATCCTTATAATTATACTTAAGATAACATTATATTTGTTATCAACAAAACACAAAGAGATCGCAAAATATTAATAAACGTTTTTACGGTTTATTTGTATTAACAGAAATCAGTGCCGAAAGTGAAGAAAAAGCATGCATCGAGCCGAAATGAGAAAATGACAAAAATGTTGTACAGATGGACTCCAGCCGATCGACTGGATGATGAAGAAGGGAGGATCCGATCGGTTTCTTCCCGCAACGGATTCGGCTGGGAAATCTGTTGTTACAAATTCTCGCATTTATTGAAGACTTAACTTCCTTTACTCATTAGAGTCTGATCATTTTTAGTTATTAACTCCTGAAGGACATTTTTACTTATCTAAGAAGGGTTTCTCATGCTATATAATTATTAGCCTTAATAATATTTAATAGAAGTGATGGTCATTCACGTTTAGGAACTTTGTAACGTGTGTTAGATATCGTGATAGAATAGTCAACGGGCTCGTGGATTGGGCTAAGCTAAATGGCTAATAGTTATGTTAATCTAGCCTTATGTAAGTTATTGTCCAATCCAAGCCCAAGCCCAAGCCCATAAGGGTGATATGTATGGAAGTATAGATACCCCTCAAGTGGTCATTTGAGGGGTGTGCTTGAGTGTGTATGTGTGTGTTTACTTTAAGTAATACAAGTTCTTGTTTTCATCTATCTCTCTTAACCATACGTCCCATATACATATCATCAAGTCACCACCTTTCTTTATTGTTCTTCATCTTAACGCATAAGTGTTTGTTTCATGTGTGTTACTTGTGTGATAAAGTGTGGTAACGTGAAAAGGTTGAGAAAAACAAGGTCCTACAATTGGTATCAATCGCCTAACAATGGTTTAGGAGTGTTTGTGTTCGTTTTTTGTTGAAAATTTTCCAACAAGTTTCGTTTTTTATATAAAAACGCAAGATTTTTGCATAAAGTTTTGATTTTTACTTGTTTTTAAGCTTAAAGTTGTAGTTTTTATTGATCATTAAGTGTTTTGGAAGAAGTTTGTGCAAAAGAAATCGTTTAAAAATGTGTTTTGGGTGCAAATTAGCGTTTTTGACAAAATTTGGGCATTCAACTCGTAAGGATTTCAAAATCAAAAAGTCAAAACCCTAGTTTTACTCGTAAGGATTCCTACTCGTAAGAACCAAATCCTACTCGTAAGCATTTGGTGAAGAATCTTCGGGCAACAATGGGTACTCAGTACTTCCCCCACTTGGATAAGTTTGTGGAATACTTCGACTTGTGGATATCTCTCACACTTGGACAAGTGTGAAGGATTTTGGTTTATAACCTAATCTTACTCGTAAGGAAATCCTACTCGTAAGGAAATCATACGCCTAAGGAATCCTATGCCTAAGCAAGTGTTGGGATATGAAAGTGCTGAAGATATCAAAGTACTGAAGATATGAAAGTACTGTAAACTGAAAAGAACTGGAAGAAGTCAAATAGTCAAAGTACTGCTAAATGACAGAGTCAAAGTACTGCAAGAGGAAGTCAAAGTACTGCTAGAACAAATAAACTGTTATATTCGTTTAAGGAAAGTATTGTAGATTACTTGTCGTACAAGGTTATCAATTGTAAACCAACTAGGATATCCTTGAGCCTATAAAAGGACTCCTAGATTGGCATTAGAGATACGAATTACGATTTCAAAAAAGAGTTTTAGAGTTTACGAATTAGAGTTTAGAGAAAAGTTCGATTATCTTAAAGTTGTATTAGAGTATCTGCATAATAAGCAGATTTAGAGTTTGTTAATAAAGTTTTTCTTCTTAGCTTTGTTAAGTAAATTCCGCGTACTTAATAAAGATTGCTCAGTGTTTCTTTGTTAATAACTTAGGATTTATCCGAGGTTATTAAACCTTAACAAGCTAGTTAAGTTAGTTTGATTAAAGTATATCGATCCAACAAGTGGTATCAGAGCTTGTGTGGAAACTCTGACTAGGAAGAAACCCTACTTCAACAATTTTAAAGATGTCAACTGAAGCTGCATCAACTCCTATCACAGAGGTATGTTCTAAGTGTCATGATTATTATCAGAAAGTACTTAATGCTTACGTTTATGAAAGAGATAATTGTGTTAAGGCTAGGTCTGAGGTAGCAGGTTACAAAATCACTTTAGAGTCTATAGAAGCTAAAATCATAACACATGAAAATAATGAAATGGCTTGGGCTGAAAAGTATGAACAACAGGATTACCAGTTAAAACTCAGTGAATGGAAACTAAACTGTAAAATTGCTGAAATTGAGAAATTAACTAAGGAAAGAGATGATTTGTTAGCTAAGTTTGCTGCTTGGAAAGAGTCTGGTTTGTCCCAAGTTACTTTTGTTGAAAAACAGAGAAGAGCTTACAATAGAACAGGCTTAGGATTTGGAATGGACTTTAGCAGTGTAGATGAAAACCAACCTAGTAATCAGGATGATGGTGATTTTGAGGACATAACCACTAGTGATGATGAGCTCATTAACTATGTAGATTCATCTAGTAATGATGGCTCAGTAAGTGAACCACCTCCTGAATATAAGAAAGACAATGGTTATCATGCTGTTCCTCATCCCATTAGTCATCACCCCTCTAGGCCTGATGTTTCTCATTATGGTGTAGATAGTCTAGAGTTTAGAAAGAAGCTTGTTGCTCAATCTAGGTCTGAGAATCCCAAAGAAACTGTTGAAAACAATGTTCAAAATCCAGCAGTACCTTTAAAACAAAGTACTGCTCAACAAGCAGTACCTTCTGCAAAACCGTTTCAAAACAGTACTGCTAAACCTTTTTGGGATAATTTTGCTCAAAACAAATTTTATCAGTCATCAAGAAGGCAAAACAATTTTGGGCATAGACATAGAAGAAATCACTTTGGTCATATGGGTCAAAAACTGTGTTTTGTGTGTTATAGTCCTACTCACTTAATCAAAGATTGTGACAAACACTCAGAATATCTAAGCAAGTTTTCAAGGAAAAAGTCTAACAATCATAGACCTAGCGAGCACAAACCAGTGTGGACTAATTCAAATAGGGTTAATCACAGAAACTTCACACCAGATCATAGATACCCACATCAGAGAAGACCTTCAGTATCTCACAGTACTTTTCAAAGTACTGCTCAGAGACAAGGTACTGATAACACTGCTTGGGATAGAAATTCTAGGAGATCTCACTATCAACCTAGAAGGTATCATAATTCATATAGGGGATCTAGATCACAGGAACCACCTGTTAAAACTGAATGGGTCAAAAGGGAAAGTACTGCTGAGAGACATACAGTACGTTCAACAAAAAGTGAATCAGATGTTTTTGTGATACAAGAAAAGGAGAATGAACTTGCAAAAGAGAGTTTTGTTCAAAAACCACATGTTTTGAATAACAAGATAATGCTGGATCATGCTTTAGAGAACAGTGGAGATTATATACTCAAAGAATGTGAGTATGTCACCCCACAAGGGGAACACAAGTCAGTAATGGCTTGGGTTCCTCAAAGTAACTAACTTTTTCATCTTATTAGACAGGGCAACCAAGAAGAGGAGCTTAAAGATCATTTTCTTGTTGATAGTGGTTGTTCTGTGAGCATGACAGAAGACAAGAAGTTTCTGTCAGGTGTTTTGGAGTATAATAATTAGTAAGCTACATTTGAGGGGAGGACTATAAGGTGTTAGGTATAGTCCTATGTATTGCTTGAGGGGAGGATGTTTGTGTATTACTTAGTTTATATGAAGGTTTTTGGCAAAGTACTGTATTTCCTGAAAGTACTGCTTGGGAAAGTACTGCTTATGTGGAAAGTACTGTTTGTCGTATTAAAGTACTGTTCCAACGGTAATATTGGAGGGTAATTAAAGCCAACGGTTATTTTATTTTGGGCAGTGATTTTTCAAAATCCTACCTATAAATAACAACTTTCCGATTTTCCCTCTCACATTATTCATTACCTCTTTTCCATACTTATCTTCCAATTACCATCTCTTTATTATTCGATATAATCTTTCTATTGTGATTACTTTTTCAACAATGGCGAATCGTTTAACTGTTTCGAAGCACAATATGGTGGCTAATTTGGATAAGACTGAGGCGAATGTGGCTTTCTATGATATCATTGATTATCTCGTTGGGTCGCCTATTAGTTATGCTCTTTTAGTTGAGCCAGATGTTATTGAACCATGGATTCAAGAATTTTGGGCTAATGCTAGAGAGAATATGGAGGAGAATGAATATTATATTAGATCCTCAGTTGCTGGAAAGACTATCAAGATTACAGAGGTCTCCATTCGTGATGATTTATTATTTGGAGATGTAGAAGGGGCTATTCGATTTGCCAAGCAACTGATTTGGGATACTTTTAGTAATTTGGGCTATGAAGGTTCTTTGACTGAACAAACTTTTAAGAAGGCATTATTCTGTCCTCAATGGAAGTTTTTGATTCATGTTTTGCTCCATTGCATAAGTTCTAAAAGCACTTCTTGGGAGCAGTTTGGGTCAAATATTGCGTCTGCAGTGGTTGGCTTAGCTACAGACAGAGTGTTTAACTTTTCACGACTTATTTTGGATGGAATGCTCTCTCATATATCATCTGGGGCAACTTGGTTGATGTATCCAAGGTTTATACAGGTTTTCTTGAACAAGCAATTGGCTGATGTTCCAAAACCTGCTGCTTTACTACCTGTTATTGTGCAACAACCTAAAATCTATACTTTCATGGCTAGGAGAAGTAACTTGTTCAGAGGTGGAGATATTCCTTTAACACCATCCATGATGGAAATTGTACACGCTGTTCGTCATGCAGCTGCAGAGGATGAAGAAACTGAAGGTACTGATACTGATCATGGTACTGCTTCACAAGGTACTGCATCTGCAGGTACTGCTTCACAAGGTACTGCATCTGCAAGTACTGCTTCTCGTGAAGGTACTGTTTCGTTACAAGGTGATGTTTCTTCAGGTCCTGAGGTTCAAGCAGAAATTGAGAAAACGCCTACTCCATCTTCTGAAAGTTCTATTCCTGTTTCAGAGGGGCATTCACAACCTCAAGGTGCTACTCATTCTATACCTCGTGAAGATTTGACGTTAGATAACTATGCTTTGACAAGGGAGCTAGCTAGGTTAAACAAGACTGTTGCGCGTCAAGCTAAAACAATTAGGAAGTTGAAGCGTAACTATTTCTGTTTGAGAAATTTTGTTAAACCATATATTCAAGGTTTCAACTTATGGGTTAAGGAGGAAAATAAACGTCGAAAAGCTCTTCGAAAGGAATTAAAAAGAAAGAAGGTTCCTCAACCATCTTCTGTCAACTTGGGGAGGAATTTCGAAAAGGAAAATTTGAAAGAAGATGTTATGAAGAAGAAAGAGTCTGAAGAAAATATTACAAAGATGAAAGAACTTGTAAGTATTAGTTCAGTTTCTGAGGAACAAGAAGAAGAAGTACAAGTTCAAAGTACTGGTGTTCAAGGTACTGAACATCAAAGTACTGATTTTCATGATACATCAAGGGAAGAAGTAACAACACCAATAACTCCAAGGGTATTAAATTTTGATGAAGAAGCTGGTCCTTCTACATTTGTTAGAGAAGAAGAGGAGGAAGCTACTTACATACCTATTCATTCAGCTAGTGATGATGAATTAATTGCTACATTATTTGATTTATCACAACCAAGAGGAGGAGTTACTATTAGAGAAGCACAAGAAGAAGAACAACCAAGAACTGATCAACCTGCAATTGATCCAAAAGACAAGGGAAAAGGTGTTCTGGTTGAGACTAAGAAAAAGAAGCTCACTTTGGCAGAACTTAGAGCATTTGAAGTGGCTAGGAATGAAGCTGCTGCTAGAAAAGTTCAAGAAGAATTAGATGCTAAAGACAGAGAAGCAGCTCAAAAGGTGCAAGATGAGTTAGATGCTGAAACTATTGAACCTTTACAGTCTCCCAACCCTGTTAGATTCATGTCAAGAAGACCTAATTTAGCTAAAGAAAGGAATGCAATGATGGCATATTTAAAAGGCAGAGGATTTAAAGGATTGCAAAAGCTAAATTATGTGGATATGAAAAGATTATATGATGCTAAGAGAGAGGCTTATAAGAAAGATGTTGCAGGCATTAAAGACTTTAGAGAAGAAACTTATTGGACTGAAGCTGAAAGGAAGAAAAGCTTAAAGAGGAAAAGAAAACTGATGTTACAGATGTTCAATTTTCAAAGAAAGAGAAGGTTGAATTAAGATCTGAGACTAGTGATGAATTGAAGAATTATCTTAGAGTGGTAGATTTTGATTATACCAAGGAAGATGATGATTTAAAGATGAACAGATCAAAGATCAGTACTTTTAAAGTTGTGAAAACCAAGAATGAAGAGTACATGGTTTTTCATAAGGAAGATAAAAGTTTTAAGGTTTTCAAAAGGTTATGGGATTTGTTGCATGTTATTGATAGAGTAGATCTATTCTACTTATATCAAGTTATAAAGGCGTATTTTGAAGATCATCCATTAGAAGGTATTGGATTGGTTTTACATGGGGATCTTGTAACTATGTGGGAAACTGATGAAGACAGCACTGATGATATTTGGAAGGATCAAGAAAACTGGGAAATAGTTTGCTGGAGATTCTTTGAAGAATCTGGAGTTCATGTCCTGGAGCTAGAAAATGGAACAATGATTCACATGTTTGCAGAAAGAAGATATCCTCTTACAGTTGATCTAATGAGAAGAATGCTTGAACATGGTTTGGAAGTAGAAGAGGATGATGAAACTGCTTGCATGGTGATCAATCTGTTTATAAACTGGACTACTATTGCTGAGAATGATCTATAACTGGTATGAATTTTATTTGAATAAATGCTTTTTGATATATCAGTACTTTTATTCAAAGTACTGCTGATCAGACAGTACTTTCATCAAAGTACTGTTTGCTGAAATAAACCAGTTAAATAAATTTTAGAAGAAACCTTTTTGCTTAATAATAAATATTTTTGAAATAAAGGTTGAATAAATGGTTTTTGTGATGATAACATCAATAGGTTATCAATCCACCATGGTTACAAAAGGATTGACTAATCCATGAGCAAACGGCTCTGGTAAAGATATATCAAATCCGTTTTTAGTTGTCAACTTGCTAATAAGTTGAATGGTTATCAACTCACCATATCAGTAAATGTGAAGAGTTGGCTAGCCCACAAGAAATGGCTTGTGGTAAAGGCAGTGGAAAAACCATTATTGGTAATTAGTTCACCATTAGATAAAAGAACTAACTAGTCCAGAAGGGTACAACTTTTGGTAAAGACTAAACAAATCTGTTGATAGCTGGTGATTTGCTAAAAATCATATGGTTATCAATGTACCATGGTCTTACACACCAAAACATTTGGCTACTCCAAAGATAATGGCTTTGGTAAAGAGTTCTAAATCCATTGAATTTTCAATGATTCACTTTGAAAGTGATGAGAATAGTATGCAACTTAAACTGAATCACTGTACAAATTGTCATATGTTGCTGAAAAGATGGAGATTACTAGATGCTGCTGTGAAGAAAACAATTCTAAAGAGATACTTTGAAAAAGCACAGATTCTACAGAGATATAATCTAAAGACTGAAGAACAATCCGTTTCAAAGATGAAGCTGTTAAAGATATATTCAAAGGAACTTGAAGTCAAGCAAGTAGAATTCAAGTTAGGGGAGGATTGTTGGGATATGAAAGTGCTGAAGATATCAAAGTACTGAAGATATGAAAGTACTGTAAACTGAAAAGAACTGGAAGAAGTCAAATAGTCAAAGTACTGCTAAATGACAGAGTCAAAGTACTGCAAGAGGAAGTCAAAGTACTGCTAGAACAAATAAACTGTTATATTCGTTTAAGGAAATTATTGTAGATTACTTGTCGTACAAGGTTATCAATTGTAAACCAACTAGGATATCCTTGAGCCTATAAAAGGACTCCTAGATTGGCATTAGAGATACGACTTACGATTTCAGAAAAAGAGTTTTAGAGTTTACGAATTAGAGTTTAGAGAAAAGTTCGATTATCTTAAAGTTGTATTAGAGTATCTGCATAATAAGCAGATTTAGAGTTTGTTAATAAAGTTTTTCTTCTTAGCTTTGTTAAGTAAATTCCGCGTACTTAATAAAGATTGCTCAGTGTTTCTTTGTTAATAACTTAGGATTTATCCGAGGTTATTAAACCTTAACAAGCTAGTTAAGTTAGTTTGATTAAAGTATATCGATCCAACAGCAAGTCTACGCCTAAGGAAATCCTACGCCTAAGCACCAAATCCTACGCCTATGCTCAAGTTTACGAGTAAGATCTTCAGAAAAACTTCAAACGGCCATAACTTTTGAACCGTAACTCCGTTTTCAGTGTTCTACCCATCAAAATGACCGTGAGAACGAGAAGAATGACACGTCGAATAAACTATTTGGGTCAACCTTCGAGTCCAAAAAACGCTCCGAACATAAGTTATTGAGGTTTTTAAGTTTTCTGACCCAATTTTCACTACAACAACCGAGCTTAATCTTCATCAAAACACAACTCCTTTATCGTTGAATCGATCCTACATCAACTTTATCATCAAATACCTTCATCAATGGCTACTCAACAAGACATTCATGCAGCCGGTGCCGAAAACCGTCCTCCTATGCTGGAAAAAGGTGGATATCTTCAATGGACAAGTCGTATGCTCCGCTACATCAAGACCAAACCTAATGGAAAACTCATGATTCAATCCATTATGATTGGACCCTTCAAGCTTCGACAAGTCCAAGACCATGGAAATCCTAATGCAACACCTCCCGTCCCACCATCTTTTCATGATCAAGATGAATAAGAATACACGGACGAGGATAACAAGCAGGTTGAAGCAGATGACATGGCAATACACATTGTCTAACTGGGTTTACCAAGAGACATCTTTGCTGCTGTAGACAGCTGTCAAACTACTTACGATATGTGGGAACGTGTTATACGGCTATGTTATGGAACAGAAATTGGTCAACAAGACATGGAGAACAAGCTATCGTGAGTAAAATCAAATTTCTCAACAATCTTCCAGAGTAATGGGGATGATATGTCACTATTGCCAACCAAACAAAGGACTTACATCAGGTGAACTTTGATCAACTCTACGATTTTCTGAAACAAAACCAAGCTAAAGTCAATGAAGTTAGGAAAGAAAGATTGGCAAAGAATCATGATCCCTTGGCACTAGTTGCAAAGACTCCAACTCCAGTGAACACACAACAACAACCTTCATCATTTTCCAATAACAACAACTTGCAGCAATACATTCCATAACTACAAGCTGTTATCCCTCAACAACAATTCTATCCACCAGAACAACAAGTCATTCAACAAAAACAATATCCAAAATACCAGGAACAAGGAATCACCGACCTTGAAGCTGAGCAAACAGAGGCTTTGTCAAATGCGTTTGCTTATTTGACTAAAGTATTCAAAGGACGCTATTCCACACCAACTAACAACAACCAAAGGATTTCATCAAACACTCGCAACAGGCAAATTGCACAGCCGGGTTTGAATATGGGTCATCAAGGACAAATGGTTGGAGTTATTGGGAATACACAGGAATATGCTATTTTTTAGGGGGAGAAGACGTGATTACAATGTGATCAAAAAGTTTAATGATCGTTGTTTGATTCTCAAAAGAGCTCGACTCAGTTGAAACCATTAAATTGACGAGGAATCAAAGTCAGTAAATGTACCATTTCGAGAAACTCGTGATAGACATGCACTTTCATGGCTCTAACCTTCTTTTCAAGAAGATTTTACAACTTCAAGGTAGTTATTAGAGCTAGTTGTCACCTAAAAACTGACAATGGAACTCTTTAACTAAGCTACGTAACCGTGTCTCGTGGGGAATTGTTTATCATGAACCGATCAACCCAAAAAGTGCGAACTCTACACTTTATGTGCAGATTTAAGTTAAAACAGTATAAGCACATGTGAAGAGGGAGTGTTTCTGAAAATATAAAACTCTCAAGGTGTTAACAAATCATGTTTTATAATCAAAAACACTTTGAGAGATTTTCAATAAAAATGGTTTTATGGCAACATAGGATAGTCATGGAGTTATAAGGTGACTAAGGATAGGAAAATCCGTCCTATGATCCGCCAGAGCCGGAGGGATCTACCCAAGGACAATACCCATAGTTAGTATTAGAAGTCCTTAGGTATGATTGAAAAAAGGAGTAATGTGAGAAAGGAGAAAGAAGGGGTTAAAGAATTAAAAAGAAAAGCAAAAGAAAGAATGAAAATAAATAGCCCTCCATAATCAACCTTAGGGCAGAAACCGGGTTCAATTCATCTGCTACTGGTTGTCACTAAGATGACACTGGTATTGAAGACAAAGACGTCATGGACCCAGTGATCCACTGCACTAAACCTTCTAGCTACTCAATTCCTCTTAAAAGGATTTGTTTCATTCTCACTGGGAACCCTACATAATCTATCAACTTTCTCTTAGAGATCGTTGGTATTGAAGAAGGAGACCCTCTCCCTAGTCTCCACTTAGGAAAACCAAAATGCACTAATCGAGTCTAGAGCCACGAGATTCATCAAAAGATATCTTAGGAACACTTGACATTTCATCTCTTGTTGTTCAACAATAAGGACACAAGTGATACATTCTAGAGTCCTACGCAGATCTTAGCAATCTGCCAGAACATTTATGAGAGGTTTCACAAATGTGATCCTCAATGATTGAATGGAAATTCCTACTAGGGTCAAATCAAACAGCCCTGACAGCAGGTCACTTCGGTAATTCTTTATGGGTTACGCTTAGTGTGTCTCAAACGGTCTACAGTCGTGGAGTGATGCTTCGGTGTACTTCAGTGACTCACCTGAAATGTAGATGTACTTTGGTATGTCGTGTTAGCCTTCTTGAGGGCCTCCAGTTTCAGGAACAGCCTTTGTAAGAATTAGAGATGTGTTTTCACACTATGCTGTTAACACCCTCGAAATTCGAACTTGTAAGTGCTGGAAATCCCACTAAGGAGATTCCTTTCACGAATCAAATCTTGAAAATGTGGGTCATTACTTGAATATATTCTATGTAATGCCAACTGTCCCTTATGGGATTAGGACGGCTGAT
Source organism: Chrysanthemum makinoi (assembly GCA_910596185.1). Classification (NCBI taxonomy): domain Eukaryota; kingdom Viridiplantae; phylum Streptophyta; class Magnoliopsida; order Asterales; family Asteraceae; genus Chrysanthemum; species Chrysanthemum makinoi. The sequence goes on from OU343225.1 coordinate 180,901,995, forward strand.
GTGCCTGACCAAGGCGAATGGAATAAAGACATTCATCAGTATATCAATCGTAGTGGTCAATTCTTTAAGATAATCCCACAATGATCGATTGGTGCTTTCAACTAACATAAACATGCAGGTACTGATGATTGTTCCTTGGAGGAAAGACCGCACCATCTTCCCATGCTCATACCAACAAAATCTCATGAAAGTTCTCATCTAAATCAAAGGCAACGCAAAGTTAAAGATGATTCTTCGTCAATGTCAAAGAATCTACAAAGTTTAAAGACAAGTGAACTTCATCGTTGGAAATTCAAAGTCAAAAGAAGTATGAGCATGGTGGAGAAAGACGTGGAGACACCTATCCCAATGGAGTTGACAAATGGAAGACAACACCATTAACTAATCACAAAGCATGAAGGAATGAAAATCAAGACTATTCTATATCTACACAAAAAGTTCAAGCTCAAGGAGAGTAAAGATCTAATCAAGTGGAGTATCTTTTGAATGACCACCCATTAGGGGGAGATTGTTAGCCTTAATAATATTTAATAGAAGTGATGGTCATTCAGGTTTAGGAACTTTGTAACGCGTGTTAGATATCGTGATAGAATAGTCAACGGGCTCGTGAATTGGGCTAAGCTAAATGGCTAATATTTATGTTAATCTAGCCTTATGTAAGTTATTGTCCAATCCAAGCCCAAGCCCAAGCCCATAAGGGTGGTATGTATTGAAGTATAAATACCCCTCAAATGGTCATTTGAGGGGTGTGCTTGAGTGTGTATGTGTGTGTTTTCTTTAAGTAATACAAGTTCTTGTTTTCATCTATCTCTCATCAAGTCACCACCTTTCTTTATTGTTCTTCATCTTAACGCATAAGTTTTTGTTTCACGTGTGTTAGTTGTGTGATAAAGTGTGGTAACGTGATAAGGTTGAGAAAAACAAGGTCCTACAATAATGAACCTAGACTTATGTACTAGGTGTGACCAGGGGTGTAACCGAGCCGAGCCGAGCCTGAGCTTGACAAAGCTCAAACTCGGCTCGGAAAAAAAACAAGGCTCAAGCTCGGCTCGATAGCTCGTCAAGCTTTAACCATCTAGGCTTAAGCTCGGCTCGATTCAGTTTCGAGCAAAGCTCGAGCTTTCCTTGAAAAGCTCGAATATATGTATATGAATACATGATTACATATTTACACCCCTATTCTAACTCTTGAACAAGTTGATTAAGGAGTTGAGACTTGAGACTCAAAAAGAAGAACAAATACAATATAGTACCCAATGAATAAAATCATATAAAGGCCCTACAAAAGGGACATACACCTGAACCAATGAATCGTATCTAACTTGGAAAAAATATGACTAAATTTTCACCTCATGCCACACATTCAAGAGTGAAGAAGATGAAACAAGTCTAACATCAAAATGAAACATAATCGGTAAATATTAGTTAAGGTTCGAATGTCTAAAATAGTTCAACAAAATATATTCACGAGAAGTCATAAGCTTCATAGATCTTGAATACTTGAGCAAAATGATTTCCATAACTTGAATACTTATTTATAATTAGGTTAATATTCAAATTAACCCTTATTTACTTAAAGCTCGAAAAAGCTCGATAAAAGCTCGAGCCGAGCAATCAAAAGCTCGAGCTCGACTCATTATATGTTTCGAGCCAATATATTAGGCTTGACCTTGGCTTGAGCTCGATAAAAGCTCGACTCGATCGAGCCAAGCTCGATCTCGAGCTCGAGTTGCTTGATAAAAGCTCGGCTTGTTTGTACCCCTAGGTGTGACACAACTTTGAGAGTAACAGTCTTACACCAAAGCTATTACTAACTAATTTTATTCAGCCCAAAAGTCCTATAGTAGCTGTAAAACGTCCATGAGTGTATTGAGTTCAAGTCTCAATCATTTGGTAGTGTTTTAGAGTTGTTACGGTTGTTCTAAGCCGATTAGAGGAGTGTGGTTGCTATAGTTCCACGAATTGAGTTCTTGTAATCCAAAGCTAGGTATACTTTGTTACTTTACAATGAATTTATGTTTTTATGAATTACATGAAAGTTATGTTTATTACTTGTATTTTGTTATGATTGTTATGATGGAGTAGTTCTTGGATATACTTGTTTTTAAGATGTAAAAAATTGTTTGAGTGTTCTTATCTATGTGATGCATGAAGATTCTTCTTGTTTAATGAGTTTGTTGAGATAAAGTTTAGTCTTGCTTAATTAGTTGGTAGTAACATTTAAAAGATAAAAGGCCGAAAGAATTTCTCTTAATGTTTTTATTCGAAAAAGTAAGTGCATGAACTAGTATGGGATATGATGATTGACACTCGTCATATTTACTTATTGAAATAGACTTGAAATGATTTCATCACGAAAATGGCAGAAAGGGTTCGTCAGAACAAGTTAGATAAGAATCATTTTCAAAAAAATGGATTTCAAAAGAATAATCAAATTGGTTAATAGACCGAAAGGATTAATGATAACATCAAATAATACTGAATATTAAGTTTCAATTTCCCCCGATAATGCTTGTAATTTATATCATTTATATGGATTTACGCTTGTTTTCCATTGTTTTCCACTTTCAGGTAAATTACGAGCATTGGAGCTAAAGTGACGCCAAATTGGAGAATTATTAAAGATTTATCAGAGTATGCTCACTTTGAAGAAGTTACGGCGTAACTCCACTCTCACATTACGCCGTAACTAAAGCGTGACTCAGAAAGCCAACTCATCAGAAGGTTACGGCGTAACTCTCCCAAAAGACTACGACGTAACTATATTAGGTCAAATGAGGTTCCACGCCGCTGATAACTACGCCGTAACTCTTGCATAAACTACGGCGTAACCATGAAATATTGAAGATACGGCGTAACCACTTCTAAGGTTACGCCGTAACCAGCAGATCTAGTGCAAATTACGAAGAAATTGAGGATTACGGCGTAACTATTCTATTGGTTACGCCGTAACCCAGATCTGGCCTATAAATACCCCACGATTTCCAGCATTTCAAAGCATCCCATTTCACACACCACAACCAAAGAACGTGGGAAGAAGCCAAAGGCAGGTCTAGAGGAGCATACGGAGCCATCTCCAAGGGAGAAATCACTCCCCTACGATAAGCATTAGCATTTTATCTTTTCTTTACTTTCGATTCATGTATTTCGTAACATTGAATATTGAATTGATTTGTATGGTTAATATGAGCGGCTAAGCACCTCTTGGTGCTGGCCTAGTTATGATTCCTTAATTGTTTTGTCTGCGTTTACTTTACTTCCGTATAATTATTTCTAAGTGTATGCATGCATAGTTTATTGGTAGCTACCCTTGTTTCGGTAGTTTTGAATGGCGGTAGAGGTTAGTTGCTTAGGAGATATGACCAACTGACCCTAAGTGAGTAGACTAAGACGGGAAGGGTAAGATTTGACCAACTAACGACCCTTTCTACTTGTGCGATTTGACCAACTGATCACCTACCGTTTGGATGAACTTAAGAATTAGGGGGTGAGTGTTTAAGTTGCTAACGCCCGGGCACTCACTATTATAAATCTAGCATGTAGCGGAACTTAATGACTTGGCTTAGGGGACCAAGAACAACTAGACTTATGAAGGGACACCTGACTTCTCTAGTGGTGGCATCTTTGCTGATAGGTTAGGGCGAATTGACCAAATGCTGTCCTCTCGACTTTGACCCCACCTAAAGTAATTGGAAGTAATTAGACGTAGACATTATTAGCTAGGATGATTAACTAGGTTAGCACCACTCGCCTCTATTGATTGAACCTTTGCCTTTATTAGCTTTTATCTGCTTTAGTAGTTTATTAATTAATTCCTTATCAAAATCATATTTAAATCTGTGACACCTAGACTTAGTAATAATCCAACACACATAGCTCTTGGGACGACCTCGACTTTTACCAAATACTACACTACACACGACCGGGTACACTGCCCGTTAGTGCATTAGGGTAGACCATAGGTATAACGAGACAATATAAATATTAAAACCTGGTCAGTAAAACCTGCATCAATTAAGTATGTGATTGTATTCTATGAATGATTTTTGCATGACATGAACCATCGATTGTGAATCATTTTCTTACGATTTGTGCATTACTTCAAGTTTAAACCAAACTATCATGAACACTTGATAACATCAAATAGTCTTGAATATTAAGTGACAATTTCCCCCGATAATGTTCGTTATTTATATCATTTATATGGATTTACGCTTGTTTTCCATTGTTTTCCACTTTCAGGTAAATTACGAGCATTGGAGCTAAAGAGACGCGGAAATGGAAATATTACTAAAGATTTATCACAGTATGCTTATTCTGAAGAAGTTATGGCGTAACTCGTCTCTCACATTACGCCGTAACTATTGCATGACCCAGAAGTCCAACTTATCAAGAGGTTACGGCGTAACTCTTCCCAAAGGTTACGACGTAACTCCATTAGGTCAAAAGAGGTTCCACGCCGCTGATACTTACGCCGTAACTACTGCATCACTTACGACGTAACCGAGTTTATTGAAGACTACGGCGTAACCACTTATAAGCTTACGCCGTAACTAGCTGATCTAGTGCATTTACGAAGAACTAGAAGGTTACGGCGTAACTCCTCTATTGGTTACGCCGTAACCAAGACCTGGCCTATAAATACCCCACGAATTCCAGCATTTCAAAGCATCCCATTCCACACACAACACTCTGAGAACGTGGGAAAAAGCTCAAGGCAGGTCTAGGGAAGCATAAGGAGCTGTTTCCAAGGGAGAAGTCACACCATTACGATAAGCTTTAGCGTTTATTATTTATTTTACTTTCAGTTAATGTATTTCGTACCTTTGAATATTGAATTGATTTGCATGATTAATATGAGTGGCTAAGCACCCTTTGGTGCTAGCCTAGTTATGATTCCTTAATTGTTTTGTTTGCGTTTACCTTTACTTCCGTACAATTATTTCTAAGTGTATGCATGCATAGTTCTTTGGTAGTCACCCTTGGTTCGGTAGTTTTGAATGGCGATAGAGGCCAATTGCCTAGGAGATATGACCAACTGATCCTAGGTGAGTGGACTGAGACGGGAAGGGTAAGATATGACCAACTGACGACCCTTTCTACTTGTGCGATTTGACCAACTGATCACCTATCGTTTGGATGAACTTAAGAATTGGGGGTGTAGTGTCTAAGTTCCTAACGGTCGGGCACTCACTATTTAGAATCTAGCATGTAGCGGTACTTAATGACTCGGCTTAGGGGACCAGGAACAACAGGACTTATGATGGTGCGCCTGATTTCTCCTGTGGTGGCATCTTTGCTGATAGGTTAGGGCGAATTGACCAAATGCTATCCTCTCGAATTTGACCCCACCTGAAGTAATTGGAAGTAGGTAGACGTAGACATAACTAGCTAGGAGGATTGACTAGGTTAGCACCACTATTCCTCTATTGATTTCCCTTCACACATTTATTTGCTTTTATTTCATTTTCTGCATTAGTAGTTTAATTAATTAAAACCCTATCAAACCATTAATATTCTGTGACAATTAGACTTAGCAAATATCCAACACACATAGCTCTTGGGACGACCTAGGCTTTACCATTTACTACACTACACACGACCGGGTACACTGCCCGTTAGTGCAGTAGGGTAGACCATAGGTATAGCGAGACACTATAAATATTAAGACCTGGTCAGTAAAACCTGCATCAAGTTTTTGGCGCCGCTGCCGGGGAGTTATATTAGGATTGATATTAAGTCTTTCATTTCATTTTTAAACTTTTCTCACGATCATATTTCAAGTTTTCAGGTACCATGGAAGTTGTTAACATTGATGACCTCACTCTTGAGGAATACTTGGCATTGACTAGAGCAGATCAAGGGCCGGGTCTCGTAAGACCGACAATCGGAGCGGATGTTCGTTTTGAGATTAAAGACCAATTTATGAGGGAGCTTCGCGCTAACCCTTTTTCAGGAAACAGGGACGAAGAAGCATATGAGCATGTTGAAAATGTCCTATACATCGCTAGCCTTTTCAACATTCCGGGCGTGTCTCATGATGCTGTTATGCTCAGGGTCTTCCCTATGACCCTCACTGGAGCAGCTAGAAGATGGATCGAAAGATTGCCCGCCGGGGCAGTTAACACTTGGGCACTACTGAAGAAACACTTTATCCAAAGATATTGCCCACCATCGAAGATTTCTCATCAGCTTTTGGAGATCCATAACTTCAAACAAGAAGACGGCGAAACTCTGTATCAAGCTTGGGACAGATACAACGATCTTCTTTATAAGTGTCCTACCAATGATCTAAATAACCAGCAGAAGGTCAATATTTTCTACAAAGGAATAAATGTTACTACAAGACAGATGATGGACTATCAAGGACCTATCCCGAACATGACTCCTACTACTGCAATTGAAGCCATTCAAAAAATGGCGGACCATTCTCAAAAATGGCACGACGGTGGATGTAAAAGAAACCAAGGCGGAAACTTAGACGGAATTGCAGCAATCGCTAGTAAAATTGAGAGTCTCAGTCGAGATATGCTGAAGGTCAGAGAAACCGTTCATGCCATCCAAGTGGGTTGTGAAAGCTGTGGAGGAGGACATCTTACGAAGAATTGTCCTCATATGGACGAAGAGGGTATTGAAGAGGCTAAGTATGGAGAAAATCGACCATTTTACGGTGATAATCGAAATAGTAATGGTTATCGTGGAAATTACAACTGTGGGCCTTATGGAGAAAGAAATCCCAGTCTTGAAGAAACAATTAATAATTTTTTGGAAAATTCAGCCCAAAGACAAAAGGAGCAAGATGAGTGGTTGAAGGAATTCCAGGAAAACACTGACAGAAATATTTCCCAACACGACTCAACTCTAAAAAACCTTGAATCCATGGTGATAAAGCTCTGCGAAAAAGTAAGGAGAAATAACGATAAACCTGAAGGATCTAAACCAGCTATAGAATGTAAGGTAATTTTTTCTGATGTTAACTCGAAGGGTCAGGCCAGTAATATGGGTTTAGGGGACGATTTTGTCAACAGATCTGAGTTACGCCGTAACATACCTAATGAGTTACGGCGTAACCTCGTGTTTGACCGCGTCAACGGGGTTGTGAAGAATACTGAGGAAAGTGACTCTAATGAATTACGCCGTAACCAAGAATCTCAGTTACGGCGTAACTGGGATACATGGGCAGAAAAATTCCTCGACATGGACGAGTCAGAAAAACTCGAGGAACTCTCCCTTGAAGATGAAGAAGAACCACTTATCACTCACTGGTGTACTCCTGTCGTCATCACTGATGAAGAAACCACAAGGGCATGGCCTACATGCAGCCCCTTCCACGAGTATTGCAATGGAGGAGACAATGAAAGAAAGGAAGAATGGACGTGCCCTCATGAGCGTGAAAGACATAGTATTAAATTCGGTAATTTGGCCTTTAAATATTGGTACGCAATTGAATTTGGGGATGCCAAGATCAATCCCAATCTTCTTAGGAAGCTAAAAATTGATTACTCAGAACACATTCTGAAAAAGGAAGAGACTAATAATGATATACTCTGCACGGAGGAGCACTCAAGAGAAACTGACAACAAGAAACTACGCAATCACTGGTGCGAAAAAGTAAAAACTCCTGGGGAAATTTTCTGGGCGTCATGCAACCCGTACGACGATATGTGTAATGGGGGAAGCAACTCTGGAAGATTAGGAAAAGACGAATTCTTTTGGTCCTCAACCAATGATGAGGAGAGAACAAGTTTACCTTGGCTGGACAATTTAGGATTCGATAGTTGGGTAAAAATTAAGTATGGATATGTGGACACACTAACCAAAGAAAAAATTTGGAAGGAATTCATGGATCGAGAAAACTCAAACGACAAAAGTCTCGACTAAGAAAGAGTTGGTTTGTAATGATAAGGAAGAATGCAAGCGCGTTCTGGTGGAAAATCTGCTCAATGTAGAATGGTTCAAGGACACAACTTCTGATGACGATGATATTGAAGGGATCCTAGATTACCTTGAATTGCAAGGAAATGAGGTGTTCACTGATCCCGATGACGAGGCTTACGAACAAAGGAGGTGCAAGCTCCTGGGAATTCCCTACAAAAGACTACCTCCTATTATAGTTGAAAAATACGAATTCACTCGCTACCACCTAGGTCCGGAGGAGAAATTTTGTAAAGTCCGAAAGATCGAAACCATTGAATACCTCCGAACTGCCTCAAATGTTGCATGGATGAGACACAATTTGATGAAGGATATTGAAGAAGTAGGGCAAGCTCAAAGGCCCCCATAGGAGCCCTGCGGCTCTGAGTCTAATTTAAAGACTCGTTAATAAAGAAAAGTGCTCTTTCGGGAGACAACCCGAATTATCCCTTTCTTCTGTTTTTATTTCATTTTTGTTTTTTTAACAGTATTTCATTTTTGTTGGGTTTTGTGTTTTCTAACCATTTTTGCAGGAGAAAGGAAGTAATTACTGCTGCAGTTGCTGATCTGAACAGAGTTACGGCGTAACTCATCTTGGTGATTACGCCGTAACCAACATTTTAGCAGCAGAATTCTTGACGCATTACCAATTACGGCGTAATACCATCTCAGTGGTTACGCCGTAACTATTCGCTTCACAACTCATACCAGGTTTTGCCAGTTACGGCGTAACTCTCTCATAGGAGTTACGACGTAACTCTCCTCTGCTTTAATTCTTTCATTTTAAAACACAGTAACCTTGTATTAGTTTTTAAATGAACTTTGTGGGTGTGTTCCCTGTAAACCCTCACGAGACTTCACTCGTCCACTTGGGACACCAAGTGGTTTAAAAGGCTTGTTGCATTCGCTAAATGCAACCGTGATTCCTACGAAAGTGAGTTAGGTTTATTTTTTCATTTTTATTTTATTTTTCTTTTTAGAATTATGCTTGTCGGTATTGTGATTTCAGGGATTGAAGTTTGTTCATGACGCTTAAACGAAGGCACGATCCTTTCTCGTGGGCCTTCTTTTTTTTGGAGCAAATTTCAGGGAAGTTCTCGCTCTAATTCTACCTTTCTCTTCACCTTTATTTTAATGCCTAGTACAAAAGGGACTTTGTACAATTCAAGTGGTGGGACGGGAGTAGAATTATATCTTGAACTTTATTTCGCCCTCATTTTTCTAGTTTATTTTGAAAAATTATGCCATTTTGAAAATTTTGATATGTTTTTCCGAACCTAACTAGATTAGACCTTAGCCGAGCACATACAACCCTTGACATTACATGGTGAGATTAGCCTTATCCGTTTCCAATATTTTACCCCAAATCCACCAAATTATGAGTGTGCCGGTAGCTTGTAAACTTTAGAACTTGGCCTTTGCATCATTTCGAGACCATAGACGAGGTATGTTGAGTTAGCTCGATGTATTTGGACTTTTCAGTTTTAGAAGGCAATATTATAGGATTATCACCCAAACAGCATACCATTGTGAGTCTATCGATTAGTTACCTCGACTTTTCGACCCCCATATAAAACCCTTTTATTGCACTCCCCTTTAGTGCAAGATACCCCTAGATACACCCTTCTGAGCCATTCCTTTTATTTTTTCAACCCAATATATTGTTTCATTACACCCTTACACCTTAGCCTACTCTGTAGTCTTTATTTGTAATTGGGAAGTCATCATTTGCCTAAGTTCAAGGTTCGAGTGGAAACGTTTAGAAATCACGCTTTCATCGACAACAATTATGAAGATCATTGAAGACCCCCCGAATTCCCATTTTTCATCTCAAGTGGGGGGATGTTATGTTATTAGTTATGATTCAAAAAAAAAAGTTGATTGATTTATGTAAAGTGCGATGTTATAAGCACTATAGTAAGAGCTTTATTGTTTAGTATCGAGGAGGCCACCTCGGTCACATTAGAAGATTGGAGTTGGAGTTACACCAACTGAAGAAGAAAAGGTAGTGTGCCCATCACGACGTTCTCTAATGACACATCTACCTTGCATTTCATGATCCGGTCTCTAGACTTCTAAGCTTGAACTTTGGGCGGACGGTAAGTGGTGATGACTTAGTTATAGATTTAGACTACCTGCTTGTTTTTCATGTTACACCAATTATATATCCCGTGTCTTATCCTACCCTTTAGTCATGAAGCGTGTATAGGTGATGCAACGAGCAATCTTTGGTGTCTTGACCATGGATTTGGTCATGTATCATTGATTTTTTCCACTTTGGCGTGACATGTTAGTAATGACGAGTCACCCCTTAACCTTTGTCGTGTCTACCCATATTGCCTTCGAGAATTGTTTAGCCCTTAACTCTAGTGGTGGAGATTTGTGTAACCGCCAAGCTTATGATAGAATACATGCTATGACTGTGCAATTTAGTGATCACCCCGAAATTGACACTTAGAATAGTTGAGAGATTTGAGTGTTTGTTCCCCTTTTGTGAGGTGTTCGGCTTTGTTTTATTCTAGCATAAGGGATTTGTAAACTCATATTTTCCAGGTTTTGGGAGATATGTTTTTAGGAATTTATCTAATAAGGTCTACTTGAGGGCAAGTAGAGTTCAAGTGGGGGATATTTGATAAAATCAAATAGTCCTGAATATTAAGTGTCAATTTCCCCCGATAATGTTCGTTATTTATATCATTTATATGGATTTACGCTTGTTTTCCATTGTTTTCCACTTTCAGGTAAATTGCGAGAATTAGAGCTAAAGAGACGCGATGATGGAAACATTACTAAAGATTTATCACATTATGTTTATTCTGAAGAAGTTACGGCGTAACTCGTCTCTCACAGTACGCCGTAAATATTGCATGACCCAGAAGTCCAACTTATCAAGAGGTTACGGCGTAACTCTTCCCAAAGGATACAGCGTAACTCCATTAGGTCAAAAGAGGTTCCACGCCGCTGATACTTACGCCGTAACTACTGCATCACTTATGACGTAACCGAGTTTATCGAAGACTACGGCATAACCACTTATAAGGTTACGCCGTAACTAGTAGATCTAGTGCATTTACGAAGAAATAGAAGGTTACGGCGTAACTCCTCTATTTGTTACGCCGTAACCCAGACCTGGCCTATAAATACCCCACGAATTCCAGCATTTCAAAGCATCCCATTCCACACACAACACTCTGAGAACTTGGGAAAAAGCTCAAGGCAGGTCTAGGGAAGCATACGGAGCTGTTTCCAAGGGAGAAGTCACACCATTACGATAAGCTTTAGCGTTTATTATTTATTTTACTTTCAATTCATGTATTTCGTACCTTTGAATATTGAATTGATTTGCATGATTAATATGAGCGGCTAAGCACCCTTTGGTGCTAGCCTAGTTATGATTCCTTAATTGTTTTATTTGCGTTTACCTTTACTTCCGTACAATTATTTCTAAGTGTATGCATGCCTAGTTCTTTGGTAGTCACCCTTGGTTCGGTAGTTTTGAATGGCGATATAGACCAATTGCCTATGAGATATTACCAACTGACCCTAGGTGAGCGGACTGAGACGGGAAGGGTAAGATATGACCAACTGACGACCCTTTCTACTTGTGCGATTTGACCAACTGATCACCTATCATTTGGATGAACTTAAGAATTGGGGGGTGTAGTGTCTAAGTTCCTAACGGTCGGGCACTCACTATTTAGAATCTAGCATGTAGCGGTACTTAATGACTCGGCTTAGGGGACCAGGAACAACAGGACTTATGACGGTGCGCCTGACTTGTTTATGTGTCATGAAAATGACTCACTGAACAGCTGTTCGCTCAGTGACTTGTTTATGTTTAAAGATAAACACTTAGGTTATTCTATCTGCAAATCCTTGCTTCATGAAGTTTGAAGATTCACTGACCCAACAGTCTCCCCCTATTTGGATATAAACATAGCCTAAGTGTTTCTAAGTTTTGTGTGAGTTAGCAAAGGTTTTCTTCTCATACTTACTATTCTACAAAGCAACTAAAGAACACTGAGTAACATAAAACATCGTTCATTAAGAAATATATTACAAGGTCCTAAGTTACAATGCAAAAAGATAAAAGATAGTGTTGTTGCAGTAGATGTGAGTTCAGTCCATTTGATATCTAATAGCTTCAAGTTTAGGTTTCTTAGACTTCAGCTTGTCCTGGTCAGGGTGTTCGTTGATCTTGATCCTTAAGTCATTGCTAAACCTTGTGTTTTCTGGAATTTATATTTGAGTATCCATCAATAGAAATCCAACCATAGCCTCAATCCTAGCCTTGTCTATATCACTCCACTTTCGGAAGGCAGGCTCCCTAAATTTATCAGTGAAGAATAGACCTCTCTCAGGTTGCTCAATGGCTAGATGATTTACAAATCTAACTCCTTCAGGGAGGGCTCTGTTGCAGTCTAGGTCATGGATCTTGATCTCTGGTTCACGCTCCAGGATCTTCCTCTTTCTCCTTGAGGACTGAGAGGGGGCAAGTTGATTTGCTGGGGCTGGAAGAAAATAGAATGCCAAGTTCTTTAGGCATTTGTCTTAGTTTCTCAAATCTCTTTCTCAGTGCATCCATGAGATTTTTTACAATGGCATTCTTCTTCTTCTCAATGATGGGACCCAGTTCATCAACTCAGTAATTCCAAAGTCAGAAAATTTGAAAGGATCGTGAACCTCAAAGGTTCGCTTGTCAGGACATCTGTAGACATTGATGACTATTGGTTTTGTGTTGGCTTGAATTTTGATGTCAGAGATAGGTTCAGGCCTCTTTCTGCTTGTCATCACCTAGCTGTAATGATCTATTCTTTTCTGCCTGATCTCAGCCAACCTTTTCTCTCTTTCAGCCTTTTTCTTCTTTAGGGCAAGCAGTTCAGCACCCTGAGCATCTTTGAACTTCTGACCTGCTTGTCCACTTTCCATTATCTTAGGATCAATGCCTAACTTTTCAGCTTCTTCATGAACGACTCTGACCAGGGCAACCTTGCTCTTTTTCTCTTCCTCAGCTAGCTTCTTAGCTCTTTCCTCTTTCTCAAGATAGGCACTCATATATTCTGCAGTCAGTAAGTAAACTTTGCCATTAATTCATATGGGATCATGATAGGTTTGTCAGGATCCGGTCTGACTGTCTTGGAAGCAGGTACCAATTTTTGTTGCACAGGCGTAAGCGATGGCAGTATGCCTTTGCCTTTGTCTTGAGGAAGGACTGATGATGGTGGTGGTGTTGTTGATGTTGTTGGATGGATTTGGGAGATTAGGACTGCTGGAGTTGGATCCCCCTCAGTGTGAGCAGGAGTTTCTTTAGTGATTTTCTCCCCCTCAACTGTTGCTTGACCTTCATTGAGAGCAAGATTTGACCCGGGCACTGAGGGTGAGGGAGCTGATTGACCCTTGAAAGCCTGATAGTTTTCAGAAACCATGGACTTGATCTCTGAAGTATCATGTTGAAGACCATTGACTTTCTCCCCAAGATTGGCCTGAGATGTTTCCAGTGCAGTCATTCTAGGCCCGAGATTCCAGGCCATAGAAGATGAAGACTTAGCCAAATCAGTAACATTTTTATCCAAAGAATAAAGAGAGGACTGAATCGCCTCCACTGATGAATGTAGACCCTGAACATTTGAGTTGTTGAGCATGGTGATGAGTTCAGCCAGGCTTGATGAGTTCTTCACATAAGTCTCAGTAGCCTCAAACACCTTATTGTTCAGTGCAGGGTCTTCCTTAACTGCTTCTTTGATCTGGTCGAGTTTGGTGTGAGAATCCTGAAAAGCCTTGAGGAACTTCTTCAGATGCTCATCTAGGGTGTGAAGAGAATGATACTTTTTTTCTTTGTGTTCACCATTGTCTTCAAAATTTTCAACCACAACAGCTTTGAGATCATCATAGCTTGCACTAGCCTCCAAATGCTGATCCCAGTTCATCAGTGACACCAGCATACAACTTCTGAGTATCCTTTCTTAGAAACTTGACCAATTTTCTCTTAGTGAGGGGAAGAATGTTTTCATACTTCTTTAGGTCTTCAGGGCAGGAAGATGCTGTAGAGTCTGAAGAGGCAGAAGAGTCATTGTCAGGCTGAAAAGGTGACTCTTCAGGCTCTTTTGGATCAGGATGATGTTCTTATTCAATGGGTTGAACATCAACATCCACTTCATCACCAGCAGCTAGTTCTTCCTCCTCACTTTCAATCTCTAACTCATCATCAGAAATCAAGAACTTTTGCACATCTGCTACACTGAGAAAACCAGAGGGGGTGATGGGTTCCGTATCAGCGAGTGGTTTTTTTCCCCCTCAGTCTTTGTCCCCCAAGGACCCTTCAGACACTGGTGGGTGTTTCCCAGTGCCTTCTCTAGGGTCAGGATTGGTTGTGAGTTCCGTATCAGCGGGGGGTATTGATCCCTCTGAGTCTTTGTCCCTCGTTGCCCCTTCAAGCACTGGTGGGAGATTCCCAGTACTATCCTTAGGGACAGTGGCAGTGAGATCCCTATCAGTGGGTTGTTTGTTTCCCTTAAGTCTTTGGGATAAGTGGTTGTGCCCTCGGACAAAAGCGATGATTTGAGAAGTCCTCATCAGGCTGAGTGGAAGGCGCTCCCTTACCAGCGGGTTGTATGTTTCCCTCTAGATCTTGGGGAGTAGTATTTGGGACCAGGGGCACTGATTGTGATTTATCAGTGTCCTTCGTTGTCACCGAGGGTAGTGTTGTTTGGTCACCCTTTGGTGTCTTATCAGTTTGGGGTTTCTTTGGCCTTTTGGCCGGTGTTCCAGAAGCCTCGGGGCCCTGGGACTTGGGTTTGGTCTTAGTCCCAGTTTGAGATTTCCCATTTCTCTTTTTTGGAGTAGGGTTTGGAGACATTGATTCCCTCTGGTTGTTTACAGCAACCAAATAGGCCGTCATTTCAATATCAGTGAATAAGGATAGGTTCTTTGAAAAGTTTGATGCACTCAGGACGACAGGTAAAGCGTCAAAGTGATAGTCCTGAGTGTAATTGCAACCCAGTAACTCTTGCAAAGCACAAGAGACAAACCTAGGGTATGAAACGTATTTCACCCTAGTTTTTCTTAGGAGCTTGGTTACGAGATCACTGTAAATGATCTCTCCAATGTCGGCAGTGGTCCCTGTCATCAGGCTATAGGCCATCATCAACTGAATAGAATTAATTTATTCAGTGGATGAGTGGTTTCCGCTGAGAACCTTAATCACAAAAGTGAACAGGATCTTCCAAGCCACGGGAAATGAGTTCTTAGTGACAGGGGTCTTGTCTAGTAACCTTAGGTCTAAAGAAATTTTTGCTAACTCAGCCTTAAGAGTGGCTAGTTCAGGGTGTTCAACATATTCACCATTATTTTAGTTTAGCCTTATTGAAGAGCAAAAATTTTTAAAGTCCAAAGTTATTTGTTGTTCCCCATTTAGGACTGAGAAACTACCTGAGGGGTCTTGGCTGGTTCTCATCAGTAGAGGGTGACGGGTCAAAGGCCAATGTTGTTGCCCAAAACTCCCTGAGGTAGTTTCAGTACAGTATGGAGAGTGAAATTGTAAAGTCCTTTTTCAATGGGCAGTTAAACAAAAATTTCATGATTCCCTTATAGGTTGGGACATTATTAGGGTATTCAAAATTGTTTATAACATTGTAAGTTTTAAATTATACACTGTCTAAACCTCCCACCCACTAAGGTGCAAACAAAAGGCTTTGAGTTCTTGCCATTTATATTTTGAAAATTTTTTAGGTTTTTGGTTTTGACAAGAGAATCAAAGAGGTAATTTTTATTACCAGTTGTTTTAAAAGATTGAGATTTGCAGAAAACCTTTGAATGTGGTAGCAAAGATGAAAAGTAATTTTTGATTTAACCGATTTGAACAAAGCACACACAGTTGTTTTGAGTTTTTCATAGATTTTGACAGAGTTTGATTGCAAAAACAATTGTGTGTGTGTTTTTTGTGTTAGGAAAGGGGGTATTTATAGAGTGGTGAAAGGATTGATTTTGAAAAACGTTTCATTTTCCACATTTAATGTTTCCACTCCATTACCCGCAGTTTTTCTCGAGTTTCAAGGGAAACAGTTGCAAAGCACAGTAAAAGTGCATTTTTAGTGGTGATAAGGTGACGAATGCCAAGTAGGATAAGGTGAGTAAAAGTGCATTTGCAGTAAAAGGGAACAGTTTCCACTCCATTAGGATATTTGTTGTGTGTATGGGCATTTAATGCCAAGTGGGATAAGGTGAGGAATGTAGGGACCCATGACATGGATGACAAAAGGGTTAAGAAACATATATTCCTATATTAAATTGGCTTGTTTACCAACCTAGGACATTAAGTAAGTGAGTACTTAGAGCATTTAGTTACTCATTTACTCATTTAATATGTTATATATCCAATGTCAAGGACCCTGAATGAGTTTTAATCATTCAGTGATTGATTTAGGTGTTAATTTTATTCAGGGAGCATTATTTAGTGAGAATGTACACTATGTGGAGCATGATTAATTAGTGAACTGATTAATCGATGTTCAACATCCCAAGTTCAGCTTTCAGTCTTGTGAAATTGGGTTCTTCCAGGGGTTTTGTAAAGATATCAGCTAACTGATATTCAGTGGGGATGAAGTGTAATTTAATTTCACTTTTCAGGATATGATCCCTGATGAAATGATACCTAATGACAATGTGTTTGGTTCTTTTTAATGTTACCTTTTCATTTTTGAAAATTTACTATTCACTATCACTATTCATCCCGTATTTTTTTTATTTTACTACCATGACAAGATAAATGAAACTCGAAAAGTCGTCCTAACGACGTACGTTGAATCCATACAGAACCGATTTCACAAAACCGTGTCAGAGAATTACTTTAGGGTTTAAACGTCATTCGGGCATCCCGATATGTCCATAAAACACTGTAAACATTAGAAATATGTAATTCTACCATTACGACAATTACACAACTACAAGAACTTTCGGACAAGGGGTTTATCCGACCTAGTTCCTCACCTTGGGGAGCTCCCGTCTTGTTCGTGAAAAAGAAAGATGGATCGTTACGAATGTGTATCGACTATCGTGAAATAAATAAATTAACCACAAAGAACCGATACCCTTTACCCAGAATCGATAATCTATTCAACCAACTACAAGGTTCGACCTATTACTTAAAAATAGACCTTCGATCGGGTTACCATCAAGTTAAGGTTCGTGAGGAAGATACTCTGAAAACAGCCTTTAGAACACGATATGGTCATCACGAATTCCAAGTAATGCCATTTGGGTTGACTAACACACCGGCAGTATTCATGGATCTCATGAATCGAGTGTGTAAGCCATATCTTGACACATTCATGATTGTGTTCATTGATGATATCCTCACCTACTCTAAAAATGAAAAAGAACACAAAGAACACCTGAGAACAATTTTAGAATTACTCAAGGAAGAGAAATTGTATGCGAAATTTTCAAAATGCGAATTTTGGATTCGTGCGGAACAATTCCTTGGGCATGTCATCAATAGCACATGTTTGCATGTTGATCCCGCTAAAATTGAGGCTACCAAGGATTGGCCAACACCCACGACACCTACAGAAAATCGTCAATTTCTAGGTTTGGCTGGTTATTATCGAAGGTTTATTGAGGGGTTTTCCTCAATAGATAAACCTTTGACTAAGCTAACTCAGAAAAACAAAAAGTACATTTGGAACGAAGATGAAGAAGAAGTTTTCCAAATCCTAAAACAAAAACTTTGTAGTGCCCCTATTATAGCATTTCCAGATGGGATCGAAGATTTTGTGGTCTATTGCGATGCTTCGTACCAAGGTTTAGGAGCCGTACTCATGCAACGAGAAAAGGTCATGGCTTATACTTCACGACAACTCAAGAAACATGAAGAAAACTACAATACTCGTGACTTGGAGAGTAGTCTTTGCACTAAAAATCTAGAGACATTGTCCATACGGTACTAGATGTAATGTGTTTACCGACCACAAAAATCTCCAACACATTCTCGATCAAAAGGAATTAAACATGAAGCAACGATGATGGTTGGAACTGTTGAGTGATTATGATTGCGACATTCGCTATCATCTAGGAAAAGCCAACGTAGTAGCAGTTGCCCTAAACCAGAAGGAAAGGGTTAAACCTCTACGAGTTCGAGCTTTATTCCTAACCATCAATTCAAATTTCCCTGCTCAAATACTCAATGCTCAAGCCGAAGCGGTGAAACAAAAAGAGATTGAGAAGGAGAAATTGGACGGCATGATACAGAAGAAATTTGAAACCCGTTCCGACGGAACTTTATGCTTCCAAGGACGAAGTTGGTTACCACTTTATGGTGGCCTACGAGACTTAATCATGCATGAATCCCACAAATCCAAATATTCCGTACATCCAGGATCTGATAAGATGTATCATGATCTAAAACTACTCTACTGGTGGCCAAACATGAAAGCCGACATTGCCACCTACATCAGTAAATTCCTTACTTGTTCCAAAGTGAAGGCTGAACACCAAAACCCATCCGGTCTCTTACAACAACCAGAGATTCCGATATGGAAATGGGAACGAATCACAATGGATTTTATCACTAAACTCCCAAAGACATCCAACGGTTATGACTCCATCTGGGTCATAGTTGATCGTCTCACAAAATCCGCACACTTTATACCAATCAAAGAGACTCACAAGATGGATCAGTTGACTCGACTTTACATCAAATAAATAGTCTCAAAACACGGTGCACCAATCTCTATCATATCTGACCGAGATGTTAGATTTACCTCAAACTTCTTGCAGTCACTTCAAGACGCCTTCGGAACAAACCTAGACATGAGTACAACATATCATCCTCAAACCGATGGTCAGAGTGAACGAACCATTCAAACGCTGGAAGACATGCTTCGAGCTTGTATAATCGAGTTTGGAAAAGGATGGGATAACCATTTACCATTGGTCGAATTCTCCTACAATAACAGTTATCACGCTAGTATCAAGACAGCTTCATTTGAAGCACTTTACGGTCTAAAGTGTTGATCGCCTGTCATTGGGCTGAAGTGGGGGATGTTCAACTCACTGGTCCAAAACTTATTCGTGAAACAACAGAGAAAATCATACAAGTCAAGAATCAGTTACAAAAAGCAAGAGATAGACAGAAAATTTATGCCAATACACGACGCAAACCTTTGGAATTCCAAGTTGGAGACAAGGTTATGCTAAAAGTCTCACCTTGGAAAGGTGTCATACGATTCGGTAAACCTGGAAAACTAAACCCAAGATACATAGGTCCATTCAAAATCCTAGCTAGGGTTGGTCCAGTGGCGTGCAAACTTGAGCTTCCTTCAGACTTTTCATGTATCTAACCTAAAGAAATATTTATCCGATGAATCGCTTGTTATTCAATTCGATGAACTCAAACTTATAAATGATCTGCACTTCACTGAACAACCTGTGGAGATCATGGAACGAGAGGTCAAACAACTAAAACAGAGTCGAATACCAATTGTCAAAGTTCGCTGGAACTCCCGACGTGGTCCAGAATATACATGGGAACGAGAAGACCAAACGCGTCGGAAGTACCCTCACCTTTTCGTAGGAACATCACCATCAAATAACAATTAAATCACGAGGACGTGATTTCTCTAACGGGGGAAGACTATAACCACCCGCATTTTCAGGCTACCTTTTCAGTTTTGAAAATTTACTATTCACTTTTACTATTTACTTTCACTATTCATCCCGTAACTTTTTTTTTATATTTTAATATCATGACAAGATAAATGAAACTCGACAAGTCGTCCTGAAGACGTACGTTGAATCCATACAGAACCGATTTCACAAAACCGTGTCTGAGAATTACTTTAGGGTTTAAACGTCATTCGGGCATCTCGATATGTCCATAAAACACTGTAAACATTAGAAATATGTATATCTATCATTTTACAACAATTCCACAAGTTTATAAATTTTAAGTTTTCCAGTTCTGCGTTTTATGTGAATTACGCGTTTTTGACCCGCGTTTCCAGCTTTAAGCAGCGTTTTAGCACCCAATGAGACTTATCACTCATTTTATATTTTTATATGGAGTATAATGATGAGTTTCATCATTCCTGCAAGTTTCGTATTTTTACGATACCCGGTTTTACGTTTTATGGCTTAACAACTTACGGTTGGCGTTTAACAGAACCAAAACACATTCTAAAACCAAGATAAGACCAAGAATCATCATCCTAGCCACCTCACCCATGTGTGACCTTTACTTAGGGGGGGGGGGATTCACCATGCTATGTGTCTTAATCTCTAGCCTTAAGGTCTTAGATCATTACATGTGTTAAAACTTTCTTAGTAAGTTTTGACTAGTCTTCCAAACTAACCTCCTCAAAGGCATATAAATACCCCCCTCCCCTCCATATTTTGTGAATATCCACCCCAAAACACATCGTCCATTGTTGATTTTCCAAGAGTAAATTATTCCAAGTTATCTAGGAAGTTCAAGTAACAAGATTAGTACATCAAATCCTTAGCTAGTTTTAGTGATTTTCTTGAGTTTAGATCCACTCAAGTCACTTAAAAATTCATCACCAATCCTTCAAGATTACAAAAAGTATAGAAGGGTGCCAAGGTGTGAAAAGCTTGCTCTATCAAAAGTCTTAAGTGTTCAATCAAAGTCCTAATCCTTACTAAGTTACTCCTTTCTTTAGAAAGCCAAAAGTTGTAAGCAACTAATCACCACAATAACTCCATTATCTTATGTTTATTATTCCTAATCTTGTCAATTACATGCTATATATGGTTACTATGTTGATTCATGATGTACATATACTCAATCACATGTTTTAATTTACATATTGTCGTAAAAGTAACAAACTAGTAAACTAGTCATATTCTACATATTTGAAGCCATTAAAACCAACTACATATGGACTTGGTAACTTACATATTATTGTAGACAAGATAAAAAGTAACAAACTAGATAAAAAGCTAAATAAGTGACACTTTTTTTCCGAACCATCAAAAAGTTAAAACACGAAAGTTGTCCGGAACGATGTTGTACAGCTATCGCGTGGAAACTCGGCCTAAAAAGACCAAATGGTGACATTTTCTGCTTAAAATTTATAAAACAGTTTTTACCGGCAAAAGTTGGATTTTCACAAGTTAAGATTATAGAAACCATGTTATTATCATAGCTAGTTACATATTAAATTAATAAACTTCACTCAACCTTCGGAATAGTGTTTTCGCAAGTAACGGAAAAATGACCATTTTACCCTTTTCCGCCAATTTTTACGAAAACTTCATTTTTGACCATGTTAATAAGTTATGATCATTAGTAAACGACGACAACTTGTAAAAACTAGAGAGTCAATTAAAACACGATAAACTTTATGATATGACAATCTTCACGCAAAACATATGTTTTGTCTACTAAGTGCTACAATACTAGGGAGCTTCATGTGAGGGGTTTCATTTGGGTGAAAAGTATCGACGAGTTGCTGGATTTACGATTTAAAGTGTCCTAGCTCCTCAAACGTTTACTACATGACCTCTGAAATATGATGGCCCGAACAATATTACGATATCTATAAACTAAATACGTTTTCACATACTAAAATGTTACCATAAGCAACAAACTATAAATGACTACATCATGATCAACATAGAGACGTATATAAGCTGGTATATGTTTTCCTAAATATTATTCCAAACCTAAGTCGCAACATTCCATTTTAGGTTGCATGTAGAGGTTTCCCGGCTTATCCATTATATTCAAAAAAGCACTAATCATCATCAAACTCACGGTGAGTTCATAGCCCAATTTCTATTACTTAATTGTTTTACAAACCCTTGGGGGGAATACATGCTCTTCTTAAACCGAACACATTGCTTTGAAACTGTATGCTTATCTTAATGTATTATTTGCACTAACTACCACTATTGCCAAACTTAAGTCCCTATTATCATGAACCATTAATTACTTGCGGGTGAACGCGAATAATATGGATAGATCTACCAGGATTGACGAATCCCGTTTGTTTGACCAAGTCCAGTAAACAAACGAACTCTATTTGAAGAACCATAGGTTTATTGTCAAATTACCTATTAGGGTAACTGTTAGAATTATATCAATTTCTATTGACAAGTTGTTAACGTTTTCGGTATCATGAGCTTAGTGCTATAATATTTGTTTTGTTTTCTAAACTATGAATGTGAGACTAATTACCTCACGTTACGAATATTGTGTTCAACTGATTTCCTAAACTCTATGAATTTCACTCAACCTTTGTGTTGACAGTTTTAAGCATGTATTTTAGGTCCTTAATGTCGGAAGCTAGCACGAAAGGGAAAAGACTAGATCAAGAAGGTTATAATTATTTTATCATTCGGTAAAGACATCAAAAGACTTTATATTGATGCATTTTGTAAACAATGGAACCAACTAGGACCTATTTTGTAAACTCTGATATATTTCTATAATTTGAATGATAAATCCTTTTTAAACAACTCCTTTAGAGATCGTTTTCTATTATTATGACTGTTGTGTCGTCGAGTAACACCCAGTTTGAATTCCGCTGCATATCATGAAATTTGGGGTGTTACAGTTATAGATGGCAATTGTACTTGTGTTGTCACAAAAGATGGGTACCATCTTATAATGGATATCATAGTCACCGAGTTGACTTTTCATCCATACTACATTTGCACAACATCCTGCAGCAGCTACATATTCAGCTTCTGGCAATGACATAGCCACTGTTGTTTCTTAGTTCTCCAACATACTAATTTTCCTCCAAGGAATTGGCAAGTCCAAAGTCATTTGTGGTTCCCCATTTAGGAATGAAAACCGGATGACAAACTCCCTGAGGGGTCTTGGCTGGTTCTCATCAGTATAGGGTGACGGGTCAAAGGCCACTGTTGTTGCCCAAAACCCCCTGAGGTAGTTTCAGTATAGTATGGAGAGTGAATTTGTAAAGGTCTTTTTCTATGGGCAGTTAAACAAAAATTTCATGATTCCCTTATAGGCTGGGACATCATTAGGGTATTCAAAGTTATCCATAACATTGTAAGTGTAGGACCTTGTCTTTCTTCAACCTTATCACGTTACCAAACTTACCACACAAGTAACACACGAAATTCAAACACTTTTTATGCGTAGGAATAAGAAGAAAGATTAAGAAAGGTGGTGACTTGAGGATGTTACTCGTGTATGTGTAGAGAGAAAAAGAAGAAAACAAGATGATGTTTATTTCAAAGAAAAACATACACAAACACACTCAAGCACACCCCTCAAATGACCATTTGAGGGGTATTTATACTTCCTTACATAACGCCCCATGGGCTTGGGCTTGGGCTTGGATTGGACTTGGATTGGACAATAACTTACATAAGGCTAGCTTAACATAACTATTAGCCATTTAGCTTAGCCCAATCCTCGAGCCCGTTGACTATTCTATCACGATATCTAGCACACGTTACAAAGTTCCTAAACGTGAATGACCATCACTTCTATTAAATATTATCAAGGCTAACAATCTCCACCTAAGGGGTGGTCATTCAAAAGATGCTCCACTTGATTAGGTCTTTACTTTCCTTGAGCTTGAACTTTGTGTAGATATAGAATAGTCTTGATTCTTTGTTCCTTCATGCTTTGTGATCAGTTAATGGTGTTGTCTGCCTTTTGTCAGCTTCTTTAGAATAGGTGTCTCCACCATGCTCACACTTCTTTTTGACTTTGAGTTTCCAATGATGAAGTTCTCGAGTCTTTAAACTTTGAAGATTCTTTGACATTGACGAAGAATCATCTTTAACTTTGTGTTGCATATGAATTTGATGAGAACTTCATTTGTGATGTTTTCGGTATGAGCATGTGGAGAATCTGCACGATCTCTTCCTCCCGCGAGCATCCATCAACAAGCTTCCAGTGTACCACGAACACCAATTGATCATTGTAATCTTTTCTTAAAGAATTGATTACTACAATTGTTCTATTGATGAATGTCTTAATTCCATTCACCTTGGTCGGCGAATCACCGCCCCGATCCCATAAGGGACAGTTAGCATTACATTGAATAAATTCAAGTAACGACCCACATCTTCAGGATTCGATTCGTGAAAGGAATCTCCTTAGCGGGATATCCAACACTTACAGGTTCGAATGTTGGGGGTGTTAACAGCATAGTGTGAAAACACATCTCTAATTCTTACAAAGGCTATTTCTGAACTGGAGGCCCTCAAGAAGGCTAACACGACATACCGAAGTACATCTACAGTTCAGGTGAGTCGCTGAAGTACACCGAAGCATCACTTCACGACTGTAGACCGTTTGAGACACACTCAGCGTAACCTATAAAGAAATACCGAAGTGACCTACTATCAGGGTTGTTTGATGTTGACCCTGGCAGGAGTTTCCATTCTATCACTGAGGATCACAATTGTGAAACCTCTCATAAATGTTCTGGCAGATTGCTAAGATCTGCGTAGGACTCTAGAATGTATCACTTGTATCCTTATTGATGAACAACAAGGGATGAAATGTCAATTGTTCCTAAGAGATCTTTTGATGAATCTCGTGGCTCTAGACTCGATTAGTGCATTTTGGTTTTCCTGAGCAGAGACTAGGGAGAGGGTCTCCTTCTTCAATACCAACTATCTCTAAGAGAAAGTCGATAGATTATGTAGGGTTCCCAGTGAGAATGAAACAAATCCTATTAAGAGGAATTGAGTGGCTAGAAGGTTTAGTGCAGTGCGTCACTGGGTCCATGACGTCTTTGTCTTCAACACCAGCATCATCTTAGCGACAACTAGTAGCAGATGAATTGAACCCGGTTTCTGCCCTAAGGTTGATTATGGAGGGCTATTTCTTTTCACCCTTTTTCATTAAATTTCTTTTTAATTCTTTAACCCCTTCTTTCTCCTTTGTCACATTACTCCTTTTTTCAATCATACCTAAGGACTTCTAATACTAACTATGGGTATGTCCTTTGTGACAACTCGTATTTTCAGGTCATATTTCAAAACATTACTCATGCTTCATCAATTATCATTTATCGTAAACTAGATTTACGAGCATCAAATTCACGTAACCTTAATGGTTTAGCTGTGAATTCATGAACATTTCATCAAGGACATTTCATATAGACTAGATTTAGTCTACATATCATCAATAACATCATTTCATATCAATATTATGCATGGGTTTGCATTTTTCATTAAACGTTTATTTTCCTATTAAATAAACGCTATCGCGTAAACATTTATTTTGAACATTTGATCCGACACATCCAAAAATATTCCTAATATATTTTTATGCTCATTTTAAGACTATAAAAATTATATTATTAATTTACCCGGTGTTTTAAATTTATTTCGTATATAAATTGTTATATTTATATAATTACGACGGTTTTCTTAAAAACTACACGATAATTATTATTTCACTCAAATTTTGCAAGAAATGTATTTTTATAATTTTCATGACCTCAATATATTTTATCTTGACCCGTCAAAATATATTTTTAGTTAACGCTACCCTACAAGCTCAAATATGTACACAAGTTATTAATTATTCTTAAATATCTATACAACTACTAATACACTTAAGCACTAAATGGTACAAAGTATTCAAGTTTTTTTTCTTTTACATATGTGTGTGTCGACACATATGGGTGATTCACCCTTATTTGATACAAAATATCTTGACTTTATATTGTATATTATACTCATATCAAAACATACAAACTAAATTCACAAAGTGTTAAAGACCAAGTTCCCTTCTTCTCTCTAGCTCCATGACCGGCCATTGAAGACCAAGAAGAAGAACACAATTTTTTTTTCAAGCCAAGTTTATAAAACACTCTAGTCTCACTCTTGATTAAGGTTTTGCAATAAAAACCTTTGGTGATTAGGAAAAACCTTTGTCCATAAACCTCATCAAGTTACTAGTAAGCATTCATATTCATGTTTTTATTTCATATTCATTTTTATGGTCATTTAATTTTACTTGAGAAAACATGCAAGTCTCATGAGGTTTATACCACTTTTTCTTTGATTTTAAGAGTTATATATAAATAAGTCATCCTATAATTACTCCTTGTTATTAATCACTCTTGGTGATGCCTAGGAACCCATGACACCCTAAGAAGGTGTATGGTAGGATTAGAATAGCTTCGGAGTTGTTTTGAATTGGTTGGAATAGGTTTTACGCGTGAAAAACTCATTTCGACAAGTCAAATTAAGGGTCTGTCCATATTTCTGAAATCTGGAAAATCCGACAGTTAGCAAAATATTTTGGGCTAGATATTTGGAAAATATACTTTAAAACGAAAACGTGGCCGCTTGAACGGGTTAAAACGGAGCTATAACGAAGAAGTTATGAATTTTTGAAGTTTGACGACGAAAACTATATATTCCAGAAAATTCAGCAAGCTGTCTTAACTTTTTACGAGTCAAAAATGAGTCTTAAGCGATATTAAATGTGTCGACTTATCAAAAATATATTAGTATATGTTATCACGATTCCGTGGATATAAAGAACGTAGAAAACGGACTTATAACGACAAAGTTATTCACATTTTAAAAAGTTGCCGTAACTTTATTCTATTAGCAAAATTAATATAATCTCTATTAAACATATACTACGGCCACCAAGGTCCATGTTGAGGGTCGTTTTTAACATTGATGAAGTACTTTTTATAAAGTGATGTCTTCTAGTAAAAGTAAGTTCGCCTAGCATATTTTCCAAAATGTCAAACCATTTGTCAAGCGTAGTTGTAACGAGTAAAATACGGTCACTTAAATTTTGCCAAAAAACCATCCTTAAACTATATTTTGGGACAAAAGTACCATACTTTAGCTATATTTTTCTCTATGATCGGAACCTCTATGACGAAAACTTGAACACTAAAACTTTGAGATAATGATACAAGTTTCCTAAAACCATTGAGTACGTTTCCTAATACTCGATGTGCACCACTTTACGACTAGCTTTTAGAGGCCGTTTAGTCACTTTCATGAAAATTTCAACGACATTATTTTACGACGAAAAATCATAATTTCATAATAAATCACTAAATTCTTATCGTCGGAAATCATTTCAACGTAAATACATTTGGAGTAATTTAAAAATGGTCAAGACGTTAAAAGATTAATTTCGACGAGAAATATTATTTTCAAAAATTCATAAGTGGTATAGATATCATCCGAATTGCATGCATAACATTACATCATGACTTATTACATATCATATCATTCATAATAGGTCAAGTTTAGAGATTCACGCTACATTTCGGTATATCCACTTTTGTCATTATAATCATTGCAACAAGTGAGTTTCCATAGCCCCATTTTCAATTGTTTTAATGCTTTTATTAAACTCTTTGGGGAGATACATGCTCATCAACTTTTATGACATTCATGATTATTTGAAACTACATGTTTATCTTAACTGAATGTTTAGTCATAATGGTAACAGATTTGCCATGCTTAGAATTGTCATATCATAAATCATTGGACTGATGGTCTTGGTATATTCATTGGACTGATGGTCTTGGTATATTCATTGGACTGATGGCCTTGGTATATTCATTGGACTGATGGTCTTGGTATATTCATTGAGCTAATTGGTCTTGGGATTATTATTGAACTAATTGGTCTTGGAATTATTTGAAATAGCACTCATATGTGTTATATCAATTGAATATTGATACATTAGGTAATGTATTGTTATGTGAATTCATTTGACATCATGCATTTGAACATAAACTATACATATTTTGGCAATGGGTTGTAAACACATAGGTTGCAAGTTTTGTATGGGCGGAACTTGGAACTGAGTGGATTTGCAATGCCTTTGCTACATAAACGATTTTGAAAGGGTTTTTCATTTCAACTCAAACTCTATGAACTCACTCAACCTTTGTGTTGACACTTTTTAGCATGTTTTATCTCAGGTATCTAAGGCATTCACTTCATGACATTCATATGGACATATCATAGAGTCGTGGTGACGACGCGTCACACATGGGATTTATTCATATTAAAACATCGTTTGAATTGTATCAAATTTATTTCCGCACAAGTTAATTTCATTTGGGACCTATCTTTGTAAACTCTGATTATTTTATTAAATCAAACGATGTATTTTCCAAACGACACTTTAGGTCGTTCAATATATCTGTAACTATGATGCTATGACAGTCAATCCCCAGGAATTCCATTCCGCTGTAAAACAGGTATTTTGGGGGTGTGACAGAATGGCATCAGAGCTTCAGTTATAGAGAACTAGGTTGCATCATTGACCCTAGACTATAACTACATCATTATAGCATCTTATCATTTCATCATAAGTGCATGTTCACTTTACATGCGGTTTATACGTACATTTTTCGAGTTATTTACTTTCATTTCAAATCGATTGTCACATAGATGCCCTCAGATACCCATTCCATTATCCTTCCTTTAGACTCCAATGTGGAGAATGCCTTGTCATTTCTTATCACAATTTTAATATCAGCTGATTCATCACCGATAACGTCGAATGCCGAGATAAAACCTTTAAGTAGAGCAAAGTCACTTTCACTCCTTCGTTTCACCACTAACATGTTGAGTTACACGTTATTCACACATTAAGTCACTAGATCATCATATATTTGAAGCACTTACGACACCTCATAACCCATCTTTTAGGAACCCGTCGATTATTTTGAAAAGTAACCTCAAATTTATCACCTCACATCACATCTCTTTAGAACACTTATTCTTAACATAGGACTTTGCTACGTCTCACCTTTCCTCTTATCTTGAAGAGTTATGGCACCGAAGAAAGCTGCACCAGAAATGACACCAGCTGCTATCCAAAGGTATATAGAGGATAGTATAGCCGAGGCACTAAGAAAAGAATGAGCAACGGTAGCTGCTGCTGCTGCTGCTGAAGCTGCTAGATTTGCTACTGCTACAGGAGCTGCAGGAGGATCTGGAGTTCGAAATTGTACATACAAGGACTTTAAGAACTGTGATCCTACAAAGTTCAAAGGCACAGAAGGAGCCACTGCTATGGTTCGATGGTTTAAGAAGATGGAGTCTGTGTTTCTTCTATGCAATTGCCCAGATGACTACAAGGTAAAGTTCGCCACTGGTACACTCTTAGATGGTGCAATGTCATGGTGGAATTCGTATGCGCAGCCTATTGGTATCGAAAACGCTTACAAGCTCACATGGGGCGAATTCAAGAATCTAGTAACTAAGAAGTATTGTCCACGCACGGAGGTGAAGAAATTAGAAACGGAATTTTATGAGTTAGTGACTGTTGATTATGACATCGAGACCTACATTAGGAGGTTTCAAGAATTGGCTGCACTATGTCCATCAATGGCTTCGGACAATGAGAAACTGCTGGAAAATTTCATTGGAGGACTTCCACAATGTATTCAAGGAGATGTAACTTCTTCCGATCCACAAACAATTGAAGAAACTATCAGGATAACTCAAAAACTCATGGCTCAAGTCGTGAAAGGAGAAAACATTATCAACAATAACCGCAACAACAACAACAACCAAATTAACAACAACAAAAGGAAATGGGAAAATGACCAGGGAGGTTATGATAACGACAACCAAAACCGTAACACTAATCATCATCAACAACAGAATAGAGGGAAAGAAACCGCAATGGGTTATGTTGCTACATCAATAGAAAGCAGAAGTTATGCTGGAACCTACCCACTATGTAATCGATGTAAGTATCATCACAAGGGTCTCTGTCCTGCTAAGTGCTACAAGTGTCAAAAACTGGGACACCTTTCCAGGAATTGTAAAGGCAAAGCCATAGTTACATGTTACGAATGCGGGGAGCAAGGACACTATCGGAATCAATGTCCTCAAAACCAAGGTCAACAAGTTGAAGGTGCTCATGGGAATGCACACATGTTAGAAAGAGGAGAAGCTCGTCATGGTCTCAACAATGCGGAAGACTGAAGAAGTTCGGGAACTAACAATCTCATTTTCCTTATGTACTTAGTCGTACTAAGTTTATGTCTTCTATCATATTCGAATCTTATGACTTAAGATGTACTACTTTTGATAAACCACTCGTTGTAAAATATTCTCATAAGCGTACTTTCTTTTCCTTCTGATTCGTTATCACTTACAAGGTTTAGATCTTTGTAAACATCGAGAGTTATAACAACTAAACCGAACGTCACATTATCGTTCCATAATTATACATAGCCTAGCTAACTATGTATAATTCTGGAGGGATATCGTTCCTTAATTATACATAGCCTAGCTAACTATGTCTAATTCTGGAGGGATCATGTTATGTTGGGAGCAGTTATTTATAAGTCTTAGTGCAAGCAGGGTTTTCACATATTCAAAATCAAAGTGTTATTCATGGGATATTCATCCAATATTTTCTTTACTATGATGTTTTGTACACTCTGAATCATCGATAACCATAACGACATTTCTTCATGTCTTCGCTCATCGTTATTCATCACAAACTCAAAAATTCGATAGACTAACACGAACTGAATTCAGGGACTGGATTCCTTTTTGGTTGGGCGAATGTGACAACTCGTATTTTCAGGTCATATTTCAAAACATTACTCATGCTTCATCAATTATCATTTATCGTAAACTAGATTTACGAGCATCAAATTCACGTAACCTTAATGGTTTAGCTGTGAATTCATGAACATTTCATCAAGGACATTTCATATAGACTAGATTTAGTCTACATATCATCAATAACATCATTTCATATCAATATTATGCATGGGTTTGCATTTTTCATTAAACGTTTATTTTCCTAATAAATAAACGCTATCGCGTAAACATTTATTTTGAACATTTGATCCGACACATCCAAAAATATTCCTAATATATTTTTATGCTCATTTTAAGACTATAAAAATTATATTATTAATTTACCCGGTGTTTTAAATTTATTTCGTATATAAATTGTTATATTTATATAATTACGACGGTTTTCTTAAAAACTACACGATAATTATTATTTCACTCAAATTTTGCAAGAAATGTATTTTTATAATTTTCATGACCTCAATATATTTTATCTTAACCCGTCAAAATATATTTTTAGTTAACGCTACCCTACAAGCTCAAATATGTACACAAGTTATTAATTATTCTTAAATATCTATACAACTACTAATACACTTAAGCACTAAATGGTACAAAGTATTCAAGTTTTTTTTCTTTTACATATGTGTGTGTCGACACATATGGGTGATTCACCCTTATTTGATACAAAATATCTTGACTTTATATTGTATATTATACTCATATCAAAACATACAAACTAAATTCACAAAGTGTTAAAGACCAAGTTCCCTTCTTCTCTCTAGCTCCATGACCGGCCATTGAAGACCAAGAAGAAGAACACAATTTTTTTTTTCAAGCCAAGTTTATAAAACACTCTAGTCTCACTCTTGATTAAGGTTTTGCAATAAAAACCTTTGGTGATTAGGAAAAACCTTTGTCCATAAACCTCATCAAGTTACTAGTAAGCATTCATATTCATGTTTTTATTTCATATTCATTTTTATGGTCATTTAATTTTACTTGAGAAAACATGCAAGTCTCATGAGGTTTATACCACTTTTTCTTTGATTTTAAGAGTTATATATAAATAAGTCATCCTATAATTACTCCTTGTTATTAATCACTCTTGGTGATGCCTAGGAACCCATGACACCCTAAGAAGGTGTATGGTAGGATTAGAATAGCTTCGGAGTTGTTTTGAATTGGTTGGAATAGGTTTTACGCGTGAAAAACTCATTTCGACAAGTCAAATTAAGGGTCTGTCCATATTTCTGAAATCTGGAAAATCCGACAGTTAGCAAAATATTTTGGGCTCGATATTTGGAAAATATACTTTAAAAAGAAAACGTGGCCGCTTGAACGGGTTAAAACGGAGCTATAACGAAGAAGTTATGAATTTTTGAAGTTTGACGACGAAAACTATATATTCCAGAAAATTCAGCAAGCTGTCTTAACTTTTTACGAGTCAAAAATGAGTCTTAAGCGATATTAAATGTGTCGACTTATCAAAAATATATTAGTATATGTTATCACGATTCCGTGGATATAAAGAACGTAGAAAACGGACTTATAACGACAAAGTTATTCACATTTTAAAAAGTTGCCGTAACTTTATTCTATTAGCAAAATGAATATAATCTCTATTAAACATATACTTCGGCCACCAAGGACCATGTTGAGGGTCGTTTTTAACATTGATGAAGTACTTTTTATAAAGTGATGTCTTCTAGTAAAAGTAAGTTCGCCTAGCATATTTTCCAAAATGTCAAACCATTTGTCAAGCGTAGTTGTAACGAGTAAAATACGGTCACTTAAATTTTGCCAAAAAACCATCCTTAAACTATATTTTGGGACAAAAGTACCATACTTTAGCTATATTTTTCTCTATGATCGGAACCTCTATGACGAAAACTTGAACACTAAAACTTTGAGATAATGATACAAGTTTCCTAAAACCATTGAGTACGTTTCCTAATACTCGATGTGCACCACTTTACGACTAGCTTTTAGAGGCCGTTTAGTCACTTTCATGAAAATTTCAACGACATTATTTTACGACGAAAAATCATAATTTCATAATAAATCACTAAATGATTATCGTCGGAAATCATTTCAACGTAAATACATTTGGAGTAATTTAAAAATGGTCAAGACGTTAAAAGATTATTTCTCGACGAGAAATATTATTTTCAAAAATTCATAAGTGGTATAGATATCATCCGAATTGCATGCATAACATTACATCATGACTTATTACATATCATATCATTCATAATAGGTCAAGTTTAGAGATTCACGCTACATTTCGGTATATCCACTTTTGTCATTATAATCATTGCAACAGGTGAGTTTCCATAGCCCCATTTTCAATTGTTTTAATGCTTTTATTAAACTCTTTGGGGGAGATACATGCTCATCAACTTTTATGACATTCATGATTATTTGAAACTACATGTTTATCTGAACTGAATGTTTAGTCATACGAAGTAACAGATTTGCCATGCTTAGAATTGTCATATCATAAATCATTGGACTGATGGTCTTGGTATATTCATTGATCAGTCTTGGTATATTCATTGGACTGATGGTCTTGGTATATTCATTGGACTGATGGCCTTGGTATATTTATTGGACTGATGGTCTTGGTATATTCATTGAGCTAATTGGTCTTGGGATTATTATTGAACTAATTGGTCTTGGAATTATTTGAAATAGCACTCATATGTGTTATATCAATTGAATATTGATACATTAGGTAATGTATTGTTATGTGAATTCATTTGACATCATGCATTTGAACATAAACTATACATATTTTGGCAATGGGTTGTAAACACATAGGTTGCAAGTTTTGTATGGGCGGAACTTGGAACTAAGTGGATTTGCAATGCCTTTGCTACATAAACGATTTTGAAAGGGTTTTTCTTTCAACTCAAACTCTATGAACTCACTCAACCTTTGTGTTGACACTTTTTAGCATGTTTTATCTCAGGTATCTAAGGCATTCACTTCATGACATTCATATGGACATATCATAGAGTCGTGGTGACGACGCGTCACACATGGGATTTATTCATATTAAAACATCGTTTGAATTGTATCAAATTTATTTCCGCACAAGTTAATTTCATTTGGGACCTATCTTTGTAAACTCTGATTATTTTATTAAATCAAACGATGTATTTTCCAAACGACACTTTAGGTCGTTCAATATATCTGTAACTATGATGCTATGACAGTCAATCCCCAGGAATTCCATTCCGCTGCAAAACAGGTATTTTGGGGGTGTGACATCCTTGGGTAGATCCCTCCGGCTCTGGCGGATCATAGGACAAATTTCCTATCCTTTGTTACCTTATAACTCAATGATTTTCCCATGTTGCCATAAAACCATTTTTCTTGAAACTCTCTCAGAGTGTTGATGATTGAAAACATGTTTGAAACACTCAGAGAGTTTTATATTTTCAGAAACACTCCCCCTTCACATGTGCTTATATTGTTTTAAGGTAAATCTGTACATAGAGGGTAGAGTTCGCACTTTTTGAATTGATCTGCTTACGATAGACAATTCCCCACGAGACACAGTTACGTAGTTTAGTTAAAGAGTTCCATTGTCAGTTTTTAGGTGACAACTAGCTCTAATAACTACCTTGAAGTTGTAAACTCTTCTTGAAAAGAAGGTTCGACCAATGAAAGTGAATGTCTATCACACGTTTCTCGAAATGGTACATTTACAGACATTGATTCATCATCAATTCAATGGTTTCAACTGAGTCGAGCTCTTTTGAGATTAAAACAACGATCATTAAACATTTTGATCACATTTTAATCACGTCTTCTCCCCCTCAAAAAAAGCATATTCATGATATTTTTGATATCAACGGATTAAACAACATTTTTAGAATCTTTTGGGGAGACAAACGGATTTGATTTAAGCATGAAATTTGAACATTTTAGTTCTATACTCCCCCTTTAACAAAGCATAATCAATTAAAGGGTTTTAGAGGGAGTTATCTTAAGCACAAAATATTTTGAAAGATTTTGAAAATATTTTTGAACAATCTTGAAAAAGGTGCTCAAGATGATGATGATTTCTCACCAGTTTAAAATGTAATGCATTGAATTGTACACTAGATTTTTCTTTAAAAACACGAGTTTTGATTTGAAATAATCAAAAGTCATCATTTTTGTCCTGGTTTTGTACTGAAGTATACGAAAGCCATTTTTTGAAGAAATTTTGAGGAACGACATATTTTAGAAAACATATAAATAACTCTCGCTCAAGCTTCTGTACATGTTCGAATAATTGTTGAATGACATTTCTAGAAACGTATAGAATATCGATTATACGAGAGACATGTCGTGAGCAGAATATTTTTGGATTTTTGATTTTATATTGTTTTTTTATTTTTTGAAAGTTTTATATTTTTATATTTTGCTTTTGTTGGTTTTTCAAATTTTGTATTTTGTTTTTCAAAAATATTTACAGCGAAGCTTTTTGGAAAATCATTTTCAAGAAGATTCGAGAAGACGTTCTAACTCCTCTGGGGTTAGGCTTCGCATTCCAATTCGTCGAACTAGATCGTCAAACCTTTCTTTTGGAAGGGCTTTAGTAAATAGATCGGCGAGTTGGTAGTCTGTCTTCACGAAGAATAATTCAACAGCACCTTCTTCCACATGTTCTTTTATGAAGTGATAGCAGACACGAATGTGCTTAGTCTTTGAGTGATGAACAGGATTGCATGATATGGCTATGGCATTTTTCGAGTCATAATACATAGGTATTTTATCGAAAGTACAGCCATAATCTGTGAGTTGTGTTCTCATCCATAGAACTTGAGCACAACACGCATATAGAGACACATACTCAGCGGTTGAAAGTGCAGTGCAATCTTGTTTCTTTGAAGACCAGCTTACTAACTTTTCACCTAAAAATTGTGCTCCACTGGATGTACTTTTTGCTGTAACTTGATCACCTCCGTGGTTCGCATCTGAAAAGGAAATAAGATCAAATCCGGATTCCTTCAGATACCAAAGACCCTTGTGAATGGATGTCTTCAGGTACCGAAAGATCCTTTTAACCTCTTTGATGTGCAGTTCGGTAGGCTTTTCCTGAAACCGTGCTAATAAGCAAACAACAAAATGAATATCGGGTCGACTAGCAGTAAGGTACATGAGAGAACCAATCATGCTCCGATATTTCTTTGGATCGATAGGTTTCCCAAACAAATCAGCTCCAATTTTTTGTGATGTTACCATTGGTGTTCCGACCGAATCACAATTATCGATACCATGATTTTTCAAAATCTCAGTTGTATAGTTGGCTTGATTAATAAAAATTCCACGTGGGGATTGATGAATTTGTTAACCAAGAAAAAACTTTAGTTCCCCCATCATGGACATTTCAAATTTGCTTTTCATGAGATTTTCAAAATGTTTTGAAAGATTCGGATTAGTGGACCCAAAAATGATGTCGTCCACGTAAATCTGAACAATCAAAATGTCATTTTTGCATTTTTGTGTAAACAAGGTAGGATCAACAGTTCCTTTGGTGAAATTGTTTTGAATCAGGAAAGAGGACAGTTCGTCATACCACGCTCCCGGAGCTTGCTTTAATCCATTGATTGCCTTTTTGAGTTTGAAGACGTAGTCTGGATGTTCCATGTCTATGAAGCCTTCTGGCTGACTCACATACACTTCTTCTTTTAGAGTTCCATTCAAGAACGCGGTCTTAATGTCCATCTGATATACCGTGATGTTTTTGTGAGCTGCATAGGCTAAGAATATCCTGACTGCTTCAAGTCTAGCTACCGGCGCGAATGACTCTTCAAAGTCTATTCCTTCTTCCTGTCTGTATCCTTTGGCCACAAGACGTGCTTTATTGCGAATTACAGTCATCTCTTCATCCCTTTTGTTCTTCCATAACCATTTGCGATCAATGACTCGAATGTCAATTGGTCTTGGAACCATATCCCAAGAGTCATGTAGACGGTATTGGAGAAGTTCCTCCTGCATCGCTTCTATCCATGCGGGTTCTGCCATTGCCTCCGGAATGTTCTTCAGTTCAATATTGCTAATTGAGCAAAGGTAAATGCACAAGTCGCAATCGGTGGCAAGTTGGCGTCTCGTCTGAATTGGCCTTGATGGTTCACCAATAACTTGTTCAATCGGATAGTCTTTTGTCCACTTCAGAGTAGAAGGATATCGTAGATTATACGAGTGCTAGTTAGATGGTTCTCGTAAGATTGAAGATGATTCAGCTAATTCCGTAGCAAACGGGTTTTCAAATAAGTCTTCATCTAACGTTGCATCATTATGGTTTTGAGTAGGTTCTTCTTGAAATGATATGTTTTGGTTTTGCTCATCAACTGCTGGTATAACTGTTTCTAGAATTGGAGTTGCTGGAGTAGATGTAGATGATGTTGATGGAGTTGGTGCATTGGTTTCTAGGGGTGAGCATGGTTCGGTTTGGCTCGGTTTTTGTATAAAACCGAAACCGAACCGAAAAATTTCGGTTTTCGATTTTTAGAAACCATTCGGTTTCGGTTTTGTGTCGGTTTGGTTTTTCGGTTGTCGGTTTTTTTCGGTTTGGTCTTTCGGTTTTAGGTTTCTATACGATTTATCGAGCTTTGCTTTTTCAAAGTAGATTTGACATATATCATAAAATAGAACCATTTCTTAAACCGGTACCGGCCAGTACAACGGTACTAAAATGGGTAAAGAACCGTCTTAAATCAAGCGCCAACATTCTCAAAGTTGCCTCCAAGTTCCAAGGATTTTTTAGAGCTTGAAAGGTACACTGAAACAATTGAAAGGTGTGCAAACGAAAAAAGAATGATGATGGAACAAGATATTCAATCTTTTGATGTAATTGCACCATCTTCAACAGGAACAACCATTAACATTCAAACTTAATGTGTTCTTGTGACATTTATGTACCCATTTTTTTTTACCTTAAAGCACATTTGTGTTATGTATATTGTTATAAAATAAAATATTAGCAGAGTTATCACACATTTGAAATGCATCATTGACAACGGTAATGTAAAAGGAAGATATCAAGATAAAGTACTTATATTATTTATGAACAACAAGGCAAGATATATTCTTTTGACTTTAAATGTCGGTTCGGTTTCTATTGGTCGGTTTTTAAAGCTAAAACCAAACCGAACCAAAAACTTCGGTTTTTTCAAAATGTAAAAACCGAACCGTCGGTTTTTCAATCGGTTTCGTTTTTTTTGGTTTCGGTTCTTCGGTTTTTTTCGGTTTAGGTTCGGTTTTTCGGTTTCTTGCACACCCCTATTGGTTTCAACCGTGGTAGATGCATCTTCTGTTGATGGTGGTGGTGGATGATTTTGAGCGGGTGCAGAGGAATTATGGTTTGATGCATTTTTCGAGGTTCCACCATAATATTCATCGAACATTAACTCGAAGAAATTCTTCCATTCTATTTCAAGAGGTTTGTCAGCAAAAATTGATGAAGCTCTTTGTTGTATGAGTCCTGAACTGATGTGTCCAAAAGTTTGCGGTTTGGTGCGGTTCCTAATTTGTTTTTATTAGAAGCCATCAGATTAAGCGCGGGTTCTAGAGCGAGTCTCTCATAAGCCATTTGTGAAATTTCGTCAAAAGTCAAATTCATCGTCTCCATGATACTCCTAGTTCTCCTATTATACACCCTGAATGCCCTCGAGTTATCTGAATATCCAATGAAGATTTCAATATCACCTTTAGCTTTCAGTAAGAGATATCAGGTTTTCTGTTGTTCACTAATTCATATGGGGTTTTATTGAATCTTGGATGGATTAGGGATCGGTTCAGAGTAAAACAAGCAGTGGCAACAATATCAGCCCATAGAAATAACGGTGCACAAGAATAGATTAGCATTGTGCGGCGGCTTCAACAAGAGTACGGTTTCTTCTTTCAACTACCCCATTCTGCTGTGGAGTTCTAACAACTGATGTCTAATGAGTAATTCCAACATCTTCAAAATAAGCTCTTAACTCCTGATTTGTGAATTCAGTGCCGTTGTTTGTTCTTACCACCCTTACTGGAGTTTGAAGAAGTACTTGAATACGCTTCAGAAAGGGGATGATGATGCCTGGTGCTTCGTCTTTTGATCTCAGAAACCTAACCCATGTATATCTTGAATAATCATCAATGATGACAAGAATATACCTTTTCCCGTTAATGCTTTCAACTCTCATTGGGACACATAAGTCCATGTGCAACATATGCAAGTTAGCTTCCGAACTAGGTACGGGTTTAGGTTAATATGATGCTCTTTTTCTTTTTCCTTGTTCGCATGATGGACATAAGTGATCCTTGGTGTATTTTAACTTTGGAAGTCCGTTGACGATGTTGTCTTTGGCAAGTTTGTTTATGGTGTCGAAATTGAGATGGGATAATCGTCTATGCCACAACCAGGACTTAGTTCCAGATGCTCGTGTCATAAGACATATTGGTGATGAAGAGGCCATTTGGTTAATGTTGATAGCATACAAGTTTGTATCACGATTCCCAGTTAAGAAATTAGTGCCATCCAAGTTTCTAATGAAGCAAGCATTTTTCCTAAAAGCAACCTCTAAATCTGCATCACAAAACTGCCCGACTGAAAACAAATTGTGTCCCAACCCTTCGACATAATAAACCATAGTGATCAAATAATTTCCAAAAGGTAGATCTCCATAACCCATGATATCTACTACATGATCATTTCCAAAATGAACGGTTCCCATGAATTTCCAAACGAAATTGATCAGCAGCTTCAGATTCCCGGTCATGTGCTTGGAGCAACCCGAGTCGATGATCCAAAGACATATTTCGATAATCTGCCAAAAATAGAAGAACAAGATTTTTGAAACCGTTTTGATTTTGGTTCCTTTGGGTTAAAGGTAAAATCCTGATCACACTCATAGAAGTTATCTACTGGGAAAGTAGGTTCATCACTCATTCTGCCATTCTGGAGTGTGAAAATTCTACTTGATGGTTTCCAAGTATCATCCCTATAGTAAAGACTATGCTTCCTATCAGTAGTGTAAGACCTAAATCTTGCAACTAGTCTTCCTATGGGTTTAGCATAAGATCTTTTAGGAACGTTCTTCTGAACAGGCTTAACATTCACATTCTTAGAAACATAATCATCATGAACATTAGGTAAAGATTTCTTGCAAGTTAAACAAACAGATTCAACAGATTCATTAAACTTAGCAGAGTTCATAGGATCATTACATTCAGATGAAATGTCTTTCTTATTACAAAGCGGTAAATTCCTAGGGTGTTCTTCTACTTTCTTCTCTTTATTCAAGCTACTACTCTTAGAGGCATGCGAGACTCTATTGTTCCTTGTATTGCTCTTAGGATTTAGTCTGCTGCTCCTAGAGGTGCTTCCTAGTCCTGTAGAAGGTAAGGCACACTCATTAGGATTCACATTTTTATCTAGAGAAGTGGTTTCAGCTTTCCTAGTCTCTTTGGAGTGCTTATCTAAACTTATGTCGTTTGTTCCATATGTTTTAGATGTGGAGGCAGATGCATTAGTGGTACTCATCTTAAAAAGGCCAGGTGCTAAAACTTTTGGTTTCTCGATAACCGCTTTTTCATTTTTTTCATTTTGTTTAGGCAAGGCAGGTGGAGTGACTGGTTTTGATAAATCATTTTTCTCATTGACTTTTGGAGGAGGCAGAGAAATAGACATTTTTGGTTTGAGAACCTGTTTGGAAACATTTGCTTTCTCCTCAGTCAATGGTTTTGGAATCTTAGTATCCACTTCCTTTCCTTTTTGACATTCCAGCTGAGCCCTCAAAAGATCATTTTTCTCTTTCATGTCATTAAAGGCACGCTCATACGACAGTTTGTCATACTTGCATTCCTCAGTTTTTCGATCAAGTTGTTTAAAATATGAGACGTTTTCTTTTTCAAGTTTTTCAAGAGCTTTTTCATATTTTGAAACAATTTCGGAGGTCTCAGACTGGAGTCTTTCATGATCTTCAACATAATATGTTTGTAAAACAATGGACATAATATCGGTCCACAGAACCTCTTCGAAGAGAGAATCATTTAAATTTTCCAAAACTTTGATGTGTTCAACACTTTCGTTAGCTTTCTTTACCAGAGATTTATGGTCCTTGACAAAGTCAACTGTTTCTTTCAAAAATGCTTGTTCAAAATGAATTACCCTTGAATGGATGTTATTCAGCTGAGGGGCAATTTGAGTTTCAAAAAACTTTTATTTTCATCATCAAAACTAGAAAACCAGATGTTAGTTGTAATATTGGTTTTAGATTTGACAGTCTCTTGAAGTCTCCCAATTCTAGTTTTAACATCTTCTAAAATGCTTCTGGCATCACTTGTGTTAAAAGGATTGTTTGAAGACATTTGTTCCATGTTTGACAATGATTTAGATTCAACTACAGGTTTTGAAACTGGTTTTGAAACTTGTTTTGAAACAGGTGTTGACTCTTTGTTTGAAATACTTGGTGTGATGGAAAACTTTGACTTTTCTTTTTGTGTAACAAAATTAATTCCAGAAATTTTGTTCCATTTGTTGTAGTCGATTGGTTTGATTTCTGGATTTTTTGTTTCATTTTTGATCTATTCTCCTTAGATAGTTCTAATGTTTAAAAAGAATCACGAACAATTATGGGTTCATGCAAAGCTTGTCCATTGTTCAAAACATTCTGTTCTTTCTAAGCTTTCTTGAGGAAACAGGGAGGTTTTTTACCAAGAGCCATTTTTTGAGTGGTATGAAAATACGGATTTGTTTGATTTATTAGCATATTGGATGATTTGGCTGAATGACCCGTTGTAACAAGCAAATTTTCCAATTTTTTGATTTTTTCATTTTTATCAAGAATTTCATCAAGAAGAGAATCTTCTCGTTTTGAAAAATCAGCAATCAACTGTTTCTTCTCTTTTTCAAGATCAGAAAACATTGCTTTTTGCTTAGAAAGTTGGTCATTTAGATCAAAAATTTCCTTGTTTAAAGATTTTATTTTCAAGTTCAAATTCACATCAAGTGTGTCATACTTGATTTTCAGTTGTTTTTTCTCTTAAAACAGAATTTCGATAACCAATTTCTAATTTATATTCTTTGTTTTTTGTGAAATTCAAAAGCTTTTGCTATCTCCTTGTACCTCTCAAGCTCAACGGTCAATTTATCATTCGCGGCCTTAACATCGCGATTGACCTTTTTAACTTTCTCAATTTCAATGCCACAGTTATTGATTAATATTTCAAATAAGGCACGTGTTTCCTCATCAGTCTCAGTATTTTGTGCCACAAAGCCTCCACTAGGATCCACATCTCGAGTATGAGAGTGAGTATTGCTACAACTCGGATTGTCCAAGTATGTATCATAAGTAGGTGCTGGTGTCACAGAATGCTGTTCGTCATGAGTAAACACATCAAATATGACATTTTTATAGCATGGATCAATGATTGGTACCTCAGATACTGCATTGGCTTCATAAACAGGAGGTGCTTCAGAATTAGTGTCGTACTTAGTCTCCTGAAGATTTGCTATGAAGATGCAGTTCGCATTGATTTCCTCTAGGTCTTCCAAATCATCCATAATAGCAAAAAAGTCATGTTCCTCAGCACTTAGCTGCAACCCTGCTTCTGACTTTTGTGCTAACAGCATAGCTTTCTGAAGATATGCAGCATTCTTCTTTTTCGGCTTAGTATGACAATTCCTTGCCATGTGACCCACTCCTTGAC
The DNA here is from genome assembly GCA_910596185.1 of Chrysanthemum makinoi. Lineage (NCBI taxonomy): Eukaryota > Viridiplantae > Streptophyta > Magnoliopsida > Asterales > Asteraceae > Chrysanthemum > Chrysanthemum makinoi. The sequence continues at coordinate 180,944,151 of OU343225.1, forward strand.
AGTTGTAACACTTAACCTGATTACCATGATTCACATTTCCATATTTCCCAATGACTGGAGCTACAATATTCCCATTCTGATTACCCACTGCTCTATTCCCAACATTCTGACACATCTGATTTCCAACATTCTGACAAAACTGATTACTCTGATACGGAACCGCCTGATTACCCATGTGAAATCCAGTGGCATATCCCTGTTGGTTCCCAATAACTCCAACCATTTGTCCTTGATGACCCATATTCAAACCCGGCTGTGCAATTTGCCTGTTGCGAGTGTTAGATGAAATCCTCTGGTTGTTGTTAGTTGGTGTGGAATAGCGTCCTCTGAATGCTTTAGTCAAATAAGCAAATGCATTTGACAGAGCCTCTTCTTGTTCAGTTTCAAGATCAGTGATTCCTTGTTCCTGGTATTGTGGATACTGTTGTTGTTGAATGGCTTGTTGTTCTGGTGGATAGAATTGTTGTTGAGGGATAACAGCTTGTGGTTGTGGAATGTATTGCTGCAAGTTGTTGTTAGTGGAAGATGATGAAGCTTGTTGTTGTGTATTCACTGGAGTTTGAGTCTTTGCAATTAGTGCCAATGGATCATGATTCTTTGCCAATCTTTCTTTCCTGACTTCATTCACTTCAGTTTGGTTTTGTTTCAGAAAATCGTTGAGTTGATCAAAGTTCACCTGATGTAAGTCTTTTGTTTGGTTGACAATAGTGACATATCATCCCCATTCTTCTGTAAGATTGTTTAGGAATTTGATGTTACTCACGATAGTTCTGGGTGCCAACTTGTTTCTGATAAGCTCATTCATCAAAGTGCAAAACCTTCCATAGTAGGATTCAATGGATTCTCCTGGAGTAGATGTAAACTTCTCCCATACAGTTAGCAGCTTGTTCTCCGTGTCTTGTTGACCAATTTATGTTCCTTAACAAAGCCGTCTAACACATTCCCACATATCGAAAGCAGTTTCACAACTTTATACTGCAGCAAAGATGTCTCTTGGAAACCCCAGTTGGACAATGTGAATTGCGATGTCATCTGCTTCGACTTGCTTCTGATCCTCTTCAGTGTATTCTGATTCATTTTGAACACGAAAAGATGGTGGGACGGGAGGTGTTGCATCAGGATCTCTAGGGTCTTGGACTTGTCGAGGCTTGAAGGGTCCATTCGTAATGGATTGAATCATTAGTTTTCCATTAGGTTTGGTCTTGATGTAGCGGAGCATACGACTTGTCCATTGAAGATATCCACCTTTTTCTAGCTTATGAGGACGATTTTCGGCATCGGCTGCATGAATGTCTTGTTGAGTAGCAATTGATGAAGGTATTTGATGATAAAGTTGATGTAGGATCGATTCAACGATAAAGGAGTTGTGTTTGAAGAAGATTAAGCTCGGTTGTTGTAGTGAAAATTTGGTCTAAAAACTTAAAAACCTCAATAACTTCTGTTTGGAGCATTTTTAGGACTCGAAGGTTGACCTAGTTCATTCGGCGTGCTATTCTTCTCGTTCTCACGGTCATTTTGATGGGTATAACGCTGAAAACGGAGTTACGGTTCAAAAGTTATGGCCGTTTGAAGTTTTGCTTAAGATCTTACTCGTAAACTTGAGCTTAGGCGTAACCTTTGATGCTTAGGTGTAGGATATGCTTAGGCGTAGGATTTCCTTACGAGTAAGGTTTGCTTACGAGTAAGGTTTTCTCATGAGTAAGGTTTGCTTACGAGTAAGTTTTGCTTACGAGTAAGGTTTGCTTACGAGTAAGTTTTGCTTAAGAGTAAGTTTTGCTTACGAGTAAGTTTTGCTTACGAGTAAGTTTTGCTTACGAGCCAAAAATCCTTCACACTTGTCCAAGTGTGAGAGATATCCACAAGTCGAAGTATTCCACAAACTTATCAAAGTGAGGGAAGTACTGAGTAACCGTTGTTGCACGAAGATTCTTCACCAAATGCTTACGAGTAGGATTTGGTTCTTACGAGTAAGATTAGGGTTTTGACTTTTTGACTTTGAAGACCTTACGAGTAGAATGCCCAAATTTTGTCAAAAACACTAATTTTCACCCAAAAACACGTTTCTAAACGATTTATTTTGCACAAACTTCTTCCAAAACACTTAATGATCAATAAAAACTACAACTTTAAGCTCAAAAACACGTAAAAATCAACACTTTTTAACAAAAGCCCCTGTTTTTTTTAAAAAACGCAACTTTTTAAAAGCTTTAACCAAAAAAACGTAACACAAACACTCCTAAACCATTGTTAGGCGATTGATACCAATTGTAGGACCTTGTTTTTCTTCAACCTTATCACGTTACCAAACTTACCACACAAGTAACACACGAAATTCAAACACTTTTTATGTGTAGGAATAAGAAGAAAGATTAAGAAAGGTGGTGACTTGATGATGTTACTCATTTATGTGAAGAGAGAAAAAGAAGAAAACAAGATGATGTTTATTTCAAAGAAAAACACACACAAACACACTCAAGCACACCCCTCAAATGACCATTTGAGGGGTATTTATACTTCCTTACATATCACCCTTATAAAATCTACACTGTTTAAACCTCCCACCCACTGAGGTGCAAACAAAAGGCTTTGAGTTCTTGCCATTTATATTTCAAATAGTTTTTAGGTTATTGGTTTAGACAAGAGAATCAAAGGGGTAATTTTTGTTACTAGTTTTTTTAAAAGATTGAGATTTGCAGAAAACCTTTGAATGTGGTAGCAAAGATGAAAGTATTTTTTGATTTAACGATTTGAACAAAGCACACACAATTGTTTTGAGTTTTTCAGAGATTTTGACAGAGTTTGATTGCAAAAACAATTGTGTGTGTGTTTTTTGTATTTGGGAAGGGGGTATTTATAGAGTGGTGAAAGGATTGATTTTGCACATGTGAAATTTTGGAAATTAGTTTTCGAAAAACGTTTTATTTTCCACATTTAATGTTTCCACTCCATTACCCGCAGTTTTTTCTCGAGTTTCAAGGGAAAAGTTGCAGAGCATAGTAAAAGTGCATTTGCAGTGGTGATAAGGTAAGGAATGCCAAGTAGGATAAGGTGAGTAAAAGTGCATTTGCAGTAAAAGGGAACAATTTCCACTCCATTAGAATATTTGTTGTGCGTATGGGCATTTAATGCCAAGTGGGATAAGGTGAGGAATGTAGGGACCCATGACATGGATGAAAAAAGTGTTAATAAACATATATTCTTATATTAAATTGTCTTGTTTACCAACCTAGGACATTAAGTAATTAAGTACTTAAAGCATTTAGTTACTCATTTAATATGTTCTATATCCAATGTCAGGGACCCTGAATGAGTTTTACTCATTCAGTGATTGATTTAGGTATTAATTTTATTCAGGGTGCATTATTCAGTGAGAATGTACACTATGTGGAACATGATTAATTAGTGAACTGATTAATCAATGTTCAACATCCCAAGTTCAGCTTTCAGTCTTGTGAAATTGGGTTCATCCAGGGTTTGTGAAGATATCAACTAACTGATTCAGTGGAGATGAAGTGTAATTCAATATCACTTTTCAGGATATGATACCTGATGAAATGATACCTAATGACAATGTGTTTGGTTCTTTGATGAAGTACATGATTGTTAGAGAAGGAAATTGCACTTGTGTTGTCACAAAAGATGTGTACTGATGCGCATAAAAAGCGCGTTCGGGGTCAAAGGAACTTCCTTTTATTCGAGCAAGTTTTTCAACCACCTAGGCAGTGAACCTAATCGTTGTAGTGTAGTATTGGGTAAGCCTTAGGGATTGATATCAATCTCTAGGGAATAGGAAGTCTAGCAAGAAATGTATGACGAAAAGGTGGGGGTTGAGGATGATTCATTTTTTTTTACCTTTTATTGGTTTTTTTAGAAAGCTAAGCTAGAATCTCGAGGAAATTGGTTTGGGGGGTGGTATTTCTACCGATTACTTCTACTTATCTAATTATCTAATACTACGGGTAGCTATGTCTATTTCATGTATGCTCGTATGATGATTAAAAATGTGTTTACCTAAAATACTATTACTCCCTTGTTATCTTTTTTTGTTCAGTTGAATTGTCACACCTTATTTTAACGCGTTGTATTCCTAAAGGTAGTAGGGTATTGTTAGCCTTAATAGTTTTTATTAGAAGCGATGGTCATTCACGATTAGGAACTTTGTAACGTGTGTTAGATATTGTGCTAGAATAAGTCAACGGGCTCGTGGATTGGACTAAGCTAAATGGCTAGGCGTTATGATTATGCTAGCCGTTTGAAGCTTAAGTATCCAAAGCCCAATCCATGTCCAACCCACGAAAAGCCCAAGCAAAGCCTTTTAGGGTTTTAAGTTACTTGTACTATAAATACCCCTCAAATGGTCATTTGAGGGGTGTGCTTCAAAGTGTGTGTGTGTGTTTTTCCTTTGGAATATACAACTTATTGTGTTTATCTTTATCCTCTCACATACACGGATTTCATATCATTCAAGTCACCATCTTTCCTTTCTTCTTATTCTTTCTTAGCATAACGTTTGTGTTTGTGTTTCACGTTTTATACGCATAACTTGGGTTACGTGTGTTGGGTTTGCTTGGTAAAGTGATAAGGTTGATAAAAGTAAGGTCCTACAATTGGTATCTATCGCCTAACAATGGTTTAGGAGTGTTTGTGTTTGTTTTGAAGGGTTACGCGTAAGTTTAATAGTTTACGAGTAGGATATTTGTCACGCTTAAAGCTTTAATTTTTGCACTTAAAAATTCAAGATTCTTGTGGTTTAAGGTTTATTTGGTGCTAAAGTTTCATTTTTTTGCCAAAAGTTTCAAGCTTTACGGGTTTAGATACGTTTTTTAAACTCATTTTGTTTCATTGGTCATTTCTATTCGTAACTTTTCTAAGCACTTTGGGTGAAAAAGGTCAACATTTTTGGGTTATTCGAGTGTTTTTAAGGCTATCTGTGCAAGAGAAATCGTTTGAATCATTGGAAATTTTTTACGAGTAGGTCAAAACCCTAGTTCTACACGTAAGAAAGTCAAACTACGCATAAGGTTCTACTCATAACTTTTTGGTGCAGATTCTTTGAGCTTCAACGGTGACTCGCTTCCCTCACTTGGATAAGTTTGTGGAACACTTCGACTTTTGGATATCTCTTACACTGTGATAGTGTAAAGGATTTTTGGGCTAAACCCTAATCTTACGCATAACCTTAGACTTACGCGTAGATTACTTTGCAGCTTAAGTATTTATCCTACGCCTAATCCTTGTCTTACGCATAAGCTAAATCTTACGCATAAGTTTTCCTACGCCTAACTTTAAGTCTACGCATAAGATCCTACGCCTAAGCCATCCTACTCGTAACCATATCCTACTCGTAACTTCTTTGGTCTACGCCTAAGCTCTTTCTACGCATAAAGGTTTATTAAAAATAAATAAATAAATAAATAATTTTGGCGGGAAAACTTGAGTAAAATTTAATTTTTTGAGGAGACTAAACGTTCAATTTTTACGTGAGATTCAAATTTTGGTTTAACTGTGAAAATTTTGGTCCAAAATTCAAATTTTTGGGCCTAAATTCAAATTTTTCGGGTCAAATTTGGCGTCAAAATTGTCATAACTCAAAATTTTCTTACGACCTTAGAATTGATTTTTATAGTGAATTTCAAATTTTGGGCGAAAATTGTTTTAGAACCAAGGTTACTGAGTGCGACTTTTGAAACACCTCAACCGAGCTTAATCTTCATCAACCACAACTCCTTTATCGTTGAATCGATCCTACATCAAATTTATCAGATCATACCTTCATCAATGGCAACTCAACAAGACATTCATGCAGCCGATGCCGAAAACCGTCCTCCTATGTTGGCAAAAGGTGGTTATCTTCAATGGACAAGTCGTATGCTCCGTTACATCAAGACCAAACCGAATGGAAAACTGATGATTCAATCCATTCAGAATGGACCCTTCAAGCCTCGACAAGTCCATATCCCTGGAGATCATAACGCAACTCCTGATGTCCCATCATCTTATCATACTCAAACTGAATCAGAATATACTGAAGAGGATAAGAAGCAAGTCGATGCAGATGACATGGCAATTCATATTGTCCAACTGGGTTTACCAATAGACATCTTTGTTGCTGTAGACAATTGTGAAACTGATTTTGATATGTGGGAAGCGTGTTAGCGGCTTTGTCACGGAACATAAATTGGTCAACAAGACATGGAGAACAAGCTGCTAACTGAATGGGAAAAGTTTACTTCAACTCTAGGAGAATCCATTGAATCCTACTATGGAAGGTTTTGTACTTTGATGAATGAGCTAATCAGAAACAAGTTGACACCCAGAACTATCGTTCAAAACATCAAGTTCTGAACAATCTTCCGAAGAATGGGGACGATATGTCACTATTGTCAACCAAACAAAAGACCTTCATCAGGTGAACTTTGATCAACTGAATGATTTTTTGAAACAAAACCAAGTGAAGTCAATGAAGTCAGGAAAGAAAGATTGGCAAAGAATCATGATCCATTGGCACTTATTGCAAAGACTCAACCTTCGGTGAATACACAACAACAAGCTTCATCATCTTCCAACAACAACAATTGCAGACAATACATTCCACAACCTCAACAACAATTCTATCCGGATCAACAATACCGGGAACTAGGAATCATGATCCTGAAGCCCGAAGCGACCTTACAAGATATACTCTTTATTGGGTAACGCACTAAAAAGTCGCTATTCCACACCAACTAACAACAACCAAAGGATATCATCAAACACTCGCACAGGCAAATTGCGGCCGGGTGTGAATATGGGTAATCAAGGTCAAATGGTTGGAGTTATTGGGAATCAAAGACGGATATGCTACTGGATATCGCATGGGTATCGGAGGTTCCGTGATCGGGGTAATCGGTTGGGTCGAGAATGTTGGAAATCGGATGGGAGAATGTTGGGAATAGAGCAAGGTAATCGAATGGAAATGTTGCAGCTCCAGTCGTTGGGAATTATGGAAATGTGAATCGGGGTAATCAGGTTAAGTGTTATAACTGTCAAGGAATGGGTCACATGGCACTAAACTGTCCCACTAAGCCGCACAAGAAGAATCGAGTTTCTTAAAGCTATGCTATTAGCACAGAAGCAAGAAGCAGGGATGCAGTTGAGTGCTGAGGAAAATGATTTTTTAGCTATTGTGGATGATTTGGAAGACCTCGAGGAAATCAATGCGAACTGCATATTCATGGAAAATCTTTAAGAGACTAAGTACGACACGACTCGACGCACTTCCTCTATGACGCCAATGCACGATATCGAGGTACCAATCAGTGATCCATGCTATAACAATGTCATATTTGATGTGTTTACTCATGATGAACAGCGTGACGCCAGACCTACTTATGATACATACACGGACAATCCGAGTTGTAGCAATACTAACTCGAAACTCGGATGTGGATCCTAGTGGAGGCCGTGTGGCACAAAATACTGAGACTGATGAGGAAACACGTGCTTATTTTGAATCATTAATCAATAACCGTGGCATTGAAATTGAGAAAGTGAGTAAGGTCAATCGCGAAGTTAAGGCCGCGAATGTTAAATTGACCACTAAGCTTGAGAGTTACAAAGAGAACGCCAGAGCATATGAATTTCATACAAACAAAATATTAGAATTAGAAATTGGTTACGAGATTCTGTTTTAAGAGAAAAACAATTGCAAATCAAGTATGATACACTTGATGTGAATCTGAACTTGAAAATAAAATCTTTAAACAAGGAAATTTCTGAACTAAATGATCAACTTTCAAAACAAAAAACACTGTTTTCGATCTTGAAAAGAGAAGAAACAGTTGATTCTTGATTTTTCAAAGCGAGAAGATTCTCTTCTTGATGAAATTCTGGATAAAAATGAAACTATCAAAAATTGGATAATTTACTTCTTTCAACGGGTCATTCCGATAAAACAAACAAGATGCTTTCTAATCAAGTAAATCCGATTTTTCATACTTCACATAAAATGGCTCTTGGTAACTCACCTCCTGATTTCCTCAAGAAAGCTCGAGAAAGAAGCGAATGTGTTGAACAATGGAAAACCTTTGCATGAACCCATAATTGTGCATGATTCTCTTGAAACGTTGGAACTATCTGAGGAGAGTAGATCAAAAATGAAACAAAAACATCCGAAAATCAAACCAATTGATTATAACAAATGGAACAAAATTAATGGTATTTCGTTTGTTTCTCAATCAACGTTTTCCACCAAACCAAGTGTTTTAAACAAAGTGTCAACACCAGTTTCAAAACCAGTTGTAGTTTCCAAATCTCTTTCGAAAATCGAACAAATGTCTTCAAACAATCCTTTTAACACAAGTGAAGCTAGAAGCATTTTAGATGACGTTAAAACTAGAATTGGGTATCTTCAAGACACTGTTAAAACTAAAACCAACATTACAACAAACATCTGGTTCACTAGTTTTGATAATGAACAGAAAAAGTTATTTGAAACTCAAATTGAACCTCCGTTACGGCATCGCTGCAGGGTAATTCATTTCGAACAAGCGTTTTGAAAGAAACGGTGACTTTGTCAACGACCATAAATCCCTGGTAAAGCAAGCTAATGAATGTTTTGAACGCATCAAAGTTTTGGAAAACTTGAATGATTCTCTCTTGAAGATGTTACGACTCGATATTATGTCCATCATTTTGCAAACATATTCTGTTGAAGATCATGAAAGACTTCAGTATGAGACCTCCGAAATTGTTTCAAAATATGAAAAAGCTCTTGAAAAACTTGAAAAGAAAATGTGTCATATTTTAAACAACTTGATCGAAAAACTGAGGAATGCAAATCTGACAAACTGTCGTATGGCGTGCCTACAATGACATGAAAGCAAAAAATGATCTTTTGAGGGCTCAGTTGGAAAGTCAAAAAGGAAAGGCTGTGGATACTAAGTTTACTAAACCATTGACTGAGGAGAGAGCAAATGTTCCCAAACCGGTTTTAAAACCAAAAATGTCTGTTTCAATGCCTCCTCCAAAAGTCAATGAGAAAAATGTTTCATCAAAACCGGTCACTCCACCGCCTACCTAAACAAAATGTTGATAAAGGAAAAGCGGTTATCGAGAAACCAAAAGTTTTAGCACCTGGCCTTTTTAAGATGAGTACCACTAATGCGTCTGCCTCCACAACATATGGAACAAACGACATAAGTTTAGAAAAGCACTCTAAAGAGAGTAGGAAAGCTGAAACCACCTCCCTTCATAAAAATGTAAATCCTAATGCGTGTGCCTTAACTTCTGTAGGACTAGAAAGCACCTCTAGGAGCAGCAGACTAAAGCCTAAAAGCAATACAAGGAACAATAGAGTCTCACATGCCTCTAAGAGTAGTAGCTTCAATAAAGAGAAGAAAGTAGAAGAACACCCTAGGAATTTACCGCTTTTGAATAAGAAAGACATTTCATCTGAATGTACTGAACCTATGAAACTTGCTATGTCTAATGCATGTGCTGAATCTCTTTGTTTAACTTGCAAGAAATATTTAGTTAATGTTCAAGATGATTGTGTTTCTAAGAATGTGAATGATAAGCCTGTTAAAAAGAACGTTCCAAAAAGATCTTACGCTAAACAAGTAGGAAGACTAGTTGCAAAACTTAGACTTTATACTCTGACAGAACTATAGTATATACTATAGGGATGATATTTGGAAACCACGGTAGAACTTTCACACTCCAGAATGGTACAATGAGTGATAAACCAGAATTCCCTGTAGAAAACTTCTCTGCGTGTGATAAGGATTTTACCTCTAACCCAAAGGAACCAAAATCAAAACGGTTTTCACAATATTCTTTTTCATTCTTGGCAGGTTATCGAAATTTGTCTTTGGATCGTCGACTCGGTTGCTCCAAGCACATGACCGAATCGAAGTTGGCTGATCAATTTCATCTGGAAATTCATGGGAACCGTACGCTTTGGAAATGATCATGTAGCAACTATCATGGGTTATGGAGATCTACCTTTTGGAAATTATTTGATCACTTGGGTTTACTATGTCGAAGGATTGTGACACAATTTGTTTTCGGTCGGGGCGATTACGTGATCGATTTAGAGGTTGCTTTTAGGAAAAATGCTTGCCGTTAGAAACTTGGATGGCACGATCTCTTAAGCGGGAATCGTGATACAAACTTGTATGCTATCGACATCAATCAAATGGCCTCTTCATCACCAATATGAATTATGACACGAGCATACGGAACGATCACGGTTGTGGCACAGAAGGTTATCTCATCTCAATTTCGACACCATCAACAAAATTGCCAAAGACAACATCGTCAATGGACTTCCAAAGTTCAAATACACCAAGGGTCACTTATGTCCATCATGCGAACAAGGAAAAAGCAAAAGAGCATCATATAAACCCAAAACCGTACCTAGTTCGGAAGGAAAGTTGCATGTGTTGCACATGGACTTATGTGGCTTAATGAGAGTTGAAAGCATTAATGGGAAAAAGTATATTCTTGTTATCGTCGATGATTATTCGAGATCTACATGGGTTAAGTTTCGAGATCAAAAGCGAAGCACCGTGCATCATCATCACCTTTAAGCGTATTCAAGTACTTCTTCAAACTCCAGTGGGGTTGTAAGAAGCATAACAACGGCACAAAATTCACAAATCAGGAGTTAAGAGCTTACTTTGAAGATGTTGGAATTACTCATCGGACATCACGGTTGTTAGAACTCCACAGTGAGAATGGGGTAGTTGAAAGAAGAAATAGAACTCTTATGGAAGATGCTCGCACAATGCTAATCTATTCTAGTGCACCGTTATTTCTGTGGGTGATCTTTGTTGCCCTGCTTGTTTCACTCAGAACCGATCCCTAATCCATCCTAGATTCAATAAAACCCCATATGAGCTTGTGAACCATAGAAAACCTGATATCTCTTACTTTCACGTGTTTGGCGCCTTGTGCTATCCGACGAATGACGAGGGAAGATCTAGGTAAATTGAAAGCTAAAGGTGATATTGGAATCTTCATTGGATATTCGGATAACTTCGAGGGCATTCAGGTGGTGTATAACGAAGAACTAGGAGGATCATGGAGGCGATGAATGTGAAGTTTGACGAACTTTCACATATGGCTTCGAGACTTCGCTCTAGAACCCGCACTAAACCGGCAGACTTCGGACACATCATCAGACTCGTACCTCAAAGAGCTCAATCAACTTCGTTTGACAATCCTAAAGAACAAGAATGGGAGAATTTCTTCGAGTTAATGTTCGATGAATACTATGGTGAAACATCGACAAATGCATCAAACCATCATTCCGCTACACCCGCTCAAAATCATCCTCCACCACCAACCGAAGATGCATCTACAACGGTCGAAACCAATGCACCAACTCCATCTACATCATCTACATCTACTACGGTTATTGCACCCGTTCTACCAGCAGTTGATGAGCAAAACCAAAACGATGCAACGTTAGATGAAGACTTATTTGAAAACCCGTTTGCTACGAATCGGTGAATCTTCTTCAAGCTTACGAGAACCATCTAACTTCGCATCATTATAACCAAGCGGTATCCTTCTACTCTTAAGTGGACTAAAGACCACCCAATTGAACAAGTTATTGGTGAACCTTCAAGGCCAATTAGGACGAGGCGCCAACTTGCCACCAATTGCGACTTATGCATTTACCTTTGCTCAATTAGCAATATAGAGCCAAAGAACATTCGAGGCAATGGCGAGAACCCGCATGGATAGAAGCGATGCTGGAGGAACTTCTCCAATACCGTCTTCATGACTCTTGGGAAATGGTTCCAAGACCAATTGACGTTCGTGTCATTGATCTTAAATGGTTATGGAAGAACAAACGGGATGAAGAAATGACTGTCATTCGCAACAAAGCTCGTCTGGTGGCCAAAGGATACTGAACAAGAGGAAGGGATAGACTTTGAAGAGTCATTCGCGCCGGTAGCTAGACTAGAAGCGGTCGGGGATTTTCTTAGCCTATGCTGCTTTCACAAAAACATCACGGTTTATCGGATGGACATTAAGACCGCGTTCTTGAATGGAACTCTGAAAGAAGAAGTGTACATGAGTCGAGACCGAAGGCTTCATAGACATGAATCATCCGGACTACGTCTACAAACTCAAAAAGGCAATCTATGGATTGAAACAAGCTCGAGGCGTGGTATGACGGAACCTCTTTCCTTATCCTAAACAATTTCATCAAAGGAACAGTTGATCCTACCTTGTTTACACAAAAATGAAAAAGCGACATTTTGATTGTTGGTTTATGTGGGCGACATCATCTTTGGGTCCACTAATCCGAATCTTTCAAAACATTTTGAAAATCTCATGAAAAGTAAATTTGAAATGTCCATGATGGGGGAAATAAAATTCTTTCTTGGTTTACAAATACATCAATCCCCTCGTGGAATTTTTATAAATCAAGCTAAATACACAACCGAGATTTTGAAAAATCATGGTATGGATAATTGTGACTCGGTGTTGAACACCAATGGTAACTTCACCAAAAATTGGAGCCGATTTGTTTGGGAAACCTATTGATCCGAAGAAATATCGGAGCATGATTGGTTCTCTCATGTACCTTACTGCTAGTCGACCGGATATTCATTTTGTTGTTTGCTTATTAGCACGGTTTGTGCAAAGCCTACCGAGCTGCACCTCAAAGAGGTTAAACGGATCTTCGGTTTTACGAAGACATCCATTCACATGGGACTTTGGTATCAGAAGGAATCGGATTTGATCTAATAGCCTTTTCAGATCACGGACCACGCAGTGATCAAGTTACGACAAAAGTACATCCGGAGGAGCACAATTTTTGGGTGAAAAGTTAGTAAGCTGGTCTTCAAATAAACAAGATTGCACTTTGCACTTATCAACCGGCGAAGTATGTGTCTCTATCTGCGTGTTGTGCTCAAGTTCTATGGATGAGAACACAACTCACAGATTATGGCTTTACTTTCGATAAAATACCTATGTATTGTGACTCGAAAAGTGCCATAGCCATATCATGCAATCTGTTCATCACTCAAAGACTAAGCACATCAGTATCCGCTATCACTTCATCAAAGAGTACGCGTCAAAATGAGTGCTTGTTGAATTATTCTTCGTGAAGGCAGATTACCAACTTCGCCGATCTATTAACTAAAGCCCTTCCAAAAGAAAGGTTTGACTATTTAGTTCGACGAATTGGAATGCGAAGCCTAACCCCTGAGGAGTTAGAAATTCTTCTCGAATCTTCTTGAAAATGATTTTCCAAAAATCTTCCCTGTAAATATTTTTGAAAAACAAAATACAAAATTTGAAAAACCAACAAAAGCAAAATATAAAAATATAATTTTTTTCAAAAAATACAAAAACATTATAAAATCAAAAATCCAAAAATATTCTTCTCACGACATGTCTCTCATTATAATCGATATTCATGCGTTTCTAGAAATGTCATTCAACAATGATACGGGTATGTACAGGATGCTTGGCGAGAGTTCTTTAATGTTTTCTAAAACATGTCGTTTCTCAAAATTTCTTCAATAATGGCTTTCGTATACTTCAAGATCGAAACCCGGACTAAAATGATGACTTTTGATTATTTTTCAAATCAAAACTTGTGCTTTTTATAGAAAAATCAAGTTATGCGCTTGATTGCCTACATTTAAAAGCGGTGAGAAATCATCATCATCTTGAGCACCTTTTCAAGATTGTTCAAAAGATTTTCAAAATCTTTCAAAATATTTTGTGCTCAAGATAACTCCCTCTAAAACCCTTTAATTGATTATGCTTTATTAAAGGGGGAGTATAAATCTAAAATGTTACGAATATGCTATTCTTGAGGGGGAGGAGACGTGATTAAAATGTGATCAAAAATTTTAATGATCGTTGTTTGAATCTCAAAATGAGCTCGACTCAGACGGAACAAATGAATTGACGGCAATCTAAGTTAGTAAATGTACCATTTCGAGAAACTTGTGATAGATATGCACCTTCATGGGTCTAACCTCCTTTTCAAGGAGTGTTTACAACTTCAAGTTAGTTATTAGAGCTAGTTGTCACCTAAAAGCTGACAATGGAACTCTTTAACTAGGCAACGTGCAGGGTGTCTTGTGGGGAATTGTCTATCATGAGCCGATCAATTCAAAAGTGCGAACTCTACCCTCTATGTGCAGATTTCTGTCAAAACTTATAAGCACATGTGAAGGGGGAGTGTTTCCGAAAATATAAAACTCTCGGAGTGTTTCAAACATGTTTTCTATCATAAACACATTGAGAGATTTTCAAAGAAATTGGTTTTATGGCAACATGGGACAGTCATGGAGTTATAAGGTGACTAAGGATAGGAAACTCGTCCTATGATCCGCCAGAGCGGAGGATCTACCCAAGGACATCACAAATAGTTTAGAACTAGAAGTCCTTAGGAATGATTGAAAAAGGAGTAATGTGATAAATGAGAAAGAAGGGGTTGAAGAATTAAAAAGAAATGTAATGAAAAAGGGTGAAAAGAAATAGCCCTCAATATTCAACCTTAGGCGTAAAACCGGGTTCAATTCATGCACTCTTGGTTGTCACTAGATGACACAGTATTGAAGACAAAGGACGTCATGGACCCAGGTGGACGCGCACCTAACCTTCTAGCCACTCAATTCCTCTCAAAAGGATTTGTTTCATTCTCACTGGGAACCCTACATAATCTATCGACTTTCTCTTGGAGTTTGTTGATATTGAAGAAGGAGACCCTCTCCCTAGTCTCCGCTCAGGAAAACCAAAATGCACTAATTGAGTCTAGAGCCACGAGATTCATCAAAAGATCTCATAGGAACACATGACATTTCATCACTTGTTGTTCATCTATAAGGGCACAAGTGATACATTCTAGAGTCCTACGCAGGTCTTAGCAATCTGCCGGAACATTTATGAGAAGTTTCACATCTGTGATCTTCATGATTGAATGGAAACTCCGCCGGGGTCAACATCAAGCGAGCCAACAGGTCACCGTAACTCCCCGTGGATTACGCTTAGTGTGTCTCAAAGCGGTCTGATCGTGAGGTGATGCTTGATTGTACCTCGGCGACTCATCGGAACTGTAGATGTACCTGGATATCAGCGTTATCTCACTTGTGGGACTCCGGTTCGAGGCGGCCTTTGTGAGAATTAGAGACTGTTTTCACACTATCTTTGTTAACACCCTCGAAATTCAAACTTGTAAGTGCGGAATCCGCTTATTACTAACCTTTGTTTTATGTTTTCTTCTTATGGAAGCTCGGAGCGGATGGATCGTGCGACTCAGCCACATGCTCATACCAACAACACATGAAAGTTCTCATCAATATCAAAGGCAACTCAAAGTTAAAGATGATTCTTCGTTAATGTCAAAGAATCTACAAAGTGTAAAGACTTCGAGAACTTCATCATTGGAAACTCAAAGTCAAATAGAAGTGTGAGCATGGTGGAAAAAGACGTGGAGACACCTATCCAACGAAGTTGACAACGGGAACAACCACATTATCGATCACAAAGCATGAAGGAACAAAGAATCAAGACTATTCTATATCTACACACAAAGTTCAAGCTCGAGAAAAGTAAAGACCTAATCAAGTGGAGCATCATTTGAATGACCACCCCTTAGGGGGAGATTGTTAGCCTTAATAGTTTTTATTAGAAGTGATGGTCATTCACGATTAGGAACTTTGTAACGTGTGTTAGATATTGTGCTAGAATAAGTCAACGGGCTCGTGGATTGGACTAAGCTAAATGGCTAGGCGTTATGATTATGCTAGCCGTTTGAAGCTTAAGTATCCAAAGCCCAATCCATGTCCAACCCACGAAAAGCCCAAGCAAAGCCTTTTAGGGTTTTAAGTTACTTGTACTATAAATACCCCTCAAATGGTCATTTGAGGGGTGTGCTTGAAAGTGTGTGTGTGTGTGTTTTTCCTTTGGAATATACAACTTATTGTGTTTATCTTTATCCTCTCACATACACGGATTTCATATCATTCAAGTCACCATCTTTCCTTTCTTCTTATTCTTTCTAAGCATAACGTTTGTGTTTGTGTTTCACATTTTATACGCGTAACTTGGGTTACGTGTGTTGGGTTTGCTTGGTAAAGTGAAAAGGTTGATAAAAGTAAGGTCCTACAGGTATGCATAGCCCCTAACTCTTTGAGGTTACCTTTCGGGTAAAGCATACGAAATCCGCAAGCCCTTAATCTATTTCATTCATAAGCCTCACTTTCACAAAGCATACTCAATCATTAATCACAACAACTGATGCTTAGTTACACTCCTAAGCCAATTACAATTAAGATAAGAAACAACCTAACATTAATCAATAACTAGGTTTCATAGATCTAAGCAAACACACAAGAAATTTAGCTAGACAATATAAACAAACAAGCATACACACAATCAATTGAAGACTTAATGATACTTTGGATTAAAATACTTATCTCGATGTGTAAAATAGGGTTTGTGACCCTAAGATACTGTCCAAATCGGACTACAAACGTTTTTAGGTTTTTTTCTCCAAAAGTCTACCTCTCTAAATGTAGAAAAATCGAATTCTATATATAGATTTATCCTTGCGACGGCGTCACCTTTTAGATGGGAAGCCGTCAGCTCGCAGTCATTAGGGTTTCGTCTTTGCCAAGTCATCGATGAGACGTCGTCACCTTAGATTTGTGACGCCGTCAGTCTTCAGTTAGGACGTCGTCTTGATTATGGATCTGGGCCGTCTGAGATGAAAAGTCTGAGTGATGCCCTTCTTCTTCACAACGTGATGTTGTAAGGTTATACGAACAAAAATTACACTATGCCGTCTGGTACATGTTTTGATCAAGTCTCTATAGGTACGGTAAGCCGCTTTGATTGGGGCGCCGTCAGTTCGATTTGAAGCGCTTGGTGGCTTCGATCTTGACTTTGCCATTTTCTTCATAGGAATTTGAATTTATCGTTCTTTCCCATTACTCCATAAAATATTACTTTTACCCATGAGTCCCAATCATCCCAAAAATGTATACAAAAGATATGACTCGACTTAGCAACCATGCACGTAACTAGATATTTGAAATAAGGGTTTAGTAAGGATAACAATAATGCACTAAAAGGTGAGTGCATAAAAGGTAGGCTAAGGCGATTTGGGTGTACATGTAGGGGTGGATTGTAAACAATGCTCTTTATAGATATTTCGGAAAACCGAAACATCACGAGAACCGCGAAAAGGATAGGCTCTGAGGGGTTAACTAGGGGTATCGTGTACTAAAGATGAGTACATCGCAAGAGTGTGGGATAATTACTCTACCGATGTGGAAGAAGTAATTATAACACAGGTTTCAAACAAGGGTTATCCTAATGCCTCTTATCACTTAGTTATTCCTAACTACACAAGTGTAGTCTCACTAGCGATCTCGGAATGCATCACAAAACAAGTTCTAGAATCTATTATACTAACGGTACACTCTCTAAGCATTAAAAGTGAATGTTTTTATTCCTAAAGATCTTGGGGCGAACCTCACATTTTTGGGGTGGAATTTGAGTGGTAAACTGTTTTTGTGCTAGTCATATAACTCCTATACATGAGACGTTTTATTAAGACTAAAGTTTAGCTCGTACATGTCATAAAAAATTTTGATAAATTTGGTGCTAAAATTGACCTAACAAATATTTCTCATGGTTTATTACACAAATTACCAAGGACAAGACAAATAATCAAGTGAGTGAATAGTTTCTAAGTTCCCGTTTTATTCTCCCTCCCTACACTTAAACTGAACATTGTCCCCAATATTCCCTGAAAGTATCAAAGTTATGATAAAGGAAGGTAAGTAAGGAAAAGAAACTAGTACTCCCTAATTATTGCTCGGTGAGGATATGTGTGAAGTTCGGTTAAATTCTTTTCAAAAAGAATTCATCGTGATAAGCTCCATCCAATGTTGTGTTTCTTCTTCTTGCCAAATGTAACCTGCACACTTTAAGAAAACAAACGAAACCTTCGCGTAAAATCGGCGGTAAAATTATATATGACACAACAACACTAGGATATAATGATTGTGGAATGGATGTTTGTAGTTTTTCTGGAAAATTAAGACCTGAGAATTTCCAAAAATTTATAAGTAGCACAAAAAACGAAAAATATGATAAAATGTTTTAAACTGGCTTTGATCGTCGGGCTTTAATCTGACGCCGTCAGGTTGTCTGACAGAAAGTGGTTCACATTTTTTGGAAAAATTCTAGAAAAATTACATCTTTAAAACCAAGAAAAGTTCCTGCAAAACATCCATTATGACTTGATACAAGCATTTGACTCTAACAAACACACATATATATCAATTTGCCTAATTTTAATTCTCATGTTCATGTTCTTCAAAAGCATTATGTGTGTTCCCTACACTTATCTTTTTGTAAAATACCTTTATATGTAATTAAGACGAAGTTAAAAACAAAATAAAGCATTTTCACAAAGTCTAACATGAGAATAAACAATAATGAAAAAGATATCTAAACACACAAATAAAAATTAAAAACAAACATTCTAACAAATAAACATGGGTTGCCTCCCAAGAAGCGCTTGTTTTTGTTCGAGTCATGAGCTTGACATTACCCTTATTTAACGGATAAAGGAGAAGTTTTTCCTACACTTAAGCTTAAGTGCGGGTGATAGTACCGATACACACCCTTAGGGTGGAAATTTGCTATGTGAGGAGAGAGTGTAGGGTGATTTATATGCTCAAAGGGGTGTGCTCCATTAATTATAACCTTACCTAATCCTATTGGTGTAGCGGGTGAATCAAGTCTTTCTCTTAGAAATGGATCATCTTCTATCAACTTCAAGAGATTCTTTGTTAAGGATCCATCTTGACCTAATAAACCAGGTTTAAACCCACAATGTTTCTTTTTATCAACCATGAATGGGTGATGTAAGTGTGTAAGGTCATGGGTTACTCCTACACTAGCTTCCACTCTACATGGCTTAGAGTCTACTACCTTTATCAACCAACTACCCGGACTATTTATTTTGATGGGTGCATTGGGGCCTAATTCAATTCCTAAATTCACATCTAAAGGCGGAAAAATTGGGTAAGGTTTTGGTTGAGGCTCCGATTCATCAAATTAGGAACTTCCCTAGGACTAAGAGAGAGGTCATGACAACAAGCATCTAAACCTACATTATATAGTGGTGTTTGGTCTAAAGGTTCTATATCAATCGGGGTTCCTATAGTCTCTTCTACTTCTTCGGGTAAGTTATAGGCGATGTGTGTTCCTCAAGTGATGGTAAGGCTTGTGGGCTTGGGTTTCCTCATTCTCCATTATATCTAGATCTCCTACATGTTCATCATGTGTTTTAGTATGATCTAACCCAAATACACTCCTAAGTATCTCAAATCCTTCTTTAGCCATTTCAAATTCTTGGTCGATTCATAAGAATTGTTCTCAAAAACTTGACTACTATGTTCTATTTGCCTAAAGGATTCCTCACGCATGTCATATGTTTTGGTGAAATCTATCCCACGCATGCAACTAGGTAGTTCAACTCTAACCATCTCACAATCTTGTTCGGATTTAGGTTTCATGTTCTTAAAATCTAGGTCTTTTTGTTCATGGTGCCTAAGGTTGGATAAATCCTCCTTATTTGTGTCCTCAAATTGTGTTGTAGATAAGCCTATAACCCCATATGGGTTATGCTAGGAAGCTTTTCTTAAAAAATTTAGAAATGGTCGCACTAAAAGGAGTTGATCCTAACAATGTTTTTTTAATAGAAGCCACACATGCACAAAATTCATCAAAGCCCTCTAACTTTACACCTATCTCCTTTTGGATATCTCTAAGATAACTCACAAATTCATCAGAACAATAAGAAAAAATTCTATCTATGAAATACAATTGTTCCTCATTTGTTAATGATTCGAATGCAACTTCACTTGTCATAGCGACAAATGAAAAGGGTTTCACGAACACAAACACAAAGAAGAGGGATAAACTACAAGGAAGCTAATGAAAAGAAAATAAAATATTACTTGATAGGAATCAAGCAAGGGAACCTAAACGAGATAGAAATCTAAACTAGCTATTCTATTCGGCCAAAAACTTGATCGCATCAGAGATGCGTTAGGGGTCAAAGGAACTTCCTTTTCTTCGAGCAAGTTTTCAACCACCTAGGCAGTGAACCTAATCGTTGTAGTGTAGTATTGGGTAAGCCTCATGGATTCATATCGTTCTCTAGGGGAATAGCAATGCTAGCAAGAAATGTATGACGAAAAGGTGGGGGTTGGGGATGATTCTTTTTCTTTTTTTTAATCTTTTATTGGTTTTTTAGAAAGCTAAGGTAAAATTTCGGGGCAATTGGTTTGGGGGGTGGTACTTCTACCGATTACTTCTACTTATCTAATTATCTAATACTACGGGTAGCTATGTCTATTTGATGTGTGCTCGTATGATAATTAAAAATGTGTTTCTTAGAGATACTATTATTCGTAGTTATCTTTTAAGGTCAGTTAATTGTCACACCTTATCTTAGCGTTGTATTCCTAAGGTCATAGGGTATCGTGATCCCTAACTCTTTGAAGTTACCTATCGGTGTAGCATGCAATCCATAAGCCCTTAAGCAATTCATAAGACTCACTTTCACAAAGCATACTCAAGCATTAAACACAACGAATGATGCCTAGTTACACTCCTAAGCCAATTACAATTAAGATAAGAAATAACCTAAGAATAATCAGTAACTAGGTTTAATAGATCTAAGTAAACACACAAGAAATTTAGCTAGACATGGTAAACAAGCAAGCATACACACAATCAATTGAAGACATAATGATACTTTGGATTAAAATACTTATCTCGATGTGTAAAATAGAATTTGGGACCCTAAGATCATCCAAAGGACTACAATGTTTTTAGGTTTTTTTCTCCAAAATTCTACCTCTCTAAATGCAGAAAAATCGAATTTTATATATAGCTTTACACTTGCGACGGCTTCACCTTTTAGATGGGGGCCTTGTCGGCTTCCAGTCATTAGCGTTTAAGTCTTGGCAAGTCATCGATTGAGCGGCGTCACCTTAGAGTTGTGGCGCGTCGGTCTTTAGTTGGGATGTCGCCTTGATTCTAGATCCGGCGGTGCGAGATGAAAAGTCGGTGGCGCCCTTCTTCATACGTGACACCGTCAGTTATCACGAACAAAAATTTCAGCGATCCATCGGTGCGTTTGATCTAGTCTCATATAGGGGCGGCGTCGCCCTTTGATTGGGGGCGCCGTCGGTTCGGTTGGCGACTTGAGTGGCTTCAATCTTGACTTTGCTATTTTCTTCATGTATTCACTCCTTTTCATCCGAATGTGCATCATTCCAGCATTTTGCTTTCAAGAGACCTAAAAAATGAAAAGAAACGAAATTAAGAAGTAACGGATATAAAAGTGGTCGATTAAGGGCTTAAATGACCCCCTAAAAGCGTACGTTTTAAATCCTTATCGAGTACCATCTTATAATGGATATCATAGTCACTGAGTTGACTTTTCATCCATAGTACATTTGCACAACATCCTGCAGCAACTACATATTCAACTTCTGCTAATGACATAGCCACTGACTGTTGTTTCTTAGTGCTCCAACACACTAATTTTCCTCTAAGGAATTGGCAAGAGCGTGAGGTACTTTTTCTATCCATGTTGCAGCCTGCATAGACATAATCTAAGTATCCTTTGAGGTCAAAACCAGAACACTTGGGATAGTAGAGCCCAAGGTTTGGTGTACATTTCAGGTACCTGAGGATTCTCTTAGCTGCAGTAAGATGAGATTCTCTTTGATCAGACTGATATCTTACACATAGGAAGACTTCAAATTGAATATCAGGCCCTGAGGCAGTGAGATACATCAGGGAGCCAATTATTCCATGAAACATAGTTTCATTTACTGATTTTCCTGCAAGGTCATGCCCTAATTTATTTGGAGGAACCATGGGTGTTTTAACAGAGGAGCAATCAGAGATCTCATATTTCTTTAAGAGATTTCTGGTGTACTTCTCCTGACAGATGGAGATTCCTTTGAAAGTCTGTTTGATTTGAAGTCCAAGGAAGTATGTGAGCTCACCCATCATGCTCATTTCAATTTTCGTTGTCATCAGTTTTTTAAACTGTTTGCAAACTTTATAATTTGTTGAGCCAAATATGATATCATCAATATATACGTGGACTAGTATCACATCTTGTTTTGTCTTATAGATAAATAAAGTGTTATATATCCTTCCTCTGACAAAACTGTTTTGGATCAGGAAGGCTGAGACTATCTCATACCATGCTCTGTGAGCTTGCTACAGTCCATAAAGGGCTTTGTCAAGCTTGAAGACATAGTCAGGGTGCTCACTACTTTCATAGCCAGGGGGTTGCTGAACATACACATCTTCCTTAAGGTTACCATCCAGGAAGGCACTTTTGACGTCCATTTGGTAGACTTTGAAGTTCATGTATGTTGCATATGCAAGGAAGATCTTGATGGCTTCCATTCTAGCAACAGGAGCAAATGTCTCATCATAGTCAATGCCTTCTTTTGATTGTATCCTTTAGCTACAAGTCTGGCCTTGTTTTCTATGACTGTGCCATTTTCATCACTTTTATTTTTGAAAACCCACTTCATTCTAATGACTGTGACATCTTGAGTACATTTGATGAGTGTCATGACTTTGTTTCTGTCAAACTGATGAAGTTCTTCTTGCATAGCCTGAGCCTAGCTTGGATGTTTCAGAGCCTCAGAGACACTTTTGGGCTCAACTTCTAAGAAGAGGAATCTCACATCTGGACCTCCCATTAGCTGAAGCTGATGATAACTTAGCAGCCATGCTTCTAGTGAGCATGCCTTCAGTGGGCTCTCCAATGATATTCACAAGCTCAATATCTTGAGATCTTGTCCACTTAATTTGTAGTTTTAGATTTGAGCTTGATGAGGTCACTGAGGATTGAGAATGGGTTCAGGAGCTGGTGGAACAGAGTCATGAGGTTCATCAGATGAGATAATTGGTTGTTTAGATTGGGATATATGAACTTCAGGTTCCTGAACATTAGGTTCATTGTGTCCTATTCCACTAGGGACTGATGGAGATCAATGAATTCACTGATGGTTGGTTGAGGGAAATTTTGAACATGAGGAATGATTTAGTAAGAGATATCAGCATCTGCTTGATATTGACATGAGGATTTGTTTTCAGAGTTGAACTCATTAAGTGGATATCTGGATGAGTCATCAATTCCTATTTCTTCTATAGAGGTGTTAGAGAACCTGATGCTTTTAGAGCTCTCATCAAAGGTAACATGGAAGGTTTCCTCAACTTGTTGCCTTCTGGTGTTGAACACCCTAAAAGCCTTAGACATCAGTGAGTAACCTAAGAAGTAGCCATCATTAGCTTTTGCATAAAATTTGCCTAAGTGATCCTTGTGATTGTAAATGAACACAGGACACCCAAACACATGAGAGTAGGTGATATCAAGGAGTCTTCCTTTAAAGATCTCATAAGGAGTTTTGTTGTGTCTTTTGAAAATGATTGATATGTTCTGAGTATAACATGTTGTCTTAACAGTTTCATTCCAGAAGTGCTTTGAGAGTACTGAACCATTTAGCATAGTTCTTGCAGCCTCAATGAGAGTTCTTTTTCCTTTACCTTATTTTCTTCAAGGGTATAAGGAGATGACAAATTTTAGGAAATCCCTTTTTCATCATAGAAAAACTCAAGCTCCTAATTCTTGAATTCAGTACCATTGTCAGTTCTGATTTGTTTTACTTTAATGTCATTTTGATTTTCAATCTTCCTGATGAATTTCATTATTGTATCAGCTGCCTGACTCTTTTTTTTAAGGAAATATACACAAGTGTATCTTGAAAACTCATCAACAATGACAAGGGTATACTTCTCATGTTGGATTAATCTAGGACTAACTGGTCCAAACATATCCATGTGCAAGAGGAGAAGGCAGCTTTTCATTGAAAAGTTTGTTTTGTTTTGAAAGAGGCTCTGTGATGTTTACCTTTTTCACAGGCAGAACATGGTTTATCCTTTTAAAATACAAGTGATGGTAAACCAAGGACTTTGTTTTGTTTAGCCAAGTTGTTAATATTTTTGAAATTGAAGTGAGAGAATCGCTTGTGCCATAGCCAGTTGATGGTTTCAATGGCCTTGGCAAAGAGACATGTTCCATTTTGATAGAGAGTTGACATGTTAAGTACATATAAATCATCTCTTCTAGGAGCTATGAGAACAACTTCTTTATTGGCTTTAAAAATAGTACCTTCTTTATCATCAAACTGCACAATGTATTTTGCATCTCACAACTGACTGGTGCTGATGAGATTATACTTCAGACCATTAACATAAGCAATTCTAGAGAACACTATACCACTACAGTTTATTGAACCATAACCTTCAGTTGGACATGATGAGTTATCACCAAATACTACCTTAGGTCCTGGTTCTTCTACATCTTTGTGCAAATATTCCTTCACTCCAGCCATGCTTCTTGAACATCCACTATCTAGATGCTAAACAGGCTCCCTGGCATGTATCTGCACAAATAGTAAACTAAGTTAGTTTCTCTTGCTAACCCACTTACTAGTGGGCTTTGGTCTGATAGACTTTTTGAACTTTGTAATGGACTCATGGTCAGTAGTTGAGTGAACAGTGCTACCACACATTTTGCACTTGCTTACTGAGGTAGACTTAGTGATGCGGGGTGATTTGAAGTTTGTGCTTCTCCTTACATGTATGACCATGTCATGTTGAGATGTCTCATGTGCTGGATTTCCACATATTTCACAACAGGAGGTTATAAGACAATCATCAGGATGATGGTCATTAAATCCATAATGTGGATAAGGAGGGAAAGGTTTAGCTTTTGGCATTTGATCCTGCTTGGATGATGAAGCATAGTTGTGACCAAGGTTCATATAATTTGCTTCATTCACTGACTTTGTGTATTGTAAGTGATCAGAAGTTCTGTGGTCTTCTCTTTTGCAGATCATGCAAAATAGAATTTTGTAGCAATTATCAGTGGGATGACTTGTATAATGGCACAATTCACGCTTCTGTTTGGGCTTGGAGTTGGTTTTTTACTTGGAGGAATTTTAGGAGGTTGACTTTGGTTCTTTGATTATTGACTTAGGAACCTTCTCAGTTGAGTTCATCTTTTCACTAAGTTTCCTCACAAGTTCAGTCAACTATTTAATTTAATCTTCTTCAGTCGGAACTGAAGATGTGAAAGTTTTAGTAGGAACTGAATCTTCTTTGTTTGGTTTTTCAGGTCTTTTTAGTATTGTTCTGCCAAGTCCTGATCTTTCTCTGGGAGAGTGTGGAGTATATTTCAACGGAGTAAGCTTAGAGTTAGGTGCAGCTCCCTGAAGAGATTTCAGAGGTGGAAGTGGTGCTTGTTGTTAATACATAAGCCGTAAAAACGTTTATTTATATTTTACGATCTTCTAATGTTTTATCGATAACAAACGTAAAATCATTTTAACGAAACAAATAAAATATGTAATTAGTTTGAGCCAATAGTTTTCTAACATACTTACGTTTTCTAACTCAAATAAAATACCCATGGTATTGACCCATACCCATTTGACTAGGTACATTGCACTCATAAGATACATTGTATCTAATAAAAGAACCATGGATCAACCCATAACCCATGCCCCATAACCCATAATCAAAATACCCATGGGTAAAGAGGAGCATCCCATGGATCCCTAGTTTTACACTAGACGGATC
>OU343225.1:180969975-181006305 GCA_910596185.1 Chrysanthemum makinoi
TTTCCTTCAAGCATAATCTCTTGTGTATATAATCTTCGCTACATTGTTAATTTAATTCCTTGATTTTACAGATTTACAATTTCTTCATTTTAAAGTTGGGTTTAGTGGTTTGACTCATAATTTGTTACTACATTGTTTTCTAAGATAATCCGTCAAAGAATTAACATTGTTAATACAAATTAAACTCATTTCTTGATTCAATAAAAAATGATTGAGCAAAATTGTGATCAAACCCTTTGGAATATTCAAAATTAACACCACATTGTGGTTGTGTTGTTTAGAACAATCATGCCAAATGTAAGAATAAATAAGACTATCAAGATGCAGCTCATTACATACCAATGTACCATACTGAAGATGGACTTATCCGGGAGATAGGAGCTTTTAAAATTCAAAAGATACTTTTCATGGAGTAGTAGAACCATCATTTCTTGATAACTTTCTGACATAGTGATATTTGAAACCATTGGCTTTGATTGTTTATTGGACATAAGCGAACAAATTTGCCCGACTTTAGGTACTCGAGTTCTAGGAACAATGAGGATAGTTAAAATGTTGATGGGTCCATCTCAATTTTCTTCATCATAAATGAGCGTGAAGTAAACTCTTCCTTTGTGAGTTTGGAAGAATAGTAGGGGTTCCATATCAAGGTGTTTGCATGTATTCTAATGAGTAGTCTTTGGAAGAGATACATGATATGGTTGATCTTCATGAAATCTATAACATGTTAATCTGGAAACCACTGAGGGACCGTGTTCATGCAAAACATCATCAGAGGGTTCTAGAATTGAAAGAAGTGATCTATAGGGATCCTTTCCAAATGGACTCTCTCTCTCGAGTGTCGCATTGTATAGAAATGGAAAAATGTGGTGGGGAGAATGTGTTGTGCTAGTAGAAACACGGATCATTCCAGCATGTCTAAGTTTCATGATCTATTGCCTAGTGTGAGACTCGAATTCCAGCCTTGCTTACTAAATGATTAAGAGAATGGAAAGTGTAAGAAGCATGGACAAAATGGTGCTCCCATCAGATGCTCCTAACAGATCTTGCTAAATTCATCTTTGCATTAGATCGCCTCAATCCTATGATCATAGCTTTTGCAACAAAGTTATGATGTCATTGACCGGAGGAGAACTACAAGGTTTATGCAGTGGCAAAAGCCTAACCTCACCCGCGGATTCCTTGGATGAAGGGAGAGGCAAAGAAAGGTGAAGGTAGTGCAACCACTCCCCAAATACCGATCTGACCCGGATTACATCAACCAATTGCCGGACATTCCTAGCCCATCACCGAATGGCAACAAGTAGAGAATCTTCAAGTGCCGCCAACTTCTTGAAAAAGAAGTAGAGATGGTGTGATAAAAAGTGGATGAGGATGATGGCGGAAGTGGTGGAGGAGGTAGGTAAGGTCATAGGACCTTAATTTGTCAATTTGAAACAATAGGTTGTAACATCTAAGCAAATACTCTGTAGTGTGTAGGATGTAGTATGTAGCTATTTCCATAACTTGGCATTGAATAATCTTAACTTAGGAACGTGTAGGATGAGATTTTCTGACTTCTTCAAGTATTCGTGCAAATCTTTAGGTACCTTTAGTCCCCCACATGTGCTATGCATTATACTTGATGTGTTTTTGCATTTAGTCTTTGTAGAAACAGCTAAGAGAAGCTTTGCTATGAGTGCAAAATTGCACTTTCTTTGGAAACCGATCTGCAGTGAGCGAGATCAATGATATAACTAGCCGGATCCCTCCCAGGGAACGTGGGATCCGTGACTCTGGATGAGCAATCTGAGACTTGGTTACATAAAAAATAGCTCACTAGATCACCGCACACTAGTCAAAATAAGACATTAGAACCAACTAAGTCTTCCTCAAACATTTGAAAGCTTCACATTCACCCATAGCTTACCTAGGATCTATTTCAAAGTGCTTTTGATTTATCAACTCATCAAAACTCACCATATTTTAAACTCCAGCGCTCACACTTTATTTCATCTCATAACACTTAGTTTGATATATCCATCAATTTTTAAAATTGAGTTTAGTCACCTTTAACCCAAAAATAGGCTCAAAACTAGTTTTTCATTTTTCTTTATTTTTTAAGATTTTATTAAATTTTTCTTGGACCATCATCTGACTTCTAGGACTAATTGCCATCACTTTTTCATCTCAAATCAAATAGTGTCCTTCTCATGCACTTAGTTAGACTATCTAAAATCTATTTTCCTACCCAAAATCATCATTAAGCACCCTCACCCCTTATGGCTGAACATTTAAGACATCCACTACTCAAAACATCCAAGGAAAGTCAAAACCTCGAGATACATAGGTACTAGACCTTACAAAAAGCACAATCATCTCATCAAGTATCTGCGACAGACGGATCCACAGTTTTATAACTAGGCGGATCCCTGAGAGGGATCCGTGGGATCGTGTCTGCGAGGAACTCGACTTCCCTCCCAAATTTAAGCCACCTTTTGGTTTATCTAACCACTTTTAGTTACCATTTAATGTATTTCTAGAATTGAAAAATATCCTAAGTGCATGCTTAATCCTCTTAGTGGTCAAGAATTTAATTCCCTAATTCAAAATTATCCTTTATAAACCAAACACTCTTAAGGTTAAATCATCACTCACACCTAGCTCTCAACATGGTAGTAGAAGCTTATATTGCATCCTTATCATCATGACCAAAGCACTTAGCAACAACTCTTCACCAAGGTTTATCCAAAAGAAAGGGTCACATGATTCATGAGATTTCCTCCACCGAATCGTCTCCCGTAAGAGATAACAATGCTAGAATCACACCTCAACAAACCCACTCAACAAATTGCTAAGAAACGCAAAGAATTACACCAAACCCTTTGGACTAGAATAAGGGTCATCTAGTTCAAAACCAAACATAACTAGCTCTAGCAAACCATCTAAGCCCTCATTCCTAGAGCATGGATTACTCTTCATTCACGAGCCTCTTCGTGGCAAAATCTCCATTCATTAGAGCATTCACCAAAGCGTCTCACTGCCAACTTTCTCGTTAAATATGGAACCACCACAACACCGGATAGTCCATCATGGGAAACAAGGAACAATCATGGACATGATCATATGGAGGAATTTACACTACCACCACCCTCACCTTTAGTAGAACCTCATCCCACATCTCAAAATGAAACCCCATAATCATTTGTAGAGCCTCCTCAAAACATCCATTTTTCTCCAGTTCCCAATCAAGACAATAATTGCCCAAATTGTCTAATCACCCAAGGACTTGTTCAAAAAGTATGAAAGGAGTTACATTTCATGTTTAATCATCTTCTTGAAAGATTGGACCAAATCAACAAGTCTACTCATCCCTAGACTCATGAACATTGTTGCATTTTAAGTTTTAGTCACTCATTAGTATTAAGTAGAATGTATATGGCTAAATCATTCTCTTAGTTTTAGAGATTTGTTGATTATCTCGTTGTTTTATTGAATGCTAACTTATTTGCCATATTTCTTTGAGTATATGTTTGTTGTATACATATCTCGCTCTTATATTTAGCAGTGTTTGATATATCCTTTATTTGAATAACTTTGTCACCAGACAGACGGATCCACAAAATGTCTAGGATCCCTCCACAAGGCAGGGGATTAGGTATTCTGAAGAACAACAAATTCTACTAACTTGAGTCTTATTTGCATGAAATTATGCACTATACTCTTGTCTTCTAACCTTTATTTTGTAGATTTTAGAAATACGCATGAAGAACTTGACACCCTAAGCTAGGGGGAGCTTTGGATCAAACCATACATTGCAAAACCATTTGCAACTTAATCCTTATTTGGATTACACTTCATGACACCCCATTGCAATGTTGCAATCTTCAGGGGGCATTTTAGTCACAGGGCGAAACCATTTGCAAACAAAAATGCAAATCGTTAGCCTGTTAGTTTATATTTACTTGGCCCTCAAAGGGATGGACTAGATCGAAGAACCATTCCGGTCACTTGCTCTCTTTACATATTTTCTTTTACATGTTTTCTTAAAAAATGTGTTAGTTTAAATTGACACTCTTTTGTTTTGACAAAAGGGGAGAAAAGTAAAAACTCAATTCAAACTTTTCACAATTTTAGTTTTTCCTTAAAATTTTGTTTTGTCATCAACAAAAAAGGGAGATTGTTAATACAAATAAGCCGTAAAAGCGTTTTTATTTATATTTTAAAATCTTCTAATGTTTTGTCGATAACAAACGTAAAATCATTTTAACGAAACAAATAAAATCGTAATTAGTTTGAGCCAATAGTTTTCTAACATACTTACGTTTTCACATAAAACATTAAAACAAGTATAAGTGATTTTATGACTTAGTAATATATGTACAACAACTAGTGTTTACATATTGGGCAAATATATATACATAACTAGTATGTATTATAAATGGGTAAAAACTACAACCCATGGAACATATCCATACCCCATGGTATTGACCCATACCCATTTGATAGGTACATTGCTTATAAGATACATTCTATCTAATAAAAGAACCATGGATCAACCCATGTGACCCATGACCCATAATCAAAATACCATGGGAAGGAAAGGAGGCGTCCACGGATCCCTAGTTTTACACTAGGCGGATCCCTTGTGGGAGGGATCCGTGGGATCAGGAGCAGATAAGCTTTTCTCCTCTAAATAGTGAGCCATTTCTTCCTTTTGGGTTGCCACTTTCTTACATACTTTCCCCAAGTATTGTAACTCTCTAACCAGAGATCCTAAGGGATCTTTCTATGTAGTTTGTCTTTTGTTTTCGTGTGATTCTCTAGGTTCCTCTTAAAGGCGAGATCACCACTTCTTGAAGTCGAGCAAGCTCAAGTCCATGAGTTGCCATGCTTCGTCATCAAGACTACTGAGGTTCTCTTATTGATAGTTCTTTCTTCCTCCGTAGATGTATTGTGTTGAAGGCATTAGTGAAGGATTCTGAAAGAGTCAAGACGACAGCATTAGTGAAAGGAGCTTAATGTTTGTGTTAAAAGCATTAGTGAAGAATGCTAAAGGTCTCAAGACAAAGGCATTAGTGAAAGGTGCCAAGCGTTGTGTCAAAGGCATTAGTGAAGGATGCCTAGGAATCAAATCAAGTGCCATTAGTGAAGAATGCCTAGGTCGTATAATCGATGAGGTGCATCGTTACATATATGTGATTGTTTATATTCAAGGATGTTTATATCCTTGATGGTGTTGTAATAAGGAGTTGGTCTCCTTTGGATTAGTTTATTGTGTAGTGTTGGGTAGTAGTTCCTCCAATGTAATGGAACTCGGTACTAACCTAGCATCTTAGGATAAAGGGTGACGTTGTGGTAGGTGTGGTTCACCTTGGTGTGAAGAACTGGGTGGTTAGCCTAGTACCAGAGAAAAATAGTAGGGCGTTGTGAAGGCTCAGCCATAAGGAGATCGGTGTAGTGATTACGAACTCTCGAGTAGGTGACTCGGGGAGTGGAGTAGGAAAAGAGTGTCCTTGTAGCCAAACTACTATTACTGTGTCATGGTTATGTGCTTCTTACTCTTTATCTTTGATTACTCTTTTATATATCTATCTATCAACGTCCAACATACACATCTAAATAGATTGACATAAGTCGATCTAAATATTTAAAAGGAAGTTTTAAATTGGTAAAACTATTCAACCCCCCCCCTTTTAGTTTTCCACACTTGTGATTCAGCTTCATACTTAGTGATAGACACAGTATGACTGGGTACATAAGGGAGTTCAAGCATGTTTTTGAGTGCCTAGCTTTCAGGTTCAAGTTTTCTTCCAGAATCGAAATTTGGTAGCTTACTATCAGGGTTTACTCTTTCAGCCCAGTCCTTTGGGTTTAGGTATTATCTCTTAACTGGAAAGGCTAGAAGACAGAAAATTTTTGGGACTTTGACCTTCACTAAGTAGATCAGTGAGTTGATCCTCTCCTAGTGTTCTCCTTTTATTAATAGTGGTCCAACTTTCATTGACTTGTTTTTCTTTCTTAAGTTCTTCCTGAAGAGCTTGATTTCATTTTACTAACTCAGAGTTTTGAATTTGAAGTGTAACATCCTCAAGTTTGGCTTGTTTTAAAGTAAGAAGTTAATCTCTACACTTATTTAACTCAAAGCTTAATTTGTTATATTTGGAAAACAGATTTATTATTTGCTCTTCAACAAACTTAATATCAACATTATTATAATTCATGAAAGAGTGCCAATCAGAATCATCATCCATGGATAGTAAGATGTTTACATTTTTCATGGTGATGTTAACCCATTCACAATTTCTTGCATGATTCTTTCTAACTATGAGCTTGTCTTCTTCTGAGAGAGCCATTAGTGCACTGACTTGTACAGTTTCATCATCTGAGGAAATTGGCTCTTCATCCCAATCAAAGACTTCAACTACAAGGCCCTTGTTCTTTCCCTATGTAGATTTAATGTTTTGTGTAGTTTCTGAGGGAGTGGCCTCAAGAATAGCAAGTTTGGCCTTAGCTTTCCTATATTTTGCTTAAAAATCAACTGATTTGTTTTCATCAGTCTTATTTTGATAAGTTTGAGGAGACTGAAGAGGCTTGGGTTGAAACTTGCTAAAACCAAATGACTGATTTGACCCTGAGGACTTGTATGAGGGTTCTGACACAGTTTTAATTTGAAAACAATCTTTTGCAAAGTGACCCTTTTTGTGATATTTATAGCACTCAGTGTCCTCATTGGCTTTAGAACTTGAAAAGTTTTTGTTTCTTCTTATAAATCTTTTGAATTAGAAAAAGTGCCCTCACGAAACTCATGGTAGTAAGTTTAGGTACTCCTCACATTCTTTCATCGACCTCATCATCAGTTTTCTTGAAAATCCCGAACTCATTTGAAAAGCAGGTTGAAATGGGTGTTGAGGTAGTTGTCAGGGACTTTTTAAACTCCCGAGACTTCTTTAAATCAGGGTATCGTCTATTGATAAGATTATCTTCATAGACGAACTTCCTATAGATTTCAATAAGTTCAAGAGTTTGAATGTGATTTGCATTTCTAAGTCCTTGAGAGAAGTTTAACCATTTCTCAGGGAGACAGTTGATGAAACCTACATTAATTTCATGTTTAGACAGTTTGACACCATCATTTGCCAATTCATTCAACAAGGTTTTATAACGAGTTTAAGTTTGAGAGAGTGTTTCAAGAAAACTCTGAGGATGAGGCTGATGAAAGAACGAGTGAGGAGTACCTAAATGATTTCATTTTTAGACAGTTGACATTTCTCAGGGAGACTGTTGACAAAACCTACATTAATTTCATTTTTAGACAGTTTGACACCATCATTTCCAATTCATTCAACATGGTTTTATAACGAGTGTAAGTTTGAGAGAGGGTTTCAGAGTCTTTGGCTCTAAAGGTGTTGTACTCAAGTTTGAGTCCATGATCACGTTTTCCTTGGTATCGAGGGACCCTCATAGCTATGAACCAAGTCATTCCATGTTTTTGGCTCTGACTTATTATGATTCCATTACATTATCAGGTAGACATGATATAATGATGCTTTTGAGTCTTTGGTCCTGATTCACCACCCTTCTCTCATCTGGGGTCCACTGAGCTTCTAGTTTTGGTAAACCTTCAGCAGTATTAGGGAAAAATGGACCTTCATTAATATACTTAATGTAATAAGGTTCCATCCCAGTCAAGTAGCAAAGCATACACTTTTTCCACTTGTTGAATTTTCCAACTTCAAGTCGAGGGGCAACAGCAGCATAAGCTCCACCCTTTTTATCGACAAGTTGGAGAACTTCACTTTCAGCCATGGTAGGATCCTGATTTTAAAAATGTTTTGAGCAGTTTTAAAAGGTTTTATAAATCATCCTGCTCTGATACCACTTGTTATTCCCGTATCACAAGTAGCAAAATTACTATTTAAAGCTAATCGTGATCGATGACTTAAGTTAAGTAGTTTGAAAAATCAATTAAACAAGTTAAGTAAAGTAAATGCACAGGAGATTTTTCAGCGTTTATATTCTTATTAAAACGAATCAAAAGAATATATTACCCAAGTGTTTGCGGAATAACACTTGGGATTGAATGACCAGTGTGGTGTAAACTCCTCACTAAGCTTAGGCTAAGTCTAAGCACAACTACACAGAACCACTAAACTATTTCAAGGTCTAGTTATATTTGGTGGATTGAAAGTTGCTTATCAATGCTAACACATTTAATGCACAAGCTTAACTTTCACTCCTTCCTTATGCCTATTTATATAAGTATGAGTTTTAACTATATCCTAAAAGACAATACTGACATAAGCTATAGAGGACAAAATGCTTATGAATTTTGTCTCTGCTTATAGGAAGCTATATTGGGTAAATGACAATGCTACTTTCTAATCATCAGTCATGACATTGATCTTGGTTGTTAGCCTTTCAGGGAAAGTTTGACTTATGGTTGATAAGGACTCTTCCTTATGCATTCAAACTTCTCCCACCTTGTCCCGCCCATTCTTCAGTCTTCTTACTCTTCAGTAATTGTATACCGTGATTGTAGTTGTTGAGGACTTTATGGGATTCATTGAGTTATTGTCATCACTTACTGAACCCATCATCTTCTTCTTGTCTCAGTCTTTTCCCTTTGAGTTCCGCCTCACTGAGTGAAGAGACTTTCTTCTTAGTCTCGTTCTGAGTGTCCTAAAGATGACTCACTAAACAACTGTTCGCTCAGTGACTTGTTTATGTTTAAGGATAAACACTTAGGTTATTTTATCTTTAAATCCTTGCTTCAGGAAGTTTGTGGATTCACTGACCCAACAGTTTTCTGTAATTGGTTGCTATAATAATAAATTTGCATAGGAAGCTTGACAAACCATCTTGTCTTAAATGAATCAAATTACCACAAATCCCTTAGGACGATCTCGACTTAACCACATTTGCTATCACGGACGAGTATACTTGCTCGTATGTGTTAAATATAATTATTCGTAAATCGTGTTTATAAATTTAAAACTTGAACACGAAAGTAGCACATCAAGTTTTTGGCATCGCTGTCGGGGATTTGAATTGATTTTTCTGCATTTTGATTTGTTTGAGGTTGTTAGTATTATTGTTTGTTCAAATCTTAAAATCTAAAAAAAAAAATTGGTTCGTAGGTCCAACCGAATCGGCTGGTTGTCCAGCCGGTCGGTTGGAGCTATCGGAAAATGTATGAAAATTGTTCTTTTCAATCTTTTGATTAGTTAGTGTCTTGTGTTTGTTTGTTTATGTTTATTTTCTGTTATTTCCAGTCTTGTTTGATTATTAGAAGTCATTGGGTTGTTTATTTCATGTTTACTCATTTTTCTTTATTTTAGTTAAATTAATGTTTTGATATATTAAGAGTTTATAGTTTAATGTCTTAATTGCTTTTATTAATTTTTAGTTTTTAGAAGTTAGGGGGATTAGTTTTAATGATTAGTTATTAAGTATGGTTTAATGAATTTATGTTAATTAGAGTTTTAATTAAGGTTTTAATGAAAAAGTGTTAAACTTATTTTAATTAAATTGAGTAATGAAAAGTTGCAATAATTAATGGGTATTTAAGTTACAATTAATTGCCATAAAAAATGGAAATTAACCAAGCCGATCGGCTGCAACCCGTAACCGATCCGGCTGGTTTGTTTGGGTAAGTAAATTTTAACCAACCGATTCGGTTGGTTGGCCAACCGAGCGGTTGGTAGTCTCGGAAAAAGTTTTTAGTTTTATTTATTTTCAAGTTTTAGCTTATGTATTTGGTATTATTAAGTATCTTAAGCAGTTTCGATTTCATTTTTAAGTTTGTTTTGATTATAACTAACCCTTAACACTAATGATTTGGTTGTTTGTGTTTTTGTTGGTTTTCTTATAGAGTTAGTAAGTTCTTGTTAGCATGGAATGTTTAAGCGGAGTTTCGGAATATCTAAGGAACTCGGACGAGATGTTCAAGGACACGGGAGATTCGTTGGAAAAGTTAGGAAATATGTTTGAGAAAGGGAAAATGGATTTTGAAGAGATGGAAGTGGGAGAAAACAAGGTTAGAGTACCAAAGGAGAACAAGGTCGTTGTTTTCACTGAAGCTCCTCTTACAAAGTATGATTCTCCATTTATGCGGTTTGCTACTCCGTGTACTATTGAAGGTGTTAGGGCTTGGGATGCCCAATTAAACATGGCTTATGGAGAAAATTATATCATCGATCTGGTACTTGACAAACTTGGTTATGTAAAGCTTGACTATGAAGGTTATGGAAGGAAAATAGTGAAGAATTTGCGCATTAACATTCATGGGCATATTTTTAAGGTAGATTTTGTTGTGCTTGAAAATGGGAATGCGGATGAACCGGATGTTTGTTTTGGGAGAAACTTTCTTGTAACAACCAAGTGTAGGTTAGACTTTGCACTTGGGAAGATGAGAATAAATATTACGGAGTTGGAAGAAGAGAAAGATGTGGACGTTATGTTGGCGGAACTGTGTGAGAATATGGAGCAAGTTAAGGAATAGAGAGTGGAGGTAGTGAAAATGGGAAAAGCTAATCGAATAAAGGCTTCACTTAACAAATTAACCCATCCTACTACCACTATAAATGAAGATTCATCACCATCACCACCAAATTCACCACCAACTATCACCCCATTAACCCAACAACAAAAGGAATCAATTCTAGAAAATTTGGAACAAAAGTTCACTGAGTTGAAGGAAGAGAAACCCGTTCTTGAGGTTTTGAAAAATTATATGAGTTATCGTAAAAAGCTTGATTCAGTAATGTTAGCGAGGGCTAGGTTGGAAGACAAAGATTTGAGTGAAGAAGAAATAGCTAGAATTTTCGAAGAAGGGTTGCCTAGGAAAGAAAGTGATATGGGTAATTTTTTGTTGCCTATCAAGGTGAATGGCATAACGCCGATTTATACATTGGCGGATACGGGGTCTAGTGTAAGTGTTATGTTGTATCCACTTTACAAGAAGCTAGGGCTTAGTAACCCTGATCCTAATCAATCAAAATTGACTATGGCCAATAATTCTCATGCAAAGTGTTAGCCGTAACATTTTTATTAGAAGTGATGGTCATTCACGTTTAAGAACTTTGTAACGTGTGTTAGATATCGTGCTAGAATAGTCGACGGGCTCATGGATTGGGCTAAGCTAAATGGCTAAATGTTATGTTAAGCTATCCCTGTATAAGTTGTCATCCAATCCAAGTCCAATCCAAGCCCATCCCAAAGCCCATTAGGGCATATGTACTTGTAGTATAAATACACCTCAAATGAGTCATTTGAGGTGTGTACTTGAGTGTGTGTGTGTGTATGTTTTTTCTTTAAGCAATATAACAAGTTCTTGTTTTCATCTTTCTCTACACATGCACGAGTTACATATCATTAAGTCACCATCTTTCTCTTAATCTTTCTTCTTTCTTTCTAAACATAACAGTTTGTGTTTCACATGTTCTACGCATACGTGTGTTTGTGTTTGGTTCGTGTAACTTGTGTGATAAGTGGTATACGTGATAAGGTTGATATATTTAAGAACCTACAATTGGTATCAATCGCCTAACAATGGTTTAGGAGTGTTGTTTTATGTTTTTTGGTTAAAGCTTTTCAAAAAAGTTGCGTTTTTTTTACATAGAACGAGACCTTTTTGTCATAAAGATTTGATTTTTACGTGGTTTTAAGCTTAAAGTTGTAGACTTTATTAGTCTTTAAGTGTTTTGGAAGAAGTTTGTGCAAAAGAAATCATTTGGAAACGAGTTTTTGGGTGAAAAGTAGGTGTTTTTGCAAAATCTGGGCAGTTTACGCGTAAGCAACTTTTGGTCAAAACCCTATTTTTACGCGTAAGAAAAGTCAAAACCCTAGTTTTCTACGCGTAAGATTTGGATTTTACGCATAAGCTTTTGGTGAACCATCTTCGTGCAACAACGGGTACTCAGTGCTTCCCTCACTTGGATAAGTTTGTGGAACACTTCGACTTGTGGATATCTTTCATGCTTGGACAAGTGTGAAGGATTTTGGTTTTAAACCTAATCTTACGCATAAGTAGAAAGCTTACGAGTAAGCACTCTACGCATAAGTTATATCTTACGCGTAAGGTACTCTACTTCTAAGTATAAAGTTTACACATAAGACTTATGTTTAACCTTAAGTTTACGCGTAAGTTGGGTTTTACGCATAAGGAATCCTATGCCTAAGCTTTCTACGCATAAGCAATCCTACGCATAAGCACCAATTCCTACGCTTAAGAACAGGTTTACGAGTAAGATTTTTGAGCAAAACTTCAAACGGCTATAACTTTTTAACCGTAACTCCGTTATCAGCGTTCTACCCATCAAAACGACCGTGAGAACGAGGAGAATGACACGCCGTACGAATTAAAGTTGTTTTGGGTCAACCTTCAAGTCTTAAAACCGCTCCGAACAGAAGTTATTGAGGTTTTTAAGTTTTTAGAGCAAATTTTCACTACAACAACCGAGCTTAATCTTCATTAAACACAACTCCTTTATCATTGAATCGATCCTACATCAACTTTATCATAACATACCTTCATCAATGGCAACTCAACAAGAAATTCACGCAGCCGGTGCCGAAAACCGTTCTCCTATGCTGGAAAAAGGTGGATATCTTCAATGGACAAGTCGTATGCTCCGCTACATCAAGACCAAACCTAATGGAAAACTCATGATTCAATCCATTACGAATGGACCTTTTCAGCCTCGACAAGTCCAAAACCTTGGAAATCCTGATGCAACTCCTCCCGTCCCACCATCTTTTCGTGTTCAATATGAATCAATATAACTTGAAGAGGATAAGAATCAAGTCGAAGCAGATGACATGGCAATTCATATTGTCCAACTGGGTTTACCAAGAGACATCTTTGCTGCTGTAGACAGTTGGGAAACTGCTTTCGATATGTGGGAACGTGTTAGACGGCTTTGTTATGGAACAGAAATTGGCCAACAAGACACGGAGAACAAGCTGCTAACTGCATGGGAGAAGTTTACATCTACTCCAGGAGAATCCATTGAATCCTACTATGGAAGGTTTTGCACTTTAATGAATGAGCTTATCAGAAACAAGTTGACACCCAGAACTATCGTGAGTAACATCAAATTCCTAAACAATCTTCCAAAAGAATGGGGACGATATGTCACTATTGTCAACCAAACAAAAGACTTACATCAGGTGAACTTTGATCAACTCAACGATTTTCTGAAACAAAACCAAAATCAAGTGAACGAAGTCAGGAAAGAAAGATTGGCAAAGAATCATGATCCATTGGCACTCATTGCAAAGACTTCAACTCCAGTGAACTCACAACAACAAGCTTCGTCATCTTCCACTAACAACAACTTGCAGCAATAAATTCCACAACCACAAGTTGTCATCCCTCAACAACAATTCTATCCACCAGAACAACAAGTCATTCAACAACAACAGTATTCACAATACCAGGAACAAGGAATCACTGATCCTGAAACTGAACAAAAAGAAGCTTTGTCACATGCATTTGCATTCTTAGGTAAAGCATTCAGAGGTCGCTATTCCACACCAACTAACAACAACTAAAGGATTTCATCAAACACTCAGAACAGGCAAATTGCACAACCGGGTTTGAATATAGGTCATCAAGGACAAATGGTTGGAGTTATTCGGAATCAACAGGGATATGCTACTGGATTTCGCATGGGTAATCAGGCGGTTCCGTATCGAGGTTAATCAGGTGGGTAGAATGTTGGAAATCATATGGGACGAATGTTAGGAATAGAGCAAAGGGGGAATCGAATGGGAATGTTGCAGACTCCAGTCGTTGGGAATTATGGAAATGTGAATCGAGCTAATCGGTTAAGTGTTACAACTGTCAGGTAGGTGCCATGGCAAGGAATTGTCCTACTAAGCGAAAAGAAGGATCTTGTGTATCTTCAGAAAGCTATCATGTTGGTACAAAAGGAACAAGCCGGACTTCAATTGAGTCTTTGAGGAACATGACTTTATGGCTATTATGGATGATTTGGAAGACCTAGAGGAAATCAATGCGAATGCATCTTCATGGCGAATCTTCAGGAGACTAAGTACGACCTTCGACGCCAGCCTCCCGTCTATGACGCCAATGCAGATTCGAGGTACCAATCATTGATCCATGCTATAACAATGTCATATTTGATGTGTTTACTCATGACGAACAGCATTCTGTGACATCCGCACCTACTTATGATACATACCTGGACAATCTGAGTTGTAGCAATACTAACTCTGAAACTCCAGATGTGGATCCTAGTGGAGGCTGTGTGGCACAAAATACTGAGACTGATGAGGAAACACGTGCTTATTTTGAAACATTAATCAATAACTGTGGCATAGAAATCGAGAAAGTTAAAACGTGTTAGGAATTGGAAATTCCATGTTAAAGTGTCGGTCACCCCAATTATAGTCTAGCATATGTTAGCTCGTAGACTTGTCGTTAGTTACGTTATTTAGCAGTCTGTTTATTAGTTTGTAGCGTAGTTTAGTTTAGAGCAACACCGTGGAGGAAGGACGGGTCTTTACCCACTGTATACCTGATCCACAGGCCGATAGGAGGTCGTATTGTCTGTAACTATAAATACCCCTTCCATCCATGAAAGGGGTGGTGCTTCTCATTCAATCTAACCTTTCCTTTGTGTAAACCAAGTCTCTAGCAAGAACACCCTCTCTATCTTTCTCTCTCTAAATATGGCAAACATGTATTTTGATCATCCAAGACCACCCGAATCATCAACACAATAATATTATCGATCCTACAATTGGTATCAGAGACAGGTTATTGTGTTGTGTTGATTTTTGTGGTGTTGATACATGGTTTTTTAACTGGTTCGTGTATTTTTTTGTGGTTGGAATATTTTTATAACTGGTTTGATACATGGTATTATCTGGTCTTTCATAGTCTGGTCTTTCATGGTCAAGTCTGTCTTGTGTCAAATACTTGTCCTTTTTGCATCTAAAGCTGAGTTTATTATTGGTCAAACTGGGCAACATGGTATATTCATATGCTGTTTTTCTGAGTTTTTGAAGCTGAACGGTTCTTTTGGTCAGAATACTCGCCGGAAAAAGTAAAATGGTCAAATATTCTTGTTGGCGAGTTGGTCTAATATGCTAGCGACTTGTGCACTTAAGATAGCATCTTGTGTTATTTAACATAAAGCGAGTTGTGGTAAAAAATGATGTAGCAACTTGAGAAACCGTTTAGAGACTTGTTGTGTTTGACCTAGCGACTTGTTTTGAAATATTTGCTAGCAACTTGACTCTAAAAATGGTAGCGACTTGGAAATACATTTGACCTAGCGACTTGTTATTAACAAGTCGTAGCGACTTCCTTTGGAAAAAGAAGCTAGCGACTTGTGTTTGAAAATAAAAAGGAGTAGCGACTTGGTTATAACATAGCGACTTAGACAGAAGATGAAGATGAAAAGAATGAACACAAACAACACCAAATACCATTAACACTCTCGACCTCAGTCATATACCATCATTGGTCCAAGAAAATGATCATACGAGAAGACACAATACTTAAAAGATCCGATTCATACTAATCCAACATCACAACTTCATCAACAACTCGAAATCTATCCTATCCTCCATCTTCTATATCTATTTATTCAAGACTCATACAAAATGAAATCACAAGAAGATTAATTGATCTCAGTATTGATTCATGTGATATACTGGATCTATCATGACTCGAGGTCTTTAAACATGAATGTTCACCATCATCGATCTATGTTTCTGAAGCTTAGCTTCATTCTTTAATATCCGATTCTAAAAGAAACTGAAATATAACTTTTAAGTTATCTTCTTTTTTCTTTGATTCGTTGTTAAAAATGAAAAGGATCCGATCAAAAGTACTCGATCTCAGTTCTCTAACTTTCGTGAAACACAATGGTTACATCTAGACCACAGGTCTAAAGCACGAAATTAGATATCTTCACAGATCTTCAAAAGTATAAGCTTTTTCTTTAATTTTTGAACTTGGATTAAGAAATTAACAAAACAAATTCGTTTCAATAATCTCTCTTGTTCGGTTTTTTTTAAACGAGATATCAAGTTCTAATCTATACTTACCTGTGAGTTAGTTGTGGTTTTTGTTTGACAAAAATGGTTTGGTGGACTGTTGATGCCGTCCCATATCCGAGTCATGATGCCATCCCTTTGGCCATCAAAACCTTTGTACCATCCCTGTGGCTGGTTATTCTTGAACGAAAATATTGATAGTGGGATGTGTTGGTCGGCTATGATTTTTTTTTCATGTTTATGATGTTTAAAGCTATTTGGGTTTCTGAGATTATGAATTGGTAAAAGTATTGAGGCTGCGTTGTTATTATTTTTGGTGGTTTTGGGATTGAATGCGATTTTAGAATGATGGGGCGGAGGATAGAAACTTTAGGGTTTGGTGTTGCATTTGTTGACTGCAAACATATGAGAATATTATTAGGGTAAGGGTTTGTGTGAAAAGGTGTTTTATACCCGTATGATTAGGGTAATTGTGTATTGGATCGGATTCAACTAATTTGATGTGGGCGTCATTACTTGATCGGGCCCAATAATTCTCACACGCTGATGGACTGATGGGCTGATGGGTTTGATGTGTTAAATTATAAGCATTTGTAGTTTGGGTTGACAAGTAAATGGGCATATAACAATCATGCTTAAATGGATTAACAAAGGTGAAATATCAAAACTTGTATTTTCTATACATGTTTTTTATAACTATTGATTTTAAGTGGTATATTGATTGGTATTGTGGTCCATGGTAATATTTCACGGAGGATACAAATTCACGGCTTGGGCTTAATTTAAAAAAAAGGAATTTATCATTACGGGAGTATGATTGACTTACAAGTTAGTTTGATCATCGGGCCGTGAAGCTTGGATTTAAATGACGGTCAAATGGGATTCTCAATATGAGTTCGGATTTATGTGATTTAATGATGAGATTGATTGATGTGGTTTATTGATATGATTTAATGATGATGAGATTTGTGGATGAGACTTGTCGGGTTATAAGATTTGATCATGATTTTTTATGTAAAGAGTTGGTGATGGGTTTTGATGCGAGTTGATGATTTGTTGAGATTCGTTGTCATACTTTGGTATATACATTTTCACGGAAAATATTATGTCATGGTTTAAAGTGTTTATTCGAGAATGTTGACTACAGGGCTGTTTGTACGGTATTTCCTATTTGGCTTTGAAGTGAAGTTTTCCGGGCACGTTTACTTATCTCATCTTCTTTCTTCCTACCCTTCCGCGAAGATGACTTGTTTGGGCATTTACAGAGTGTGATCAAGACTTGGCTAT
Organism: Chrysanthemum makinoi; assembly: GCA_910596185.1. Classification (NCBI taxonomy): domain Eukaryota; kingdom Viridiplantae; phylum Streptophyta; class Magnoliopsida; order Asterales; family Asteraceae; genus Chrysanthemum; species Chrysanthemum makinoi. The sequence goes on from OU343225.1 coordinate 180,987,277, forward strand.
TTAATTACGGTTGTGATTCTTTCTCGTTTAATACACAACGTAACCATCACTTCGGTGTCTCACTCAGTTGAGAATGTCAAGAGGTTTTGTACACTGGGTACACCGTTTCTTGTTCACAAGGATTAGTACAAGTTTAAGTAACAAATCTGTGGAATTTTACGTCATGTTCGAGTTTGATATACCGGGTTTACATCTCCATGTGGTCACTACAATAGCCGACAGAATGCGTGAATGATGTGCTTACCAAAGTGTTGATTGGATGGTTGATGATGGTGTTGATGTTGGATAATGAACCGTTGATGAACCACTGCATGTTCCCCTAAAATAGATATTCACCGAAACCAAAATTGTCATAATACATTCAAGCTGACATTGTTTACGGTTTTGTCTTAATTTTGTAAAATCCCGCGAAAGAACCTATTTCTCGGTTTAAATCTGGGACTTGTAAAATCCCGTGACAATGGAAACATCCTGGTAATACTAAAGTGCATTTCCGGATCTATCTTACGGTTTATTCTTGGTTTTGTAAAATCCCGCGAAAGAAACTATTTCTCGGTTTAAACCATAGAATTGTAAAATCCCGTAATAATGGAACCATCCTGGAGAAAAGGAAAGTGTATTTCGAGATCGTTTCTGATGCTGGTGCTACGGTTTCTGCTTCAAATAAGGGATAAAAGGGTGTACTTCATGAATTGGGTGTGTGTTTGGGTTGTCTTCATGGCGTTTAGTTATTATATGGTTTTACGGGGTGATGTGCTTTTAACCATGGTCAGGATGAAAACCATTATCATAGTTCACTTTTAAATGTCAAAGAAGGCTAGATTTGAGCAGTTAACCAGAAGATGTGACAACGGCGTTAATTCAATATTATTTATTTGAGGTTGAAGTGAATTATCTCGGGCGAGTGTACTTAGTATCTGAAGGTATCGGGGATGGTTGGATGAAGATTCTTCATGATCCTTGTTCGAGCTTATTATCACAAACGAAGACTTGGAAATCTAGTTATTTTTGGGTGTCTTTTACCTTTCCTTTTACCACTTGGGGGAATTGGGCTCACACCACAACAAAATAACTATCACTTTAAGGAGTTACGCTTGTAGTGCTCAGGTCACATTCAATTGTGTATTTTCAAGAGGTAATGTACGTCTTATACTTGATGGTTGGTTGGTTGAAGAGTATAGAGTACATAGAGAGTACTTAGAGATGCTAAAGGAAATCGGCACCGCTCTTTGTTACATATGTGCAAGTATAAGTCACGAGTTCGGGTTATTCTACTTCAGGGTCAAATTCATCATATTGGGTTTTCTCCATCAGTTGTCACGACAAAGAGCCTACTGAAAGATAATGGGGATGATTACATGTCTTGCCAAGAGAGCTGAAAAGAGAGAGATTATGACGTATGAACACATCAGTTCATGCCTCGTACTCTAAAGAAAAGAAAAGTGTACATTTCAGTGCGCTTTATCTTCTAAAGAAGAGAGATCTTCTTATTATGACCATTCTCATCAAAATGCTTCATACTTTTTCCATGCGCTTCAGTCATCAAGTGAACCGGGCTACTGTTGATTGTTTTATGATTCCACTTTCTCAACTATAATGACGATGGCGACATCCTGTGCTAATTTTGCAGGGGAGAAGTGTGAATAGACTACATTTGGATGATGTTCACTTGTTTAATCAAGAATGGCATCTTCGTATGCAATTCTTGAGGGGGAGAAGAAGTGTGATAATTCTGCATGGTTGATTGACTTATGAGAATATATGGTCATACGGCTCCTAACTCATGTAAGAACCGAGCTTCTTCTTATCGGATCATCTTTACATGGAGTTTCTTCTAAGAGCCGTTGGTTGACATCTTCACTCGGATTGATGAGTTTATCGACAAAGTGCTTCCGGTTAATGCTTCATGTATACATCAACATGATGATTCCGAACAATCTCTCTGTTCTTGTTTGATGTGATTGGTAGTTTGGTGTTACCATCTTGTGTGTTCGCTATGCGGCCTGACATCTTGATTTCCTTGATGAACATCTTTCTGTTCTTGTTTGATTGGGAGGGATTTTAGCTAAGGGGATTTGCAAGATGTAAGTTAATTGGGATGCTTTTTGGTGGGATGCTTTTTGGAGTGAGTTGAATATGTTAACACTCTATTCCCCATTCGGACAATCTTGAAGAAGGTCGAGTCTACAGTCTATTCTACATTTCTTGCTATATGTTAGAAGACCAAAGACGAGTTGCATTTAATGATCTAAAGACTTATTCTTAATCTGGGTATTTATCAAAAGGATTGTCGGTTTAGGGGAGAGCACTAATTGGGGGAGGGTAAAATGTCTGATTTAATCCCCAATTAGACTTGATCACATTCTGCTTCAGCAAGTTGATTCTTACAGATATATGTGTGCTAATAGTGTTCTTCTCAAAAGATTTCAAGTATTTGGGTTTACAAAGAGTTGCTGATTCTGAAGTGTCAAAACCAGCAAGGGGGAAGGAGACAAGCATCTAAACGCGAGTAAACTTGATGAACTTAATACTTCTAAGTAATTGAAGATATTCCGGGAAGACAAATGTTATTACCGATGAGAAACTCAAGGTTTGACTCATGGCGAGTAAACTTGATGAACTTAATTCTTCTAAGTGATTGAAGATATCCCGAAAAAACAAATGTCATGACCGCAGAGAAACTCAAGGTTTTACTCATCAAGGCGTTAGTGTTCTTATTCCAACTATGTGGGGAAGAGATGGAAGAGTTAGTTTCTGAAGATGAAAGAGGTACACAAGTGTATGATGATTTTGATGTTATCACAATCATCAGGGGAGAGAGATTGTGTACATGGGGTATGCTCAGCTGTTTTACTTGAGGGCTTAATCTCTGATTCAGATATAATCACTTATTCCGGTGTTGACATCCGCAGAGATTGTCACCCGCAGAGATAATCGTGATTCGCCTGCTTCTTCAATGTTATCGGTTATTCTCTCTTGGGCATTCGGTACTTCGGTTCTTGAGCTTCATACACTTTCTTCGTGGGGAGAGAAAAGTATACATCGTGGTTATTCTTTTGGCTATTGGACTTAATCTGCTACTTTGATGGTATAAGTTTCTTTGTCTTCAGGTATGTGTATTCGGGTTCGTGAGCTCTAGTCTAAGAGACTGACTGCATCATTTCAACTACGTGGGGAAAGTGGTCTCTTGACACCTTTCGAATGGATTGCTTCGACTTCAGTGGAAAAGGAATTTGAGAAGAGGTATTCAAATGTGGGATGATACGCTGCTGTTCTTCTACTTGATGATATAACCCCGAATGGAGATCCTCGATTATCGTTCTTAAAAGGAGCGGGGATTTATGATAATGGTGTGCTTCTTTGTGCACCGCTAAGGCAAGCTTGAAATAGAGCTTCAATCTGCTCATCAAATGGATTTTCGGTTTGGGGAAGCGCCAAAGTCTCTCTTTCGATGGTTCAATTTCTCTCAATTCAGAGCCTCAAAGCTTTGGTGGTGAATGTTTAAGAGATGATGACTTCTATCTTCTACAACGGGGCTATTCGATATCCTTATCTCGGTACTCGTATCATCATCTTCTTTAACTATATCATCTACTCTATCTTTGTATATATTTATCTGAAAAACCAAATACAAAAATATAAAACCAACAAAAAGAAAATAGAAAAATATAAAACCGTCAAAAACTCATAAAAATCAAAAAAATTTGAAAAAGACCAAAAATATTGTTTTTCTAAGACATGTCTTCTGGTATCGATAACATATGCGGTCTTAGAAATGTCATTCAATAATGGCACAAGACCATAGATGAAGTTCGAGCAGGAGGTGTAAATATTATTTTCAAAACATGTCACAAACTATGGCGTGCTATTATTTCAGATAGCAACCCGCTCTTCAAAGAAGGAAAGTGTTGCGCTAAAACAAATTTTCAAAAATTATCGTGCACTTATCCTAAAACAATTTGAGGAAAGTATGTCGAAGGACTGCTGTTCCTACACAAATGTTTTTCCGTCTAAAATTCTTCAGAAAAATATTTGTTATATTCAAAATTGGTGGAAAATGAGTTGCTTGAAAATCAATCAGATTCAGAGTATTCATAAAAAATTGAAAACTCAATCAATGACTTCAGCGCTTTTAAACTTTTCAAAAAAATAAGTCATTGATTGAGGGGGAGAATGTTTTCAAATCTATATCATCTAACAAAATTATCTAATTATCCTACATGCTTAATTGAAAATGTTGTTAACCTACGTTGAAGGACTAGGTGCCTAGGATATGATTGTTAGGATTAGATGATTAGAGTTTGATAAACACATTATTCCCATGCAATATATGAATTGATTGATATGTTGAATTGACTGTTATTAGTCGATTGCTGTTTGGGTGATGTCGACCACCATATATATGTATGTGTGTTCACTAACGTATGCAGGTATATTGGTACATAAGAATGTTCTCGATCCGGATCCCACAAATGAAGATGATTGGATGCCGAAAGGAAAGGGTAACTATATCTTGGGTTGACAAATGAAGAAACGGAGCTTAATTGGACTTCTATGGAGAGTTGGCATGAAAAAATGCAACGTAAGAGGTCTCACTGCATCAGCAGATGGTTTTCTTCTAAGTGATTGAAGAAACGGAGCTTAATTTGACCTCAGTTGGCATTAAAATGCAACGTAAGAAGTCTCACTGCGTCTGCAGACGGTTTTTCTTCCAACCCTCCGCAACAACAACAAAAGCTTCTCAACCACTAACGTATCTTTGTGCAGGATATCATTTTTAAACAATTTTGAAAAAATTTGATTAAATTGTTTTGAAAATGGAAAATATTGTTTTGAAAATAAATTGAACTAAATTTTGAAAATCACCGGACTTCATTTTTATCAAAATCTAAGTCACTCAATCAACGACTACGGTCATCGATTGAGGGGGAGAGTGATTTAAAATAAATTATTTTCATACAATATTTCTTCATAAAAGTCCGTTTGTACAATAATTAAGTGGTGATCTAAAGATTTAATGTTATGTCATGGTATGATTTTTCTTTTGAATCAAGGTCTTTCAAAATGAAATTTTTTCTGTTCTTGTTTGATTGTGAAATTGTTTTATTTTACTTAAAGATCTCTTAAAACTATCATACGTGACACTAACAATCTTTAATGTCTTAAAATGGTCCTTATCTGTCAATTTCAAAATTAAATCTTGCCACGTCTTTCCCCAAAATCTTTTAAATGATTTAAATCAATTGGGATCACAAATCTCAAAAGGTTTGAAATTTTTGATCGGGGGAGAGATCGTGATTTAAATCTCAAATATGTTTTAATGGAATCGGTTTTAGTCCTTTATAGGCACTCCTGCCTCCATGTGCCAAACGATTTCAAATACACAATGCACTTGTTGAGGAGGAGGATTTATCCAAAAACAAGATGAGTATTTAAACCTGGCCACATATTCTCCCATGTTTTATAAACCTTATTAAATCACTTGGGATCAAAAATCTCAAAGGGTTTGATATTTTTGATCGGGGGAGAATTTGTGATTTAATAATGAAATCTGATAAATGATGATCGATTTGATTCAAATGTGCAGGCGCCTCTTTATATGCTAAACGCCAATCTCGAAGCACATATTGAAGGGGAGCAAATGGTTTCTTAATGGCTTTTATGATCGTGAATGTGCTTCAAAAGAACTCCTTCCTCTATGTGATAAAATGTTTTAAAATATCCTATGCACATATTGAGGGGGAGAATTTACCAAAGAAAATCAAAAGGCTTTTTCTAAGGAAATTGTGATCAAGAAATTATTTCAAATAAATTATTTCAAAGAACTCTTGCCTCCATGTGCTAAACAATTTCAAATCATATGCACATGTTGAGGGGGAGCATTTCTAAATGATCAAAACTATTAAGGTACAAAATGCTTTGATTTTATATCACAAGTACCTTGATTGTTTTTCCAAATGATTTTTCAATTGGTTTCAAGGAAGAATGAACTGTACCAAAAGACCGACCATTTTACTTTATGTATGGAGTTATAAGGATGGTGAGGTTAGGTATTAGTTCCCACGATCCTCCAGAACCGAGGGATCTACCAGTGGACAATCCACTAGATAGTGTAGAGTCCTTAGGTATATTGAAAAAAAAAGAGGAGAAAAGTGAGATAATGAAGAGTGCCGACGAGACAGAGCTAGTAATCGAATAAACCCAACAAGGTTCTAGTCATGAAGTCTCGTAAGCAATGAAGGGGTTGAAGAATGAAAAAGAATTGAATGTGAAAAAGGGTGAAAAGAAATAGCCCTCCATTTCTTCAACCTTAGGGCAGAAACCGGGTTCAATACATATGCTACTAGTTGTTACTAAGGTAACACTGGTATTGAAGACAAGACGTCATGGACCCAGTGACGCACTGCACTACCACTTCCCAAGCTACTAAAGTTCCTCTTAAAAGGGCTTGTTTCATTCTCACGGGGAACCTACATAATCTATCGACTTTCTCTTAGAGATTGTTGATATTAAAGAAGGAGACCCTCTCCCTAGTCTCCGGCATAGGAACCAAATGTGCACAATTGAGTCTAGAGCCAACAGATCATCCACAATATCTCATTAGGACACTAAATTAATGAACACTTGCTGTTTCACACAATGTGGAAAGTAAGAATATATTAAGATTCCTACGCATTATCCTTGTGGTATTGCCAGAACATCTGAGTGATATGTAAAAATATTCACAATGAAGATGGAAATCCTTCTAGAGCCAACATCTAAAAAGCTCTTGGTGGGGAACATGTGAGATCTTCTCGTAAGATCAAACTTGTGACAACTGGACAGAAACTATGGGGCGATTCACTCTTGAATCAACCTTGGTCCAGGAAATGAATTGACGAATACTTTTGGAAAAACCGTTCGATGTGCAAATCTTCTTTTCTTTAGCACGTCGAATGTGTATTCATATTTCAAAACACAAAAAGTATCTCTGATTGAAAAAAATACTTTTGGAAAAACCGTTCGATGTGTAAATCTCTTCTTTTGTCTAACACATCGAATCTGCACTATTTTCAAATACAAAAGGTATTTTGATTGAAAATTTATCTTTCTCATAAAACCTTCGTCGTATTGCAAAAATCTTTCTTCTAAGCAATACGCGATTGTTTTTCAAATCATTTTTCATCAATCAGTGAATCTCAATTCGCTGGTTCACTCACTCCGTGTTGTCTTCTTTGAGACATTCCGGTTTGAGAACAGCTAGAACAGCTGTGAAACCCTGTCAAGGAGATTCTTTGGAATCCTACCTGATCACAGGCAGTACTTGTACTCATCAACGGGGAACCGTGGGCCGTGTACCTCAATTCAACGAAAGTGATCAAAGACACTTTCGTGTGTGTTATTGCTAACTGTTGTTTGCAGGTATATTTGGACGGTTGCAGCTAATCAGAATTCAGGAGTCAATCCAAAGCCACATGCTCACAAAGATCCACACTTATTTGAAGAAATCATGACGGTGCATATCTACATAACCTGGCTCGATATTTCATACTATGCTTCGCCGCTGCCGCAAATATCATGAACCGAAGGCTTCCGCTACTCTGACGGAAAGATGTCATGATCCAGAAAGTGTGAGCATGTCGGTCCGAAAGTCACAACATCACATGATGGCAACACAACAAAGGGTGATCCAGAGATTTACTGTGGCTGATGATCTCAAAGAAAGCTCGAAGATCATCAAAGATGTGGATCAGTTAAAGGCCTCCACTAAAAGTACAAATCAATGCGGACTTTGATTAATCGCTACTAAAGCACAAAGATTGCGGAAATGAAGAATTCAAGTCTACAAGCTCAAGAACGAAGTCAAAGATAGAATGCTAGGATGCAAAATGTACTTCATGGGGTGACCTCCCTTAGGGGGAGATTGTTAGGAATTGGAAATTCCATGTTAAAGTGTCGGTAACCCCAATTATAGTCTAGCATATGTTAGCTCATAGACTTGTCGTTAGTTATGTTATTTAGCAGTCTGTTTGTTAGTTTGTAGCGTAGTTTAGTTTAGAGCAACACCGTGGAGGAAGGACGGGTCTTTACCCACTGTATACCTGATCCACAGGCCGATAGGAGGTCGTATTGTCTGTAACTATAAATACCCCTTCCATCCATGGAAGGGGTGGTGCTTCTCATTCAATCTAACCTTTCCTTTGTGTAAACCAAGTCTCTAGCAAGAACACCCTCTCTATCTTTCTCTCTCTAAATATGGCAAACATGTATTTTGATCATCCAAGACCACCCGAATCATCAACACAATAATATTATCGATCCTACAAAATGGTCAATCGCGAAGTTAAGGCCGCGAATGCTAAATTGACCGTTGAGCTTGAGAATTACAAGGAGAACGCAAAAGCTTTTGAATTTCACAAAAACAAAGAGTCAGAATTAGAAACTGGTTATCGAAATTCCGTTTTAAAAGAACAACAATTGCAAATCAAGTATAACACACTTGATGTGAATTTGAACTTGAAAATAAAATCTTTAAACAAGGAAATTTCTGATCTAAATAACCAACTTTCTAAACAAAAAGCAATGTTTTCTGATCTTGAAAAAGAGAAGAAACAGTTGATTACTGATTTATAAAAACGAGAAGATTCTCTCCTTGATGAAATTCTTAATAAAGATGAAAAAAATCAAAAAATTGGAAAATTTGCTTGTTACAACGGGTCATTCAGCTAAATCAACCAATATGCTGATTAATCAAACAAATCCGTATTTTCATACAACACAAAAAATGGCTCTTGGTAACACACATCCTTGTTTCCTCAAGAAAGCTCAAAAAGAACAGAATGTTTTGAACAACAGAAAACCGTTGCATAAACCCATAATTGTTCATGATTCTCTTCAAACGTTAGAACTATCTGAGGAGAGTAGATCAAAAATGAAACAAAATCATCCGGAAATCAAACCAATTGATTATAACAAATGGAACAAAATTAATGTAATTACTTTTGTTAATCAAAAAGAAAAGTCAAAGTTTTCCATCACACCAAGTGTTTCAAACAAAGAGTCAACACCAGTTTCAAAATCAGTTTCAAAACCAGTTGTTGTCTCAAAATCTCTTTCGAACATTGAACAAATGTCTTCAAAAAATCCTTTTAACACAAGTGATGCCAGAAACATTTTAGAAGATGTTAAAACTAGAATTGGGGGACTTCAAGAGACTGTTAAAACTAAAACCAATATTACAACTAACATCTGGTTTTCTAGTTTTGATAATGAAAATAAAAGTTTTTGAAACTGAAATTGCCCCTCACCAATAACATCAACTCAAGGGTAATTCATTTTTAACAAGCATTTTTGAAAGAAACAGCTGACTTTGTCAAGGACGATAAATCCCTGGCAAAGCAAGCTAATGAAAGTGTTGAACACATCAAAGTTTTGGAAAATTTAAATGATTCTCTCTTCGAAGATGCTCTGACTACTGATAGTATGTCCATTATTTTACAAACATATTCTGTTGAAGATCATGAAAGACTCCAGTTTGAGACCTCCGAAATTGTTTCAAAATATGAAAAAGCTCTTGAAAAACTTGAAAAACTTTAAAAAGAAAATGTATCATATTTTAAACAACTTGATCGAAAAACTGAGGAATGCAAGTATGACAAACTGTCGTATGAGCGTGCCTACAATGACATGAAAGCGAAAAATGATCTTTTGAGGGCTCAGCTGGATTGTCAAAAAGGAAAGGCAGTGGATACTGAGATTACAAAACCATTGACTGAGGAGAAAGTAAATGTTCCCAAACCGGTTTTCAAACAAAAAATGCCTATTTCTCTACCTCCTCCAAAAGTCAATGAGAAAAATGATTTATCAAAACCAGTCACTCCACCTGCCTTGTCTAAACAAAATGTTGAAAAAGGAAAAGCGGTTATCAAGAAACCAAAAGTTTTAGCACCTGGCCTTTTTAAGATGAGTACCACTAATGCGTCTGCCTCAACATCTAAAACATATGGAACAAACGACATAAGTTTAGAAAAGCACTCTAAAGAGACTAGGAAAGCTGAAACCACTTCTCTAGATAAAAATGTGAATCCTAATGCGTGTGCCTTACCTTCTACAGGACTAGAAAGCACCTCTAGGAGCCGCAGACTAAAGCCTAAGAGCAATACAAGGAACAATAGAGTCTCGCATGCCTCTAAGAGTAGTAGCTTGAATAAAGAGAAGAAAGTAGAAGACCACCCTAGGAATTTACCGCTTTACAATAAGAAAGACATTTCATCTGAATGTAATGAACCTATGAAACTTGCTAAGTCTAATGAATGTGTTGAATCTCTTTGTTTAACTTTCAAGAAATCTTTAATTAATGTTCAAGATGACTGTGCTTCTAAGAATTTGAATGATAAGCCTGTTAAGAAGAACGTTCCAAAAATAACTTATGCTAAACGAGTAAGAAGACTAGTTGCAAGACTTAGGCTTTACACTAATGATAAGAAGCATAGTGTTTACTTTAGGGTTGACATTTGGAAACCCACGGGCAGAACTTTCACACTCCAGAATGGTACAATGAGTGATAAACCAGAATACCCTGTTGAAAACTTCTTTGAGTGTGATCAGGATTTTACCTCTAACCCAAAGGAACCAAAATCAAAATGGTTTACAAAATCTTCTTCTTCTGTTCTTGGTAGGTTATTGAAATATGTCTTTGGATCGTCGACTCGGGTTGCTCCAAGCACATGACCGGGAATCTGAAGCTGCTGATCAATTTCGTCTAGAGATTCATGGGAACTGTACATTTCGGAAATGATCATGTAGTAGCTATCATGGGTTATGGAGATCTACCTTTTGGAAATTATTTGATCACTCGGGTTTACTATGTTGAAGGGTTGGGACACAATTTGTTTTCAGTCGCGATTCGTGATGCATTTAGAGGTTGCTTTTAGGAGAAACGCCTGCTTCGTTAGAAACTTGGATGGCACTGATCTCTTAACTGGGAATCGTGATACAAACTTGTATGCTATCGATATAAACCAAATGGACTCTTCATCACCAATATGTCTTATGACACGAGCATCTGGAACAAAGTCCTGGTTGTGGCACAGACAATTATCCCATCTCAATTTCGACACCATCAACAAACTTGCCAAAGACAACATCGTTAATGGACTTCCAAAGTTCAAATACACCAAGGATCACTTATGTCCATCATGCGAACAAGGAAAAAGCAAAAGAGCATCATATAAACCCAAATCCGTACCTAGTTTGGAAGCAAAGTTACATATGTTGCACATGGACTTATGTGGCCCAATGAGAGTTGAAAGCATTAATGGGAAAAAGTATATCCTTGTTATCGTCGATGATTATTCAAGATATACATGGGTTAGGTTTCTAAGATCAAAGGACGAAGCACCAGGCATCATCATCACCTTTTTGAAACGTATTCAAGTACTTCTTCAAACTCCAGTAAGGGTTGTAAGAACGCATAAACGGCATTCAGAATTTACAAATCGGAGTTAAGAGCTTATTTTGAAGATGTTGGAATAACTCATCGACATCACTTGTTAGAACTCCACAGAAGAATGGGGTAGTTGAAAGAAGAAATCGTACTCTTGTGGAAGTTGCTCGCAGAATGCTAATTTATTCTAGTGCACCGTTATTTCTATGGGCTGATGCAGTTGCCACTGCTTGTTTCACTCAGAACCGATCCCTAATCCATCCAAGATTCAATAAAACCCCATATGAACTAGTGAACAACAGAAAACCTGATATCTCTTAATTTCACGTGTTTGGCGCTTTGTGTTATCCTACGAATGACAGAGAAGATCTTGGAAAACTGAAAGCAAAAGGTGATATTGGAATCTTCATTGGATATTCGTATAACTCGAGGGCATTTAGGGTGTATAACAGGAGAACTAGGAGGATCATGGAGACGATGAATGTAAATTTTGATGAACTTTCACATATGGCTTCTGAGAGACTCGCTCTAGAACCCGCACTAAACCCCCAGACTTCTAGAGACATCAGTTCAGGACTTGTACCTCAAAGAGCTCAATCAACTTCGTTTGACAATCCTAAAGAACAAGAATGGGAAAATTTCTTCGAGTTAATGTTCGATGAATACTATGGTGGAACTTCGACAAATGCATCAAACCATCATTCCGCAGACCCTCAAAATCATCCTCCACCACCAACAGAAGATGCATCTACAACGGTCGAAACCATTGCACCAACTCCATCAACATCATCTACATCTACTCCAGCAACTCCAATTCTGGACACAGTTTTACCAGCAGTTGATGAGCAAAACCAAAACATATCATTTCAAGAAGAACCTACTCAAAACCAGAACGATGCAACGTTAGATGAAGACTTATTTGAAAACCCGTTTGCTACGGAATCAGCTAAATCATCTTCAAGCTTACGAGAACCATCTAACTCGCACTCGTATAATATACAATATCCTTCTACTCTTAAGTGGACAAAATACCACCCGATTGAACAAGTTATTGGTGAACCGTCAAGGCCAATTCAGACGAGAGGCCAACTTGCCACCGACATGACTTATGCATTTACATTTGCTCAATTAGCAATATAGAGCCAAAGAACATTCGTGAGGCAATGGCAGAACCCGCATGGATAGAAGCAATCCAGGAGGAACTTCTCCAATACCGTCTACATGACTCTTGGGATATGTGTGCAAAACTAGAAGGGGGGGGGGGTTGAATAGTTTTGCCAATTTTAAGTTAGTTTCAAAAACTTTTAGATTCGTTAATATGTGAGATCTTATGGATGTAGAGAAAGTATAGATCTAATGATAAAGCAAGTAAATAAAGTAAAGCCAAGGGAAAGAAAAGACACAACCGATGTATAGTGGTTCGGCTACAAGGACACCTTCCTGGCCCTACTCCACTCCTCGAGTCACCTATACTGAGAGAGTTCAAGCACTATGTCAACGAACTCCTTCGCATGGCGGAGAAGCCTTCACAACGTTGCTTACACTTTTTCCGGTACAAAGCTAAATACCAGTCCGTAGCACACGTGGACCAAACCAACACGAATATTACACAACAAATATGTGAAATATCAAATACAAGATCTTTGCTACAGAAATCTTGCGGAGTGACAAATCAATCAAGGACCCCTTGTTTGTATGACTTGTAGAATGCTCGTGGTCTCGCTTTAGAGAAAGACCTATATAAAGATCACAAATAGAAAGAAAGAAGAACAACTCTCTAGATCAAGTGATCTATATGTTAGAAGAGAATGAGAGTGTATGAGAGATTTAGTAAGAAGAGGGGTGAGTTAGAATGAAGAAATGGCTCTCTATTTATAGGCAAAATTCTTCGTTGTTCCCCGGATCCCACGGATCCCTTCCACTTGGGATCCGTCTAGTGTAATCTTAGGGATCCGTGGAACGCTCCTCTTTGCCCATGGGTTTTTGGTTATGGGTCATGGGTTATGGGTTGGTCCATAGGTTTTCTTTAGATTCAATGTATCTAAGTATACATTGTATCTAGCTAACTTGGGTATGGGTTATGATCCATGAGTTATGGTTTTTACCCATCCTAATAAACTATTACAACAAATGCTTAATTATTACATTTTTGTATTTAAATGGCTATATGTAAATGCTTTACAAAAATAACATGTATCCTTATAATTATACTTAAGATAACATTATATTTGTTATCAACAAAACACAAAGAGTTCGCAAAATATTAATAAACGTTTTTACGGTTTATTTGTATTAACAATATGGTTCCAAGACCAATTCACATTCGAGTCATTGATCTCAAATGGTTATGGAAGAACAAAAGGGATGAAGAGATGACTGTAATTCGCAACAAAGCTCGTCTTGTGGCCAAATGATACAGAAAAGAAGAAGGGATACATTTCGAGGAGTCATTCGCGCGGAGCAGACTAGAAGGCCAGATATTCTTAGCCTATGCAGCTCACAAAAACATCACGATTTATCGATGGACATTAAGACCGCTGCTTGAATGGAACTCAAAGAAGAAGTGTACGTGAGTCACCAGAAGGCTTCATAGACATGGAACATCCGCTACGCCTACAAACTCAAAAAGGCAATCTATGGTTTGAAACAAGCTCCGAGAGCATGGTATGACGAACTGTCCTCTTTCCTTATCCTAAACAATTTCACCAAAGGAACGGTCGATCCTACCTTGTTTACACAAAAATGAAAAAATGATATTTTGATTGTTCATATTTACGTGGACGACATCATTTTCGGGTCCACTAATCCGAATCTTTCAAAACATTTTAAAAATCTCATGAAAAGCAAATTTGAAATGTCCATGATGGGGGAACTAAAAAATTTTCTTGGTTTACAAATTCATCAATCCCCACGTGGAATTTTATTAATCAAGCTAAATATACAACTGAGATTTTGAAAAATCATGGTATGGATAATTGTGACTCTGTTGGCACACCAATGGTAACATCACCAAAAATTGGAGCCGATTTGTTTGGGAAACCTATGGATCCGAAGAAATATCGGTGCATGATTGGTTCTCTCATGTACCTCACTGCTAGTCGACCAGATATTCATTTTGCTTTTTGCTTATTAGCACGGTTTCAGGAAAAGCCTACCAAACTGAACCTCAAAGAGGTTAAAAGGATCTTTCGTACACTGAAGACATCTATTCACAAGGGTCTTTGGTATCCGAAGGAATCCGGATTTGATCTAATTGCCTTTTCAGATGCGGACCACGCAGTGATCAAGTTATGCAAAAGTACATCGAGGAGCACAATTTTTAGGAGAAAAGTTAGTAAGCTGGTCTTCAAAGAAACAAGATTGCACTGCACTTTCAACCGTTGAAGCTGAGTATGTGTCTCTATATATGTGTTGTGCTCAAGTTCTATGGATGAGAACACAACTCACAGATTATGGCTTTACTTTGGATAAAATACCTATGTATTGTGACTCGAAAAGTGTCATAGCCATATCATGCAATCGTGTTCATCACTCAAAGACTAAGCATATCAGAGTCCGCTATCACTTCATAAAGAACATGTGGAAGAAGATACTGTTGAATTATTTTTCGTGAAGACAGATTACCAACTCGCCGATCTATTTACTAAAGCCCTTCCAAAAGAAAGGTTTAACGATTTAGTTCGACGAATTGAATGCGGCCTAACCCCTGAGGAGTTAGAACGCCTTCTAATCTTCTTGAAAATGATTTTCCAAAAGCTTCGCTCAGTAAATATTTTTGAAAAAAATACAAAATTTGAAAAACCTAAAAAGCAAAATATAAAATATAAAACTTTCAAAAAATTCAAAAACAATATAAAATCAAAAATCCAAAAATATTCTTCTACGACATGTCTCTCGTATAATCGATATTTTGTACGTTTCTAGAAATGTCATTCAACAATGATAACGGACATGTACGAGATGCTTGAATGAGAGTTATTATAATGTTTTCTAAAACATGTCGTTTCTCAAAAATTTCTTAAAAAATGGCTTTCGTATACTTCAGTACGAAACCCGGACAAAAATGATGACTTTTGATTATTTTCAGATCAAAACTCGTGGTTAAAAAAAATAAAAAAATAAATAAATCAAAAAAATCTAGTGTATGCTTCAGTGCACTACATTTAAAACTGGTGAGAAATCATCATCATCTTGAGCACCTTTTTCAAGATTGTTCAAAAAGATTTTCAAAAATCTTTCAAAATATTTTGTGCTCAAGATAACTCCCTCTAAAACCCTTTAATTGATTATGCTTTATTAAAGGGGGAGTATAAAACTAAATGTTCCAAATTCATGCTTAAATCAAATCCGTCTATTTCCCAAAAGATTTTATAAATGTTGTTTAATCCGTTGATATAAAAAATATCACGATTATGCTATTTTTGAGGGGGAGAAGACGTGATTAAAATGTGATAAAAAAATGTTTAATAATCGGTATTTGAATTTCAAAAGAGCTCGACTCAGTTGAAACCAATGAATTGACGAGTAATCAAAGTCAGTAAATGTACCATTTCGAGAAACTCGAGATAGATATGAACTTACAAGGGTCTAACCTTCTTTTCAAGAAGTGTTTACATCTTCAAGTTAGTTATTAGAGCTAGTTGTCACCTAAAAACTGACAATGGAACTCTTTAACTGAGCAACATAACCGTGTCTCTTGGGGAATTGTCTATTATGAGCCGATCAATTCAAAAAGTGCGAACTCTACCCTCTATGTGCAGATTTATGTCAAAACTTATAAGCACATATGAAGGGGGGTGTTTCTGAACATTTAACTCTCAGAATGTTCCAAACATGTTTTCAATCATAAACACTTTGAGAGATTTTCAAGAAAAATGGTTTTATGGCAACATGGGTCAGTCATGGAGTTATAAGGTGACTAAGGATAGGTAAATCCGTCCTATGATCCGCCAGAGCCGGAGGGATCTACCCAAGGACATCACAAATAGTTAGTATTAGAAGTCCTTAGGAATGATTGAAAAAAGGAGTAAAGTGAGAAAGGAGAAAGAAGGGGTTGAAGAATTAAAAAGAAATGTAATGAAAAAGGGTGAAAAGAAATAGCCCTCCATAATCAACCTTAGGCGTAAAACCGGGTTCAATTCATCTGCTATTGGTTGTCACTAAGATGACACTGGTATTGAAGACAAAGACGTCATGGACCCAGTGACGCACTGCACTAAACCTTCTAGATACTCAATTCCTCTTAAAAGGATTTGTTTCATTATCACTGGGAACCCTACGTAAACTATCGGCTTTCTCTTAGAGATCGTTGGTATTGAAGAAGGAGACCCTCTCCCTAGTCTCCGCTCAGGAAAACCAAAATACACTATTGAGTCTAGAGCCACAAGATTCATCAAAAGATCTCATAGGAACACTTGACATGACATCGCTTGTTGTTCATAAATAAGGACACAAGTGATATATTCTAGAGTCCTAGGCAGATCTTAGCAATCTGCCAGAACATTTGTGAGAAGTTTCACATCTGTGATCTTCAATGATTGAATGGAAACTCCTTCCAGGGTCAACATCTAGCGTACCGATGAAGCGTGGTCACTTCGGTAACTCCCCGTGGATTACGCTTAGTGTGTCTCAAACGGTCTACAGTCGTGGGTGATGCTTCGGTGTACCTCAGCGACTCACCGAACTGGGTGTACTTCGGTACATCGCGTTATCTCACTTGTGGGACTCCGGTTGAGAACGGCCTTTGTGAGAATTAGAGACGTGTTTTCACACTATGCTGTTAACACACTCGAAATTCAAACTTGTAAGCGCTGGATTATTTCTAACCCATGTTTTATGTTTTCTTCTTATGGATGCTCGCGGGAGGAAGAGATCGTGCAGATTCTCCACATGCTCATACCAACAACAAATGAATGTTCTCATCAAAATCAAAGGCTACTCAAAGTTAAAGATGATTATTCGTCTATGTCAAAGAATCTACAAAGTGTAAAGACTCGAGAACTTCATCATTGGAAACTCAAAGTCAAATAGAAGTGTGAGCATGGTGGAGAAAGACGTGGAGACACCTAACCAACGAAGTTGACAACGGCAGACAACCACATTAATTGATCACAAAGCATGAAGGAACAAAGAATCAAGACTATTCTATATCTACACGCAAAGTTCAAGCTCAAGGAAAGTAAAGACCTAATCAAGTGGAGCATCTTTTGAATGACCACCCCTTAGGGGGAGATTGTTAGCCGTAACATTTTTATTAGAAGTGATGGTCATTCACGTTTAAGAACTTTGTAACGTGTGTTATATATCATGCTAGAATAGTCGACGGGCTCATGGATTGGGCTAAGCTAAATGGCTAAATGTTATGTTAAGCTAGCCTTGTATTCCAATCCAAGCCCATCCCAAAACCTATTAGGGCATATGTGCTTGAGTGTGTGTGTGTGTGTATGTTTTCTTTAAGCAATATAACAAGTTCTTGTTTTCATCTTTCTCTACACATACACGAGTTACATATCATCAAGTCACCATCTTTCTCTTAATCTTTCTTCTTTCTTTCTACGCATAACAGTTTGTGTTTCACGTGTTCTATGCATACGTGTGTTTGTGTTTGGTTCGTGTAACTTGTGTGATAAGTGGTATACGTGATAAGGTTGATATATTTAAGAACCTACACAAAGACTATGGGGGAATTAAGGAATGTTAGAGTTCAAATCGGTTACCAAGCATATTTAGCCGATTTCCTTGTGCTAGATATATCGGTGGATAAAAGTTTTCCACTTTTGTTAGGAAGACCATTTCTTAGGACATGTGGAGTGATCATTGACACGGGCCGAAGTACTATGACTATAGATGATGGGATAGCAAAGCGAACTTATTATCCTAGACCTAGAGGAAGAGTATTAGAGATAGATGATTTGGATGAGGAGAAGGATGTTTTGACTTGTTTTAAGGTTGGACGTGATGAAGAAGGTAGAGCAATGTTTAGACTGGTTGCACCACCATATTTTGATTTAAAAGATGAAATGGAAAGGGCTTTGTCCATGGAAGCATTTTATAACCCATTCAAGAATGTTCTTGTTTTTAAGAAACTTATAGATTTTCTTGGAGCTTTAGCCGTACAATTGAAGAACTTGGAATGGAGTCACGAAGGTCAAAGCACTTACAAAATAGAAGAAGGAGATGGTCAATGGCATGTCAAATTCAACGTCACATGCTCAAGCGGAAGAAGTTTTGCAAGGAATATCAAGACTCATGAAACAACCCGTGAACTTTTGGGGAAATTTCAAAGCGAATACATACTCGAACATGAGTATTTTGAAGGTTGAAGATGAATGACGTATCACAAGAATAAAGCACTTGCTTGTGCTAATAGTTTGGCTCTATTTTTTATGCATCTTTGAAGTTTTTGAATTTTTATGTTTTTGCATTATTATGATTTTGGTTTGAGGATTATCTTAAGATTTCTTTTCAAGTTAATTTTTTTAATGATTATGAGGTTTATGTTTAAGTATGAATTTGAAGTTTAAGATTGTTAGTAGAAGTTGTTTTGGAATTTACATTGGTTGGCAAAGTGTTGTGTGAATCTTTTAAGAATTTTTATACTTGTG
>OU343225.1:181006405-181063275 GCA_910596185.1 Chrysanthemum makinoi
CTTAATTGAAAATGTTGTTAACCTCGTTGAAGGACTAGGTGCCTAGGATATGATTGTTAGGATTAGATGATTAGAGTTTGATAAACACATTATTCCATGCAATATATGAATTGATTGATATGTTGTTGGATTGGTATTGATAGTCGATTGATGTTTTGGTGATGACCACCATATATACATGTGTGTTCACTTGCGTATCACGGGAATATCTGGTACATAGAATGTTCCCGTCCAGGATCCATAAATGAAGATGATTGGATCTTGAAAAGGAAAGGGTAACTATATCTTGGGTTGACAAATGAAGAAGCGGAGCTTAATTGGACTTCTATGGAGAGTTGGCATGGAAAAATATAGCGTAAGAGGTCTCATGCATCAGAGATGGTTTTCTTCTAAGTGATTGAAGAAGCGGAGCTTAATTTGACCTCAGTTGGCATTAAAATGCAACGTAAGAAGTCTCACTAGCATCTGAGACGGTTTTTCTTCCAACCCTCATAACAACAACAAGATTCTCAACCACTAGCGTATCTTTGTGCGGGGATATCATTTTAAACAATTTTGATATAATTTGATTAAATTGTTTTGAAAATGGAAAATATTGTTTTGAAAATAAATTGGACTAAATCTTGAAAATCACCGGACTTCATTTTTATCAAAACTAAGTCACTCAATCAGCATTACGGTCATCGATTGAGAGTGATTTAAAATATATTATTTTCATACAATATTTCTTCATAAAAGTCCGTTTGTACAATAATTAAGTGGTGATCTAAAGATTTAATGTTATGTCATGGTATGATTTTTCTTTTGAATCAAGGTCTTTCAAAATGAAATTTTTTCTGTTCTTGTTTGATTGTGAAATTGTTTTATTTTACTTAAAGATCTCTTAAAACTATCATACCTGACACTAACAATCTTTAATGTCTTAAAATGGTCCTTATCTGTCAATTTCAAAATTAAATTTTGCCACGTCTTTTCCCAAAATCTTTTAAATGATTTAAATCAATTGGGATCACAAATCTCAAAAGGTTTGAAATTTTTTCGGGGAAGATCGTTGATTTAAATCTCAAATCTATTTAATGGAATTGGTTTTAGTCCTTTAAAGGCACTCCTGCCTCCATGTGCCAAACGATTTCAAATACACAATGCACATGTTGAGGAGGAGGATTTATCAAAAACAAGATGAGTATTTAAACCCAGCCACATATTCTCCAATGTTTTATAAACCTTATTAAATCACTTGGGATCAAAAATCTCAAAGGGTTTGATATTTTTGATTGGGGGAGAATTTGTGATTTAATAATGAAATTTGATAAATGATGATCGATTTGATTCAAATGTAAATTTGCTCATATGTGCTAAGCGCATTGAATCTCGACACATATTGAGGGAACAGTGGTTTCTTAATGGCTTTTGTGATCATGAATGTGCTTCAAAAGAACTCCTTCCTCTATGTGATAAAATGTTTTAAATATCCCTGCACATATTGAGGGAGAATTTACCAAAGAAATCAAAAGGCTTTTCTAGGAAATTGTGATCAAGAAATTATTTCAAGAAATTATTTCAAAGAACTCTTGCCTCCATGTGCTAAACAATTTCAAATCATATGCACATGTTGAGGGAGAGCATTTCTAAATGATCAAAACTATTAAGGTACAAAATGCTTTGATTTTACATAACAAGTACCTTGATTGTTTTTCCAAATGATTCTTCAATTGGTTTCAAAGAAGAATGAACTGTACCAAAAGACCGACCATTTTACTTTATGCATGGAGTTATAAGGATGGTGAGGTTAGGTATTAGTTCCCACGATCCGCGAGAACCGGAGGGATCTACCCAGGGACAATCCACTAGATAGTGTAGAGTCCTTAGGTATATTGAAAAAGGAGAAAAGTGAGATATGGGAAGAGTGGCGGTGAGACGAGCTAGTCTTGGAATAAACCCAACAAAGTTCTAGTAATGAAGTCTCGGTAAGCATTGAAGGGGTTGAAGAATGAAAAAGAATTGAATGTGAAAAGGGTGAAAAGAAATAGCCCTCCATTTATTCAACCTTAGAGGCGGCGGGTTCAATACATATGCTACTAGTTGTTACTAAGGTAACAGCGGTATTGAAGACAAGGCGTCATGGACCCAGTGGCCTTGCACTACAACTTCCCAAGCTACTCAAGTTCCTCTTAAAAGGCTTGTTTCATTCTCCGCGGGAACCTACATAATATCTCGACTTTCTCTTAGAGATTGTTGATATTGAAGAAGGAGACCCTCTCCTAGTCTCCGGCATAGGAACCAAATGTGCACAATTGAGTCTAGAGCCAACAGATCATCCACAATATCTCATTAGGACACTAAATTAATGAACACTTGCTGTTTCACACAATGTGGAAAGTAAGAATATATTAAGAGTCCTACGCATTATCCTTGTGGTATTGCGAGAACATCTGAGTGATATGTAAAATATTCACAATGAAGATGGAAATCCTTCTAGAGCCAACATCAAACAAGCTCTTGGTGGGTGACATGTGAGATCTTCTCGTAAGATCAAACTTGTGACAAGCTGGATGAAACTATGGGGCGATTCACTCTTGAATCAACCTTGGTCGGGAAATGAATTGTGAATACTTTTGGAAAAATCATTCGATGTGCAAATCTTCTTTTCTCTAGCACGTCGAATGTGTATTCATATTTCAAACACAAAAAGTATCTGATTGAAAAAATACTTTTGGAAAAACCGTTCGATGTGCGAATCTCTTCTTTTTTCTAACACATCGAATCTGTACTCTTTTCAAATACCAAAGGTATTTTGATTGAAAATTGATCTTTCTCATAAAACCTTCGTCGTATTGCAAAAATCTTTCTTCAAGCAATGCAGCGATTGTTTTCAAATCATTTTTCATCAATCGGTGAATCTCAATTATTTGGTTCACTCACTCCGTGTTGTCTTCTTTGAGGCGTTCGGTTTGAGAACGACTAGAGCAATTGTGAAACCACTGTCAAGGAGATTCTTGAATCCTACGATCCACAGGGAAGTCTTGGTACTCATCAGCGGGGGCAGTGGGCGTGTACCTCAATTCAAGCGAAAGTGATCAAAGACACTTTAAATGTTATTAACTAGCTGTTGTTTTGCGGTACATTTAGACGGTTCGGTCTAATCGAATTGAGGAGTCAATCAAAGCGCATGCTCACGGCATCCACACTTATTTGAAGAAATCATGACTGGTGCATATCTACATAACACAGCTCGATATTTCATACTATGCTTACGCTATTTCTTTGCAAATATCATGAACAAGTAAGGCTTCGCTACTCACGATGGAAAGATGTCATGATCAGAAAGTGTGAGCATGTGCGTCCGAAAGTCACAACATCACATGATGGCAACACAAAAGGGTGATCGAGATTTCTTTGTGGTGATGATCTCAAAAAGCTCGAAGATCATCAAAGATGTGGATCGGTTAAAGGCCTCCACTAAAAGTACAAATCAATGCGGACTTTGATTAATCGCTACAAAAGCAAAAGATTGGAAATGAAGAATTCAAGTCTACAAGCTCAAGAACGAAGTCAAAGATAGAATGCTAGGATGCAAAATGTACTTCATGGGGTGACCTCCCTTAGGGGGAGATTGTTAGGAATTGGAAATTCCATGTTAAAGTGTCATTAACCCCAATTATAGTCTAGCATATGTTAGCTTATAGACTTGTCGTGTTGTAATTATTTAGCGGTATTTGTTAGTTTGTAGCATAGTTTAGTTTAGAGCAACACCGTGGAGGAAGGACGGGTCTTTACTTGTATACGATCCAGGCGATAGGAGGAGGTCGTATTATGTAGAACTATAAATACCCCTTCCATCCATGGAAGGGTGGTATCATCCAATCTAACCTTTCCTTTATGTAAACCAAGTCTCTAGCAAGAACACCCTCTCTATCTTTCTCTCTCTAAATATGGCAAACATGTATTTTGATCATCCAAGACCACCCGAATCATCAACACAATAATAATATCGATCCTACAAAGCGATTGATGTCAGCGAAGTTAAAGGCGCATGAATGCTAAATTGACCGTTGAGCTTGAAATTACAAGGAAGCGCAAAAGCTTTTGAATTTCACAAAAGCAAAATTCATTAGCGGTTATGAAATTCCGTTTAAAGAACAACAATTGCAAATCAAGTATAACACACTTGATGTGAATTTGAACGAAATAAAATCTTTAAACAAGGAAATTCATCTAAATAACCAACTTTCTAAACAAAAAGCAATGTTTTCGATCTTGAAAAAAGCGTTGATTACTAATTTTCAAAGCGAGAAGATTCTCTCCTTGATGAAATTCTTAATAAAGATGAAAAAATCAAAAAATTGGAAAATTTGCTTGTTACAACGGGTCATTCAGCTAAATCAACAATATCTTGATTAATCAAACAAATCCGTATTTTCATACAACACAAAAAATGGCTCTTGGTAACACACATCCTTGTTTCCTCAAGAAAGCTCAAAAAGAACAGAATGTTTTGAACAACAGAAAACCGTTGCATGAACCCATAATTGTTCATGATTCTCTTGAAACGTTAGAACTTATCGAGGAGAGTAGATCAAAAATGAAACAAAATCAGCCGAAATCAAACCAATTGATTATAACAAATGGAACAAAATTAATGTAATTACTTTTGTTAATCAAAAAGAAAAGTCAAAGTTTTCCATCACACCAAGTGTTTTAAACAAAGAGTCAACACCGGTTTCAAAACAGGTTGTTGTCTCAAAATCTCTTCGAACATTGAACAAATGTCTTCAAAAATCCTTTTAACACAGTGATGCCAGAAAAATTTTGAAGATGTTAAAACTAAAATTGGGGACTTCAAAGGGACATTAAAACTAAAACCAACATTACAACTAACATCGGTTTTCTAGTTTTGATAATGAAAATAAAAGTTTTGAAGTAAGAAATTGCCCCTCAATTTGAATAACATCAACTCAAGGGTAATTCATTTTAACAAGCATTTTTTGAAAGAAACAATGACTTTGTCAAGGACCATAAATCCACTGCAAAGCAAGCTAATGAAAGTGTTGAACACATCAAAGTTTTGGAAAATTTAAATGATTCTCTCTTGAAGATGCTTTCGACTAACGATATTATGTCCATTATTTTACAAACATATTACTTTGAGATCATGAAAGACTCAGTCAGAGACCTCGAAATTGTTTCAAAATATGAAAAAGCTCTTGAAAAACTTGAAAAACTTGAAAAAGAAAATGTATCATATTTTAAACAACTTGATCGAAAAATCGAGGAACAAGTATGACAAACTTTAGTATGGCGTGCTATGATGACATGAAAATGATCTTTTGAGGGCTCACGGTAGTCAAAAGGAAGGCGGTGAATACTGAGATTACAAAACCATTGGTGAGGAGAAGTAAATGTTCCCAAACCGATTTTCAAACAAAAATGCCTATTTCTCTGCCTCCTCAAAAAGTCAATAGAAAATGATTTATCAAAACCAGTCCTCCACACCTTGCCTAAACAAAATGTTGAGAAAAGCGGTTATCGAGAAACCAAAAGTTTAGCACACAGCCTTTTTAAGATGAGTACCACTAATCGCATCGCCTCAACATTATAAACCATATGGAACCAACGACATAAGTTTAGAAAAGCACTCTAAAGAGACTAGGAAAGCTGAAATCACCTCCCTTCATAAAAATGTGAATCCTAATCGGTAAGTGCCTTACCTTCTCCGGACTAGAAAGCACCTCTAGGAGAAGCGGCTAAAGCCTAAGAGCAATACAAGGAACAATAGAGTCTGCATGCCTCTAGAGTAGTAGCTTGAATAAAGAGAAGAAAGTAGAAGACACCCTAGGAATTCTGCTTTACAATAAGAAAGACATTTCATCTAAATGTAATGAACCTATGAAACTTGCTAAGTCTAATGAATGTGTTGAATCTCTTTGTTTAACTTTCAAGAAATCTTTAATTAATGTTCAAGATGACGTGCTTCTAAAATTTGAATGATAAGCACATTGGGAAGAACGTTCCAAAAATAACTTATGCTAAGCGGTAAGAAGACTAGTTGCAAGACTTAGGCTTTACACTAATGATAAACATAGTGTTTACTTAGGGTTGACATTTGGAAACCCACGGGCAGAACTTTCACCTCGAATGGTACAATGAGTGATAAACCAGAATACCACATTTGAAAACTTCTTTGAGTGTGATCGAGTTTTACCTCTAACCCAAAGGAACCAAAATCAAAATGGTTTACAAAATCTTCTTCTTACGTTCTTGGTAGGTTATTGAAATATGTCTTTGGATCGTCGACTCGGGTTGCTCCAAGCACATGACCGGAATCTGGCTGCACGTCAATTTCATCTAGAGATTCATAGAGGGCTATGCGTTTCGGAAATGATGTAGTAATATCATGGGTTATGGAGATCTACCTTTTGGAAATTATTTGATCACTTTCGGGTTTACTATATTTGAAGGGTTGGGACACAATTTGTTTCGGTCGGGCGGGTTACGTGATCTGATTTAGAGGTTGCTTTTAGGAGAAACGCTGCCGTTAGAAACTTGGATAACACGATCTCTTAACTGGAAATCGTGATACAAACTTGTATGCTATCGACATTAACCAAATGGCCTCTTCATCACCAATATGTCTTTGTGACCATTTGGAACAAAGTCCAGTTGTGTGGCAAGACAATTATCAAATCTCATTCGACACCATCAACAAATTTGCCAAAGACAACATCGTCAACGGACTTCCAAAGTTCAAATACACCAAGATCACTTATGTCCATCATGCGAACAAGGAAAAAGCAAAAGGCATCATATAACCCAATCCGTTACCTAGTTAGGAAGCAAAATTGCATATGTTGCACATGGACTTATGTGGCCCAATGAGAATTGAAAGCATTAATGGGAAAAAGTATATCCTTGTTATAAATTCGATTTATTCAAGATATACATGGGTTAGGTTTCTAAGATCAAAGGACGAAGCACCGAGCATCATCATCACCCTTTAAACGTATTAAGTACTTCTTCAAACTCAGTAGGGTTGTAAGAACGGAACAACGTACGAATTTCATCGAGGAGTTAAGAGCTTATTTTGAAGATGTTGGAATAACTCATGGACATCGGTTGTTTAGAACTCACGCAGAATGGGGTAGTTGAAAGAAGAAATCGTACTCTTGTGGTAGTTGCTCGCACAATGCTAATTTATTCTAGTGCACCGTTATTTCTATGGTACGTCGATTGCCTTACTTGTTTCACTTTCGAACAGATCCCTAAATCCATCAGATTCAATAAAACCCCCATATGAACTAGTGAAAAGCAGAAAGCACGATATCTCTCTTAATTTCCGCGTGTTTGAAACTTTTGTGTTATCTACGAATGACGAGAGAATATCTTAGGCGAAAAGCAGGTGATATTGGAATCTTCATTGGATATTCATATAACTTGAGGGCATTTGGGGTGTATAACGGGGAGAACTAGGAGGATCATGGAGATGATGAATGTAAATTTTGATGAACTTTCACTTATGGCTTACGAGACTAAACCACAGAACCGCACTAAACCAGTTCTAGAGACATGATTCAGGACTTGTACCTCAAAGAAGCTCAATCAACTTAGTTTGACAATCCTAAAGAACAAGAATGGGAAAATTTCTTGAGTTAATGTTGATGAATACTATGGTGGAACTTAGACAAATGCATCAAACCATCATTCAGCTGCACAGCTCAAAATCATCCACCATCTTGAGGAAGATGCATCTAGCGGTCGAAACCATTGCACAACTCCATCAACATCATCTACATCTACTCCGGCAACTCTCTAATTACGGACCACGGTTTTACCGGTTGAGCAAAAAACAAAACATATCATTTGAAAGAACCTACTCAAAACCGAGCGATGCAACGTTAGATGAAGACTTATTTGAAAACGTTTGCTACGGAATCATTTTGAATCATCTTCAAGCTTATGAGAACCATCTAACTTCGCACTTTCATTATAATATACGGTATCCTTCTACTCTTAAGTGGACAAAAGACCATCAGATTGAACAAGTTATTGAGGTGAGCAGTCAAGGCGGTCAGACGAGGCGCCAACTTACCCACGTTAAGCGACATGCATTTACCTTTGCTCAATTAGCAATATAGAGCCAAAAGAACATTAGGCGAGGCAATGGTAGAACCGCATGGATAGAAGCAATCAGGAGGAACTTCTCTATTACGAATCTACATGACTCTTGGGATATGTGGAAAACTAGAAGGGGGTTGAATAGTTTTGCCCATTTTAAGTTAGTTTCAAAAACTTTAGATTCGTTAATATGTGAGATCTTGTGGATGTAGAGAAGTATAGATCTAATGATAAAGCAAGTAAATAAATTTAAGGGATAGAAAAGACACAACCGATTTATAGTGGTTCGGCTACAAGGACACCTTCCTTTCCCTACTCCACTCCCGAGTCACCTACTCGAGAGTTCAAGCACTATGTCAACAAACTCCTTCACTTGGCGGAGAAGCCTTCCAAGCGTTGCTTACACTTTTTCGGTACAAAGCTAAATCCGAGTCCGTATACGGTGGACCAAATCAACACGACTATTACACAACAACTATGTGAAATATCAAATACAAGATCTTTCTACGAGAAATCTTTGAGTGACAAATCAATCCCCCTTGCTTGGATGACTTGTAGAATGCTCGTGATCTCGCCTTAGAGAAGGACCTATATAAGGATCACAAAAGAGAAGAACAACTCTCTAGATCAAGTGATCTATATGTTAGAAGAGAATGAGAGTGTATGAGATTTAGTAAGAAGAGGGGTGAGTTAGAATGAAGAAATGGCTCTCTATTTATAGGCAAAATTCTTCCTTGTTCCCATCACGGATCCCTTCCATTTGGGATCCGTCTAGTGTAATCCTAGGGATCCGTGGAATGCTCCTCTTTGCCCATGGGTTTTTGGTTATGGGTCATGGGTTATGGGTTGGTCCATGGGTTTTCTTTAGATTCAATGTATCTAAGTATACATTGTATCTAGTCTACATGGGTATGGGTTAAGATCCATGGGTTATGGTCCATGGGTTATGGTTTTTACCCATCCTAATAAACTATTACAACAAATGCTTAATTATTACATTTTGTATTTAAATGGCTATATGTAAATGCTTTACAAAATAACATGTATCCTTATAATTATACTTAAGATAACATTATATTTGTTATCAACAAAACACAAAGAGATGCATAAAATATTAATAGCGTTTTTACGGTTTATTTGTATTAACAATCTCTCCCCTTTTGTTGATGACAAAACATAATGTTATGATGAGTAAAACTTAAGAATAGATGTAAGTTTTGAAAGCCCTAAGTTTTACTTCTTCTCCCCCTTTTTGTCAAAACAAAAGTTAACCCTTGGAAGAAATAAACATAAAAGTGTGGAAAATTAGTCCACGTATCTAACTCCCCTTGGCGGTAGCTCCCCTTGTTTGGGGCGTCAAGTGAAGAAAAAAAATCCTACAAAAAGAAAAGTTAGTAACATGCTTAAATAATCTTGTGATTGCCGAGAATCAAGATTGGGAGCCAGGGTATGTAAACAAGGCCTTGTAATAAAACAACAAAATGTAGTGGTATTTATGCCAACTACAAGCATGTAAAAATAAGAACAAGACTTGTTCTTGAAAATGACTTCAAAAGAAAAATACTAAAAGTAGAAAATAGTAGTAGTGATTCCTTCCATGCTTGCATAAGGTTATGGATGGAGGTTTTGATGAGTGATGGTATTGATGCGATCAAGGATGAGGTTGAGTATGAATGCATTTCTTCCCAACTTCTATTGCAATTTATCTAGTGGATTGGCAATGTTCACAATGTAAATGATGTGGGTAATGAGTGCGGAAATTTTCCGGGTTGTTTTGATTTGTAAGTTGCGGAAGTTGTGGTGGAAAAATAGGAAAATATGGATCAAAGTCCGGAATGTTTGGAAGTGGTGGTGGAAAAGAACCTAGATGTTCTTGTAATTTAATGGGAGCTAAAGGTGGTGATGTTTAAGATCTTGAATATTGTATTTGGAGAGTTGGAGGTGTTGAAAGGCTAATTCTTTTTGCTTTGGTTGTAGATATCTTGTTGGAGTCTTAGGAGTTCCAAGAGTGATTTTAGGAGGTGAATGATTTGGTGATGAAGTTGGTGTACTTGTTGGTGATGAGGGAGGTGCTATAATGGAAGCATCTTGTGGTGAGTTATTAGTTGATGGTGATGAGCCATATGATGGTTATTCTAAGCAACAAGATCGGATGTTAATCCGTGCGAATATCCTAGAGTTTGATTGTGGTATTTTGGAAGGTGGAAGTACAAAGGTTTGAGTTTCATGGATGTGATTGTTTGTACTAGGTGATTCATCTAAAGAGTTTGTGGATGACATGGTGTATTGTGTTTGTGAGGATGAGATGGATTATGCAAGCATTTTGGGAGTTCTATATATAGAAAAACAAAGCATTGTAATGAATGCTTGACCCAAAATGTGGATTAAAATCTAATGATTAGATATGAATTTAAGGCATGTGATCATGAGAACACAAGCATTAAAGAGCATACTCCAAAAATAAAACAAATGTGGATTTTTCATCCAAAGTGAGAAAAATAGAAGGTAAACGATTTTATCTCACGGATCCCACGGATCCTTCCCTTGAGGATCCGTCGGCAAAATTTGGGATCCGTGGAGTGCTGATGTCCGAGGCAGACACAAAATTTTCCTTTTGAAAACATTTTGCCTATTGTGCCTATATGCAAACTATTTGGAGTTCGGTTATCGACTCCTAAAAGAAAAGAAAAATAAACTACAAGTAGAAAAACATCCTATTGAGATAACCCGAAAACACATATTTAGTACATGAGTGCGTAATTTAGTGTTATCAATGCTCCTAATTCATTGTTGCTTAAATGAATGTAACCGAAAACACATATTAGTTATGTGTCCCCTTTAGCATTCAAAAGACATGAGATGCAATGAAAGCGGATTTTTACTTTGTATTAATAATGAAAAAGCGATTTGTCCTAGTCGTGAGAAATTGCTTTTGTGAAATGATACGAGGGAAGGTATCATCCTTTTTTAGAAAACATTTTGAAAAGAGGTTTTCTTTGAAAATGTGTATGTGTGAGAAAAAAATAAAAGAAAGCTATAAGTGGAAAACTTATCTTGGGTTTTGAAAATTACCGTATTGTTTGTGAGTTGTGCATGAAATAGAAATCCTAGACTCAGAAAGAAGAAGGCTAGTGTTTACATACCTTGTAGAGTCAAATAAGTTCTGACGTTTGTTCCATTAGACCAAGACCAAGATGAAGCAGGTTGAATTGTTCCCGCTTCAACGGTTTGGTGAGGACGTCGGCTATGTTGTCTTCGGATGCTACCTTCTCAATAGGGATGTTACCTTTTTGAACATTGTCCCTTAGGAAGTGATGACAGATCTCTATATGCTTTGTGCGAGAATGCAATACCGGATTCTTGCTTAAGTCGATGGCACCTTTGTTGTCACATAGGATGGCTATGTAAGCAGATGAATGTCGTAGTCAACTAACGCTTGTTTCATCCATAGTGCTTGTTGGCATGCTTTGCTTGCGGGACACGTGCTAAACTTTGGTTGTTGATATTGCAAGTCTTTTTGTTTCTTAGAAAACCAAGATGTTAAACAACATCCCATGAAAGTACATACCCACTTGTACTTTTTCTATCAACGTAATCACACGCATGGTCGAGAATCTGCATATACAATTGTTTCTACCGTGCCCTTAGGATACCATAATCCTAATTGTGTTGTACCCTTAATATATCTAAATATCCTTTTTACGGCTTCTAGGTGTGATGTTTTAGGGTCTTCTTGAAACCTAGCACATAAGCAAACACTAAACATGATATCCGGCTACTTGCCGTGAGGTAGAAGACTACCTATCATGCCACGATATTTAGTATTATTATCCTGATTCTCCGTCTTCATCTTTTGTGAGTTTGGTGTCGGATGACATTGGAATCCTAATTGGTTTTGACTCTTCTAGACCGAATTTCTTTAACATCTCCTTGATGTATTTAGATTGATTGAAGAAGATACCATCTTCTACTTGTTTTATTTGTAGACCAAGAAAGAAACTAAGTTCTCCCATCATACTCATCTCGAACTCGTCATGCATGATTTTAGAAAAATCATCACACATGTCTTGACAAGTGGATCCGAATATAATATCATCTACATATATTTGTACTATGATTATATGTGACTCTCTTTTCTTAGTAAAAGTGTGTTGTCAACTAACCCCATGGTATAGTTGTGTTTAATTAGAAATGACTTGAGTCTATCATACCAAGCTTTTGGAGCTTGTTTAAGATCATAAAGGGCTTTCTTTAATTTATACACATGTTTGGGTTTTCAAAATCATGAAACCCGGAGGTTGAGCTACATATACTTCTTCATTAATGAAACCATTTAGAAAAGCGCTTTTGACATCCATTTGATAAAGCTTTAGATCATTAGCACAAGCATACATAAGAAGTATTCTTATAGACTCTAATCTAGCCACGGGGGCGTAGGTCTCATCAAAGTCTATTCCTTCTTGTTGGTTATACCCTTGAGCAACGAGTCTAGCCTTGTTCCTAGACACTACTCCATTTGCATCTAATTTGTTTTTATAAACCCATTTGGTTCCTATTATGGTTTGATTACTAGGTGGAGGGACAAGTGTCCAAACATCATTAGAAACAAATTGATTTAGTTCTTCTTGCATAGCCATTACCCAATCTCTCATCTTTTATGGCTTATTGTGTATTCTTAGGTTCTAAGGTTGAAACGAAACAAAACAAGCTACTTTGGTTTTGAACTTGAGACCTTAATGTTCGTTCATTTAGTTTTCTTATGACTTTATCTACGGGGTGATCCTTGGACTCTTTAATGTTTATTATTTCATCACTTGGAGGTTCTTCTTCTTCACTTTATCTTTTTTCTTATTACTATAGCTTCACTTTCTATAATCTAGTCATCGACAAGAGGTGGAGAGGGTTTGGGTGGACTTTCATCAAATTTTATATTTAATGACTCTTCTACCTTCATTGTTTCTTTGTTTAATATGACGTAAGCTTTGCTATTTGGCGAGTAACCTAAAAGATACCTTCGGTTGATTTAGGATCAAATTTTGTAAGGTAATCTTTAGTGTTAAGAATAAAACATTTACTACCAAAGACTCTAAAGTGATTTAACGTAGCTTTTGCCTCAGTAACTCATATGGAGTTTTTCCTAAGATTGGTCTAATTAAGACTTCGATTGAGTATATGCGTTGAAGTATCACGGCATTACACCAAACTTTTGAGGTATGGATTGTTCAAAGTTCGACTCATTTCTTTGTAGAGTTCTATTCTTTCTTTCTACTACCCCATTCGATTGTGGAGTGCGTGGATCAGAGAAGTTGTGAGTAATACCATTAGCGTCACAAAAAGCTCTGAATTGCACTTCATTATCGAATTTCCTACCATGATCCGTCCTAATAGACACTATGGGACTTCCTAGTTGTCTTTGGATCTTTTTGCTTAATATTTCAAAATAATTAAAGGTTTCGGTTTTGTTCTTTAAAAATTTTGTCCATGTATACCTAGAATAGTCATCCACTATGACCAAAGTGTAGTAGTTGCCTCCATAACTTTGGATAGCGGATGGACCAAATAAATCCATATGTAGTAATTCTAGACACCTAGTTGTAGACACCATGTTTTTAGCTTTATGACTAGAATGAGCTTGTTTTCCTACATTACAAGCATCACAAAAATGATGTTCATATTTTAACTTAGGTAGATCTCTTACTAGATCTTTGGATGATAGCGATTGAAGAAGTCGCATGTTGGCGTGACCATCTTGATGCCATAAGGTCGAAGTATCATCCATAGAGGTAAGACATAGTTTGTCTTTAGGTTCATTATAGATTTTAATGACATAGACTCCATGTTTCCTAATTCCTCTTCCTATGGTTATGCCATTTTTAGTATCTTACTACTGGGTTTTGATGCAAAAGTACATAGTTTGTCATACTTAAGGGTTAAAGTTTAGGTTTCACATTGACACACATCGTTAAAGGTTAGAGATTTGTTAGAAATCGTACCTTTACCGATGATTCTACTTTTGCTATTTCCAAACACCACATTACCTCCATTAATGGATTCATATGTGGAGAATAGATCCTATGCGTTCATGTGCCTGCGTAAGCAGCTATCCTTTGACTTCCCGTTCATGAGGGGTCTAGATCGACCTTTAAGCAGCACCTCGTCATTTGCCATGAGACAAATTTCGCCGTCCTCCTAAAATTGGCTCATTCCCCGCATTACGCTCCTGACGCCTTTTGATCATCCGTTTGGGACACTTACTAATAAAGTGGTTTGGGTCCCGCATTTAAAAACAGAATGCGATCATCTTTTGGCTTCTCGTCCTCTTTGCTTTTTCGAAAGCCTTTCTTATCGTCATACGGTTGTTTGGCGTATCTTCCCTTTCTTCTAAAGAACTTTTTAAAGTCCACTGCATGCATGGCGTACTCACTCATCGTCCTTTACTTGAGGAGTTCTCTTCAATAAACGAAGCCTTTTTAGCTTTGGGGCAAAAGAATTTGTTTTCTCTTTCACCTTTGAGGCTTGGTCTTTAGCAAGGTGCTTCTGCATTAGACTTTTAGGTTTGCCTATGAGTTCCACCGAGTAAAGGGTTATCAATCTTTGACTTTCTTACGATCCTTAGTCACCTTGGATCTCCATACGTGGAAGTGCCCTTAGATATCTCTAACATGGTTCTGACTGAAAAAGATTCATCAAGTGCTTGTAAAGATGTAATAATAGTATTAAATTAGCAAATGAATGATCTATAGTTTTCTCATCCGATATTGAAAATTGTTCATATTGTTGAACAAATAAATCAATTTTATTATTTTTAACTTGATGATTACCTTGATGAGTTACAACTAAAAGAATTCCAAACTTTAGAGGTTTTAAGCATAGAAATTCTTCTGAATTCCTTTTTTGGTAAAGCATTATATAAAACCATTTTAGCTTCACTATTTTTAGAAAGCTTTTTTTTCATTTCATCATTTAGTTTATCATGAGGTATGTTAACTAAATTTCCTTTATCATCATTTGAGGTAGCCTCAAAATCACCTTCAACAATAATGTACCAAAGATCAATATCTTTAGACTTCACATATGTTTTGAATCTATTTTTCCAATATATAAAACCATTAGTTTCAAGTAGTGGTGGTCATTGCATAGATTGCCCTTCTTATAATTTTGAGAACCATAGTGATCGAAAAGTTTTTAAAATACAATTTTATTTTAAAACTTTTATAAACTAAGCTCTTGATGCCAATTGTGGAAAACTAGAAGGGGGGGTTGAATAGTTTTGCCCATTTTAAGTTAGTTTCAAAACTTTAGATCGTTAATATGTGATATCTTATGGATGTTAGAAAGTATAGATCTAATGATAAAGCAGTAAATAAAGTTAGCTAAGGAAAGAAAAGACACAACCGATGTATAGTGGTTCGACTACAAGGACACCTTCCTTGCCCTACTCCACTCCCCGAGTCACCTACTAGAGAGTTCAAGCACTATGTCAACAAACTCCTTCACTTGGCGGAGAAGCCTTCTAGCGTTGCTTACACTTTTTCGGTACAAAGCTAAATAGCGAGTCAGTATACGGTGGACCAAACCAACACGGCTATTACACAACAAATATGTGAAATATCAAATACAAGATCTTTTGCTAAGAAAATCTTTAGGGAACAAATCAATCAAGGCCCCCTTGCTTGGATGACTTGTAGAATGCTCGTGATCTCGCCTTAGAAAAGGACCTATATGAGGATCACAAATAGAAAGAAAGAAGAACAACTCTCTAGATCAAGTGATCTATATGTTAGAAGAGAATGAGAGTGTATGAGAGATTTAGTAAGAAGAGGGGAGAGTTAGAATGAAGAAATGGCTCTCTATTTATAGGCAAAATTCTTCACTTGTTCAGGATCCCACGGATCCCTTCCCTTGGGATCCGTCTAGTGTATCTTAGGGATCCGTGGAGCGCTCCTCTTTGCCCATGGGTTGGTTATGGGTCATGGGTTATGGGTTGGTCCATGGGTTTTCTTTAGATTCAATGTATCTAAGTATACATTGTATCTAGTCTACATGGGTATGGGTTAAGATCCATGGGTTATGGTTTTTACCCATCCTAATAAACTATTACAACAAATGCTTAATTATTACATTTTTGTATTTAAATGGCTATATGTAAATGCTTTACAAAAATAACATGTATCCTATATAATTATACTTAAGATAACATTATATTTGTTATCTACAAAACACAAAGAGATCATAAAATATTAATAAGCGTTTTTGGTTTTATTTGTATTAACAATATGGTTCCAAGACCAATTGACATTCGAGTCATTGATCTCAAATGGTTATGGAAGAACAAAGGGATGAAGAGATGGTATGAGTGTTCGCAACAAAGCTAGTCTTGTAGCCAAGTAATCTGAACAAGAAGAAGGGATACATTCGAGGTCATTGTTAGCGGACTTCTAGCGGTCGGGATATTAACTCAGCCTATCATTTCACCCAAAAAACATCCGCGATTTATCGGATGGACATTAAGACGCGTTCTTGAATGGAACTTCACGAAGAAGTATGCGTGGAGTCCGACGAGGAAAGGCTTCATAGACATGGAACATCGGACTAAAATTACAAACTCAAAAAGGCAATCTATGGTTTGAAACAAGCTCCGAGTGGTATGGCCGAGGCATCCTCTTTCCTTATCTAAAGCAATTTCACCAAAGGAGCGGTCGATCCTACCTTGTTTACACAAAATGAAAAAAGCGATATTTTGATTGTTCGATTTCGTGGGCGACATCATTTTCG
Source organism: Chrysanthemum makinoi (assembly GCA_910596185.1). Classification (NCBI taxonomy): domain Eukaryota; kingdom Viridiplantae; phylum Streptophyta; class Magnoliopsida; order Asterales; family Asteraceae; genus Chrysanthemum; species Chrysanthemum makinoi. Next base: position 181,023,293 of record OU343225.1, read on the forward strand.
GGTCCACTAATCGAATCTTTCAAAACATTTAAAATCTCATGAAAAGCAATTTGAAATGTCCATGATGGGAACTAAAAAATTTCTTGGTTTACCGTTAATCAATCCCGTGGAATTTTATTAATCAAGCTAAATATACAACTGAGATTTTTGAAAAATCATGGTATGGATAATTGTGACTCTGTTGGCACACCAATGGTAACATCACCAAAAATTGGAGCCGATTTGTTTTGGGAAACCTATGGATCCAGAAGAAATATCGATTGCATGATTGGTTCTCTCATGTACCTGTTGCTAGTCGACCAGGAAGGATATTCATTTCTTTGTTTGCTTATTAGCAAGGTTTGAGGAAAAGCCTACCAATGAACCTCAAAGAGGTTAAAAGGATCTTCAATTTTTGAGCATCTATTAAGGGTCTTTGGTATCCAGGAATCGGATTTGATCAATTGCCTTTTGAGATCTTGGACCGCAGCGGTGATCAAAGTTCTGACAAAAAAGTACATCGGGAGGAGCACAATTTTTGGGTGAAAAGTTGATAGGCGGTCTTCAAAGAAACAAAGATTACGCACTTTCAACCGATTGGAAAATTTCAGTATGTGTCTCTATCTGCGTGTTGTGCTCAAGTTCTATGGATGAGAACACTTAACTCACACAGTTATGGCTTTACTTTTGATAAAGCCTATGTATTGTGACTCGAAAAGTGTCATAGCCATATCTCAATGCAATAGGTGTTCATCCTTTCAAAGACTAAGCATATCGAGGAGTCGCTATCACTTCATAAAAGAACTGGAAGGTAGCATTTGAATTATTTTTTAGGTGAGAGCCGATTACCAACTTTCATGAGATCTATTTACTAAAGCCCTTCCAAAGAAAGGTTTGATTTGGATTCGACAGATTGGAATCTTGAAGCCTAACCTGAGGAGTTAGAACGTCTTCTCAATCTTAACTGAAATTTTCCAAAAGCTTAGCTGTAAATATTTTTGAAAAACAAAATACAAAATTTGAAAAAACCAACAAAAGCAAAATATAAAAATATAAAACTTTCAAAAAAAAATTCAAAACAGCCATAAAATCCAAAATCCAAAAATATTCTTCTCTCCGACGTATACCATTATAATGATATTTTATGCGTTTTAGAATGTCATTTCAACTTAATGTCTGGAACGTATGCAGGATGCTTGAATGAGAGTTATTATAATGTTTTTCTAAACATGTAGTTTCTCAAAAATTTCTTAAAAATGGCTTCCATTATACTTGATCTGAAGCAGGACAAAATATTGACTTTTGATTATTTTTAGGATCCAGCTTCGTGGTTAAAAATTAAATAAATAAATAAATAGAAATAAAATCTAGTGGATGCTTCATTGCACTACATTTAAAAATGGTGAGAAATCATCATCATCTTGAGCACCTTTTTCAAGATTGTTCAAAATATTTTCAAAATCTTTCAAAATATTTTTGTGCTCAAGATAACTCCTACAAAACCCTTTTAATTGATTATGCTTTATTAAAGGGGAGTATAAAGCTAAATGTTCAAATTCATGCTTAAATCAAATCCCGTCTGTTTCCCAAAGATTTTATAAAATGTTGTTTAATCCGTTGATATAAAAATATCACGATTATGCTATTTTTGAGGAGAAGGCGTGATTAAATCAACGATAAAAATGTTTAATAATGGGTATTTGAATTTCAAAAAGAGCTCGACTCGGTTGACACCAATGAATTGACGAAGTAATCAAAAGTGAGTAAATGTACCATTTCAAAACTTCGGGAGATAGACATGAACTTACATGGGTCTAACCTTCTTTTCAAGAAGTGTTTACATCTTCAAGTTAGTTATTAGAGCTAGTTGTCACCTAAAAACTGACATTGAGGGGGATATACTTCTCATTGAGAAGTTTATTAATCATGATCCATCATCAACCCCTCGCACTAGTGATTCAATTCGATGAAATTAATGCGGAGGAGATATTCTTTTTGAAGTTGTTAAATCGGGACACTTCTCCTCCTCTCCCTCGGTCGAGCTTCATAACAAAAGGAAGTCGTCAGTTGGCGAAGAATTTCACGAATTGAACAGGACTTACCTCCTCATCTCGGTATGCATTTCTTGAGGTGATGATAAATTACCAGTCATTATTACTGATTTGAGTAAAGATGAAAACGCTCTCCAAAGGTCTTGAAGTCTCACAAGCAAGCAATTGCTTGGAAACTCTCCGACATTAAGGGTATCAACCCAGAATTTTGTACTCACAAAATCTTGATGGAGGATGACTTCAAACCAGCTGATTCAACATCGGAAGAAGAGTAAATCCAAAATCCATGATGTTATCAAGCGAGGAGGTTATCAAACTTCTTGATGCGAGGATTGATTTACAGATCTCGAATAGTCCTTGGTTAGCCATTCATTGTATTTCTAAAAAGGTGGCATAACTGTTGTCACAAATGAAGATAACGAGTTAATTCCACTTTCGATTGGTTCTGAGGATGGCGTTTTGCATTGACTATCGTATTAAAGTTGAATGGCCACTCGTAAAGACCATTTTCCTCTACCAACTTCATGGACCAAATGCTTGAGATTAGCGGGAGCAGTACTATTGTTTCCTTGATGGTTTCGGGTTATTTCCGATCCCCATTGATCCACGGGATCAAGAGAAGACCACATTCACACGCCCATATGGAACTTTTGCCTACAAGCGTACGCCTTTTGGCTTATGTAATGCTCTATGCGTTCCAGCGATGTATGATGGCCATATTCCACGACATGATCGGGGAAACAATGGAGGTGTTTATGGATGACTTCTAGGTCATTGGGGACTCATTTCAAACATGTCTCTCCCATTTAGAAAAAAATGCTTCAAGCGGTGTGAAGACATCCAATCTTTGTCTAAACTGGGAGAAGAGCCACTTTATGGTCAAAGAAGGCATTGTCCTTGGCCATAAGATTTCCAAAAACGGGATTGAGGTAGATAGAGCAAAAGTAGATGTTATTGCTAAATTGCCTCATCCTACTACCGTCAAAGATATTAGGAGTTTTTTAGGTCATGCCGGTTTCTATCGCAGATTCATACAAGATTTTTCTAAAATCACCCGGCCTATGACCCATCTCCTTGAAAAAGATGCTCCTTTTATCTTCTCACCTGAGTGCATCGAAGCTTTTGAAACATTAAAGAAAAAGCTTACTGAAGCACCCATTCTCGTTGCTCCGTGGGATTTGCCCTTTGAGCTCATAATGCGTGCAAGTGATTTTGCTATCGGTTAGCAGTCCTAGGGCAGCGTAGAGCTAAGCATTGTCAGCCTATCCACTACGCAAGTAAGACTATGACTGAAGCTCAAACCCATTACACCACCACGTAAAAAGAGCTACTACTTAGTGGTGTATGCATTTGAGAAGTTTCGGCTATACTTAATCTTGACCAAATGCGTGGTGTATACGGATCACTCGGCTCTCAAATATCTCTTTGCAAAACAAGATGCAAACCAAGATTGCTCATTGGATTCTCCTCCTGCAAAATTTGATATCATTATACATTGATAAAAAGGCTGAGAATCTAGGCTGGCGATCATCTGTCTGCATTAGAAAACCCTCACCAGGATGTTTTCAAGAAAAAGGAAATAAATGAAACATTTCCTCTCGAGACACTCAATGCGGTTTCTTTAATTGGAAACTCTACTACCCCATGGTTTCTTTGACTTCACAAATTACCATGCGGGTAACTTCATAGTGAAAGGGATGTCGACCCAATAGAAGAACAAATTCTTCAAGCATGTTAAACATTACTTCTGGGACGACCCCTACTTATTCAAAAGAACTTCGCGGATCAAGTCATCGGCGATGTGTGTATGGTCAGGGAAGCCATGACATTCTCAAGGCTTGCCATTCTCGGACCTACTTGGGGACATCATAGCCCCAACTACACTACCAAGAAGGTGTTTGATTCTGGGTTTTATTGGCCCACAATTTATAAGGATGCCGATTTTAATAAAACATGTGACGCTTGTCAGCGTCACGGAAATATCTCAAAGAAATGAAATGCCATAAACGCCATTCAAGTGTGTGAGATATTTGACATCACGGGGCATTGACTTTTATGGGACCATTTCCATCTTCTCGAGAAACAAATACATACTCGTGAAACATTGACTATTTGTCAAAATAGGTTGAAGCAAAAGCCTTACCTACCAATGATGCCCGAGTTGTTGTGAAATTTTTAAAATCTCTTTTTGCTAGGTTTTGGAACTCAGAGCTATAATCGGTGTCATGTAGTACATTTTGCAATGACCAATTTGAAAAGTCATGCAAAAGTATGGTGTAATACCGTCTCTCTCTTGCATACCACCCAAACAAGTGGCGGTGGAAGTTTCCAACCGTGGTATTAAAAGAATTCTTGAAAGGACTGAGGCTTAAAATCGTGCATCACGGTGGGATAAGCTGGATGACGCACTCACGGGCCTTCCACAGCGACTTATAAAACACCCATCGGGTGTAATCCATACTAGCTAATGTATGCGGAAGGCATGTCATCTGCCGATTGAGCTCGAGCCAAGGCATAGGGCCTTGAAACATGCACCCGAACTTCCGATATTCGTGACGGTAGCCTGGAGATCACCGAAAAGTTCAAATGAATGAATTAAATGAACTCGTGATCAAGCATCTGAGAACTCTTTGATCAACAAACAAAAGACAAAGAAGATTCATGACTCTAAAATCAAGAACCGCGTTTTCAGCGTTGGTGATCGAGTCCTTCTTTTCAATTCAAGATTGAAGATTTTCTCGGGAAAGCTTAAGTCCCGTTGATCGGTCCATTTACTATTGCTAAGGTTTATCCTTATGGTACTATTGAGTTATCTCAACTCGATGGTCCAAATTTTAAAGTGAATGGTCATCGATTAAAGCATTATTTTGGAGAGGACATTCCTCACGTGGTTGTCCCATCTACAAACTTTCCCCATGAACCAATGAATGCGGGGGATCGAGTCAAGCTAGCGACTCCGATAATCAAACAAGATAGCACACACCATATGGGTTTTCACCCATGTTTTGTCTTCTTATCTATTCTACCACCCTAGTGTGGGGAGTTGCCCCATTTGTTGTATATAAAAGTTTCTTCTAAAAAAAAAAAAAATGTATATATATCAAAAATAAAATAATGGCCGTAGTATTTCCCTTTTACATTCTTTGTTTTGATACTTAACGGCATAGCGGTACTTTGAATATTGAGGCAATATTCATTTCTAAGTGTGGGGAATTCTCACAGAATTTTATCATATGTATTATCCACTTTAAATTCCCGTTTTTTGGCCAAAATTTTTTTTGGAGTAAGTGTTTTCACTTACTCACAAATGAATCGATCCGCCATGTCTAACCCATAAGGATTGGCTAATCCAGGAAGCAGCGGCTCTTGGTAAAGATATCTCAAATCCGTTTATGGCTAGCAATTTGCCCAAAATTGTATGGTGTTCATTTCGCCCACTCATATCTTTAACTAGTGAAGAGTTGGCTAACCCATGAAGTTTATGGCTTGTGGTAAAGGCGTGGAAAAACCATAATTAAAATCGACTCACCAAAGATATCTTGATAATTTATCTAGAGTTGGCTAGTCGAAGCAAGCGGCTTTCCTGGTAAAGACAAATCAAATCCGTTCTGACTTATGATTTGCTCAAAATCATTTGGTTATCGTTGTACCAAGGTTCTTAGTTGAACCAAAACAATTGGCTACTCCAGAAGTAATGGATTTTGGTAAAGAGTTCTTTAAAATCCATTAAAGTTTCAAAACATTGCTAGGGACTAGCAATATCTTAGTGTGGGTGATTGATGAGTGTCTAAATACTCATCATTTTTGTACCATCTAAAGCTGCAAAATCATCGAAAACACTCAGAAATAAATCAAAATGATGAAAATATCACAAACAAGTGTTTTATGTGTTTTAAATGCAAAAATATCAAAATCAGGTGAAAAATGTATCAAGTTTGCAAAATTGGCAGTTTTAGTCCCCAAGTTTCAAAGTTGTCAAAACAGTCCTGGTAAATCAAAATCAAGAAAAATATCATTCAAGGTCCCTGAAATATTCTAAATTGTCAAAAATGGTCCTTGAATGAATTTTGTCAAATGGCGAGAAAAGGTCCTCAAGTTTGAAAAATGGCAAAATTAGTCCTTGGATATCTAAAATGGAATTTTATGCAAAATGTGGTCCTTGTACTATTCATAAATGGCAAGTTTGGTCCTTGTGATAGCATTGGAAAAGTTCAGTTTGGTCCCTCAAGTTTGCATAATTTGCAACTCTAGTCCTTGTAATACTACTACACCAAACGGACAACATTTTAATATCACAACCCACATCCATGGCCCATCTTGCAAACCAAGCCCAAACAAACTTGACCCTTGAACCCTCCCGCGTTATTAATACGTTCAAAAAGTCAAATACCGGTATCTAGCTTCTCTCCAGTTTACACAGCCAAATCCCAAAACCACCATGGTTTCCTTGATTTGCTCACATCCACCATTTCCACCTGTCTCACCACTTGTATACCAAACCCCCTCCACTACCACAATCATCCAAGAAGCTTTAATTGATTGAAACACGCTTATAGACTTTTGGGGCCAAAATATCCAAATGGACGATTATGATGATTTTGACCAATCCAATGGTTGGAATGAAGTGGGATATGTTCAGAGATGTCGACAAGAGTGGAAAAGATGATTATAAAGAGGAGAGAAGCATTGTAGCAACATAACGAGTGTAATTTAGTTTATCTTAGTCGTTTTTAGTAATTTTTAAATTCCAGTGTATGTTTTAGCTTTCAAACTCTGTATTTCAAGTCTTTAATGTATAATTGAGCTTTTGTTAATTACAATTTCAGTTTAAGTTTCATTTGCAAGTTTATGCAATTTCAAGTTAAAATTCTCAAAATGATCAAATGAAGTTAATAGTTGTTATCTTGGGTGATAGGCTCATATAAGCTCCTAGATAGCTTTTAAAAGCTATTAGATATCATAAAAATCAGTTTAGTATCAAAAAAGCAAAAATCACCAAAAATACAAATAAAATAGTTGAAAAATAAAAAATCCCATGGAAATGGTATTCACAGCTTTGGAGCGAGGGGTAAATATTGGATTTCCTTGGGTTAGAAGCTTTGTGGAAAGCTATTAGGATTGGTCTTGTGCTTTGGTTCTCAGCTTTTACTTGGAATCCAACTTGTAAGCTTAATTTTCCATTTTGGCATTTCCTTTGTTAGAGTCTCTCAGTAGCTTAAATTTCTGTTTGTTCATGTTTATTAGTTATAATTAAGTATATTTAAGCATTAAAATCAGTTGTTTGTTCATTTAAATTTGTAGTTGTTAAAAATCTCATTTTGACAGTTATAATAGCATTAGTGTCATTCTAGAGTTTTATGTTGTTATTGTTGTTGTTTTATACTTATTTAGCCTTCATATATGATATTATAAGGTGCGGAATCAAGTACATGGTTTTAATCTTTAAAAGTCTTTGAAAAGCTTCAAATCAGTTTAGTTAAAGGGTGTTTGGATTTGCTTGTTAAAGCTGTAGTAGATTGTTTGTGTTGTTGTTTGTGCTTGTTACGTGTCACATAAGTGTCTAATATCTAAGTTCAACCAAAGAAAACCGGTGCTTATTTGTGAAAAGTCAAAATAACTTTTGATCATGCCTTGTTAGTTAACTGTTGGATTATCATGATCCATGATTATGATTTCTTGTTCATAAGTTGTTAAAATCAATCAAACAAGTCTTATTTCACCTTAACATAACATAATCAGTTGGTAGGATCAATTCAAAGTTCATTTTAGTCAACTTCTTTGGTTTTACTTAAAAGTCAAATTTTCCATTTGGTCATTTTTGAATAAAATAGAATATTTTATATAGGGCTTAACTTTGAGTTTTATGTTTTGAACTTTTGGGATATCAAAATATAGTTGCTCAGCTTTATACTAGTATTTTTTATATTTTCTAAAAAGCTTATTACATAGCTTATTTTCTAGCTTATTTCAAGTACCTTTTTAAAATGTGCCACTGTACAGCGGTTAGTAGTCCAATTGATAAGCTCACAAATAGCTTATTAGTTGGTCTAATTTTGTGAATCTTGGTTCTTTGGAAAGTGAACTCTAGCCATCTTGAGGTCCCAAGCAATTTTCCACTTTTAAGCTTGTTTGCTAGAGTGCATGTAATAGCAAACTTGTCCATTTATCTTTAACAATAAAATCATAAGTGCTTATCTGCTTATTCCAGCTTTTCGGTATGCTTCTTTGTTGTTTTTAGTTTTATTTGAGTTTCTCTAGCTTATTTGCATCTCAATCTACCTTTGTTTCGGTTTGAAAGCTTGTTTGAGCTTAAAACTCATTTTAAGCTTATTAAGCCTTTGTTGAGCTTTTAAGCTCTCAAATAGCTTATTTTTAAGTTTGTAAAATTTTTGTTTTCATAAAAGTAACATATAATCAGTAGTATAATAGTTTTCAAAAGAAAATCCGAAAACATCATTTTAAATATAGTGATAGCGTTTATTTAATATTAATTAGCTTTTAGATTTTCTTTTTTAGCTTATTATTAAGAAAATTCTGTTTTTATATTTTTCTTAACCTTCTGTCACCTTAAGTTATTTTTAGAAAAAGTTTCATAATTTTCCTAATCGTTTTAGTATTTATTATAATTTTAAATAGTTAAAAGTATTAGATAATTAGTAATAAATAATTAAAAAGCATAAAAAATATCTTTTCAGTTCTAAAATTAGTTTTATCATATTTTAGATTTTTATAAGTTAAAATTTCATTTTTCCAGGTTTATTTTATATTTTCTAGTATTTAAGTGTATTTTAAATAATAATTAATTAGTAATAAATAGATAAAAGTGTAAAATATATATTTTCAGTTTTAAAATAAGTTTTATAATATTTTAGATTTTTCTAAATCATAATTTTATTTTTCTAGCCTTATTTCATATTTTCTTTTATTTTAAAGTATTATTAAATAGTTAAAAATAGTTTTTAATTAATAATAATTAAATAAATAGTTATAAAAATAATTTTCATTTTATAATAATTTTATTTTATTTTTAGGATTCCAAAAATGTCATTTTCATATTTTTAGGTCTTTTATTTCTTAAATTCACTTTTTATTTTATGCGTTCGTAATTTATAAGCGTACGTATTTACGTTTGTTTTATCGATTGTTGTGCTTTCCAATTCTGTATCCAATATCATTCCAATCAATCAGTAGTGTAATAATCCATCAAAATCTTTATTGATCACTATCCTTAGTGATCATTCTATCATCTGAAAGTTTTGAAACACCATTGAGTCTCAGGTGGGACTTAACGACAGGGAATCCACTATATTCTCGATCTTCATTGCATTGGTTTTACGGCGGTTTTAAGTTTATTACGGTTAGCCATTCACAAGTGGTCGGCTTGTGTGATTAAACTTGACGGTTCGGGAGCCGAATCAAATTTTGGCGCGCTAGCCGGGAGGCTTTAGCGTGTGTTAAACCTTTTTCAGACCCATTTTTGCACATATACCATCTTTTGTAAAAAGTTTTTTGTTAAGTTATCAAATTATCAAAAAGTTCATTAACACTTTTCCTAAAGTGTTAACAACACCAAACAAAATATAAAACAACAAAACAATGAGCGTTTTCTATCTTGTATTTTCTTTGAGGTGATTCTTAAAGAGATACGATTTGGTTAAGCGAGACGATACCAAAAATATTGTCCAAAAGTTTTTAAACCCTTTGCACAAATCCATACCTACGTCTTTTCAGTGGTACTTAATATATACATAAAAATCAACCACCGCAAATCAAGGCGGTAGACACCTACTAGCGGGGGTGTGACCATAATAAGTTCCAGAACAACAGATTTAAAACTTGCCTTTGTGTCCTTGTGATTTGGTGTACCTTTTCAAAGAAGCCATTTCATTTGTGATTATTGGTTTAAGTTCACTTGTCGTTTTGCCTCGCATTTGTTTTGAAAATTGATTTTTATACTTAGTGCATGCTTTCGTTCTTCAGTTCTACAAGTCCACTTTCTCGAGCTTGCAAATATTCCTGAGCGTAGAAGAGGGCGTTACGCTCCTTCGCCGTGGTGGTGAGGCGTCTACCACCACCACCCCATCGTAATGGCGGAAGATAAGCCTATGAATGAGCTTCTCCAAGCACCCATCAAGGGTTACGGAGATGCTATTGTTGTCCGACCATCGTGGCGATACCTTTGAGCTCAAAACGGGTTGCTTAATCTTGTAACCCAAAGCCAATTCTATGGTTTTGGGATGATCCTCATGCACACATTCGATGGTTTAACAAGATTGCATCTACCATCAAATACAAGAATGTCCCACATGAAGCAATTAAGCTTCGTCTGTTCCCATTCTCTCTAGAGGGACAAGCCCGGAATTGGCTTGAGAAACAACCCCTCGTTCCATTGAGACATGGGAGGATCTAGTCACCAAGTTTGTTAACGAATTCTATCCTCCATCCCGAACTACAAGTCTTAAGAATGAGATAATGAAATTTTCTCAAGATTTGATGAATCATTTGGGGAGGCATGGGATCGTTACAAAGAGTTGCTCCGCAAGTGTCCGCATCATGGTTTTACCGAGTTAATGCAAATGGATACTTTCTACAATGGTCCGAACAAGGCTGACCAAGACTCTTTAAGTGCCTCCGCGGGAGGTAATTTCTTGAGCAAGACCACAAAAGAAGCCTTGCAAATCATTGAAAACAAGTCCCGGTCCGCCCTTTCGAGCAAAGACATATCAGGTCTCATCTAATCTTTGGACCTTCTACTTCATCTCCAGTGAGTACATCTAGCACCGATGCTAAGATTGACAAACTCACGGATATTGTTGAGGCTTTGGTTCTTGCTAACCAAAAGAAAGTCACTTTCACACAGACACCATCACATGGTGAAGTGAAGAAAGTCGAGAGTTGTGTTACTTGTGGTGGCCCTCATGCATACTACAAGCTGTACTACCAGATGGTAGTCCATTTGAAGCCAATGCTCTAGCCGGTACTTCACATCAATGAGGTAATCAATACCGTCCTCAAAATGAACCAAACTACCGTGCTAACACTTATCGAGCACCACCGGTTTTAACGAGAATCCTAACATGAATCGAGAACCAACCTAGAATGAACCAAGGTTATCAAAACCAAGGTAATTTCTATCCGGGACCAAATCAAGGTTTCCAACATCAAGGAAACCTTAATCAAAACAATTTCAATGGGGAATCAATTTCAGGGAATATGAATCCTAATCAAGGAATTTTGGCTATAATGGGAACATAAGGCCCTCAAATTATCCTCTCACCTCCTCAGAGTATCAACATCGATGAGCTTTTGAAGCAATTCATGAAATCCCAAGATGAAACAAAGCGAGGTTGTTGGTCAGTCGAATGCTGAATTAAAGAAGTATTTAAATGATCAACCCTCGGGCTCAGGAAAACTTCCGAGCAACACGATCGCTAACCGAGGGGCGATGCAAAGGCGATCACAACCAGAAGTGGTGTTTCATATGATGGACCGGCTATTCCTACTACCTCTTCTTCTTCTCTCCCTAAGGTAGTAGAAAGTGAACCTAAGACACACAATGGACCTTCGACTCCAATGCCTCCTCCACTAGGAGCAATGAGTCAAGTTACCAAGTACAACGGACAAGGTGCATTTTTCAAGCCCACGAGTACGCGTCCCACCTTGGTAGTCCAACCTCAAGTTGTCCGAAACCCAAATCAAATCCGAGGTTGTTTTTAACCTCCTGTAGCTCCTGTTGAGAACACCAAATCCAAATCTTCTATTCCTTACCCATCACGTTTGAATGAGCAAAAGCTCGCGAAAAAGCCAATCATCAAATGGACAAATTTTTTCAAATTTTCCAAGAGCTACATTTTGACATAAGCTTTGCGGATGCTATCATGCTGATGCCCAAGTTTGCATCAACTCTCAAACACATGTTAAGCAATAAGGAAAAGTTGTTTGAAATGGCAAAAACTCCTCTAGCGAGCTGCTCTGCGGTTATCTTGAAGAAGCTTCTGAAAGCTTGGAGATCCGGAAAATTTCTCTTACCTTGTGTATTTCGAGAATGGTTGAATGCTTTGCCTTAGCGGATCTTGGTGCAAGCATCAATCGATGCCTTATTCAGATATGGAAGAAACTTTCTCTGCCGGAACTTACTCCTACATGCATGACTCTCGAGCTTGCAGATCGTACAATATCCCGTCCTCTTGGCATTGCCGAGGGCGTATTTGTGAAAGTAGGAAAGTTCCATTTTAGCCGTGACTTTGTAGTTGTTGATTTTGATCTGATCCACGGGTTCCTCTCATTGTTGGGAGGATTCACGAGCGGGCCGTGCTCTCATTGATGTATTTGAGCAAGAAATCACATTACGTGTTGGTAATGAAGTTGTCACCTTTAACCTTGATCAAACTTGAGGTACTCGCAAACTATGATTACGAGTCGGTTAACCGAATAGATATCATTGATGTTGCTTACGAAGAGTACTCTCAAAGTTCTTGGTTATTCTCATAATTCGTGAGTGGGATTCCACCACATCTTCCCAACCTATCATAGCCAATTCTACTCCTTCTCTCACTCCGTTTGAGGGAAGCGACTTTATCTTGGAAGAGATTGAAGCATACTTGGCTAGTGATTATGTTCCATGGGAAATTGATCACGCTCCAATTGACATTGAGGGGGACATACTTCTCATTGAGAAGTTGCTTAATGATGATCCATCATCAACCCCTCACACTAGTGATTCAATTCCTGATGAGATTAATCTGGAGGGAGATATTCTTTTTGAGAAGTTGTTAAATCAGGACATTCTCCTCCTCTCTCCCTCGAGCTTCATAACAAGGAAGTCAAGTCGGTTGAGAAAATTTCTGAAGTTGAACTGAAGTCGACTTACCTCCTCATCTAGTATGCATTTCTTGAGGGTGAGATGATAAATTACCGTCATTATTGCTCGAGATTTGAGTAAAGATGAAAACTGCTCATAAAGGTCTTAAAGACACACAAGCAAGCAATTGCTTGGAAACTCTCCGACATTAAGGGTATCAACCCGGAATTTTGTACTCACAAAATCTTGATGGAGGATGACTTCAAACCAGCAGTTCAACATCGGAGAAGAGTAAATCCAAAATCCATGATGTTATCAAGCGAGGGGTTATCAAACTTCTTGATGCGGATTGATTTACCCGATCTCGATAGTCCTTGGTTAGCCCAATTCATTGTGTTCCTAAAAGGTGGCATAAGCTGTTGTCACAAATGATGAAAACGAGTTAATTCCAACTCGATTGGTTACGGGATGGCGTGTTTGCATTGACTATCGTAAGTTGAATGGCGCCACCCGTAAAGACCATTTTCCTCTACCCTTCATGGACCAAATGCTTGAGAGATTAGCGGGGAATGATACTATTGTTTCCTAGATGGTTTCTCGGGTTATTTTCAGATCCCCATTGATCCACGGGATCAAGAAAAGACCACATTCACCTGCCCATACGGAACTTTTGCCTACAAGCGTATGCCTTTTGGCTTATGTAATGCTCACAGCGCGTTCCAACGATGTATAATGGCCATATTCCACGACATGATCGGGGAAACAATGGAGGTGTTTATGGATGACTTCTCGGTCATTGGGGACTCATTTCAAACATGTCTCTCCCATTTAGAAAAATGCTTCAAAGGTGTGAAGACACCAATCTTTGTCTAAATTGGGAGAAGAGCCACTTTATGGTCAAAGAGGGCATAGTCCTTGGCCATAAGATTTCCAAAAGCGGGATTGAGGTAGATAGAGCAAAAGTAGATGTTATTGCTAAATTGCCTCATCCTACTACCGTCAAAGGTATTAGGAGTTTTTAGGTCATGCCGGTTTCTATCGCAGATTCATACAAGATTTTTCTAAAATCGCCAGGCCTATGACCCATCTTCTTGAAAAGATGCTCCTTTTATCTTCTCACCTGAGTGCATCGAAGCTTTTGAAACATTAAAGAAAAAGCTTACTGAAGCACCCATTCGTTGCTCCCATTGGGATTTGCCTTTTGAGCTCATGTGCGATGCAAGTGATTTTGCTATCGGTGCGGTCCTAGAGGCAGCGTAGAGCTAAGCATTTTCACCTATCCACTCGCAAGTAAGACTATGACTGAAGCTCAAACTCATTACACCACCACGGAAAAAGAGCTATTAGCCGTGGTGTATGCATTTGAAAGTTTAGGCCATACTTAATCTTGACCAAATCGTGGTGTATCACGGATCACTCGGCTCTCAAATATCTCTTTGCAAAACAAGATGCAAACCGAGATTGCTCCGTTGGGTTCTCCTCCTGCAAGAATTTGATATCATTATACATGATAAAAAAGGAGCTGAGAATCTAGCTGCTGATCATCTGTCCAGATTAGAAAACCCTCACCAAGATGTTTTGAGAAAAAGGAAATAAATGAAACATTTCCTCTCGAGACACTCAATGCGGTTTCTTTTAGGTGGAAACTCTACTACCCCATGGTTTCTGACTTCAAAATTACCATGCGGGTAACTTCATAGTGAAAGGGATGTCGACCCAAGAGAAGAACAAATTCTTCAAGGATGTTAAACATTATACGGGGCGACCCTACTTATTCAAAATTTGCGCGGATCAAGTCATCAGGCGATGTGTGTATGGACGAGGAAGCTAATGACATTCTCAAGGCTTGCCATTCGGACCTCCGGGGACATCATAGTCCAAACTACACCGCCAAGAAGGTGTTTGATTCCGGGTTTTATTGGCCCACAATTTATAAGGATGCCCACGATTTTGTCAAAACATGTGGCGCTTGTCAGCGTCACGGAAATATCTCAAAGAAATGAAATGCCGCAAAACGCCATTCAAGTGTGTGAGATATTTGACATATGGGGCATTGACTTTATGGGGCCATTTCCATCTTCTCGAGGAAACAAATACATACTCGTGGTTGTTGACTATTTGTCAAAATGGGTTGAAGCAAAAGCCTTACCTACCAATGATGCCCGAGTTGTTGTGAAATTTTTAAATCTCTTTTGCTAGGTTTGGAACTCCGAGAGCTATAATCAGTGATCGTGGTACACATTTCTGCAATGACCAATTTGAAAAAGTCATGCAAAAGTATGGTGTAACCCACCGTCTCTCTACTGCATACCACCCCAAACAAGTGGGGCGGTGGAAGTTTCCAACCGGTATTATTAAAAGAATTCTTGAAAGGAGGCGGTGGCGAAAATCGTGCATCTGGTGGGATAAACTGGATGGCGCACTCTGGGCCTTCCGTGACACTTATAAAACACCCATGGTGTACTCCATACAAGCTAGTGTACAGAAAGGCGTGTCATCTACCGATTGAGCTTGAGCACAAGGCATCTTGGGCCTTGAAACATGCAAACTTCGATATTGAGACGGTGGTGATCACGAGAAAAGTTCAAATGGATGAATTAAATGAACTACGTGATCAAGCATACGAGAACTCTTTGATCTACAAACAAAAGACAAAGAAGATTCATGACTCTAAAATCAAGAACCGCGTTTTCAGCGTTGGTGATCGAGTCCTTCTTTTCAATTCAAGATTGAAGATTTTCTCGGGAAAGCTTAAGTCCCGTTAGTGCGGTCCATTTACTATTTCTAAGGTTTATCCTTATGGTACCATTGAGTTATCTCAACCCGATGGTCCAAATTTTAAAGTGAATGGTCATCGATTAAAGCATTATTTTGGAAGGACATTCCTCCTGTGATTGTCCCAGATCTACAAACTTTCCCCATGAACCAATGAATGCGGGGATCGAGTCAAGCTAGCGACTCGATAATCAAAAACAGTAGCACACACCATATGGGTTTTCACCCATATTTTGTCTTCTTATCCTATTCTACCACCCTAGTGTGGGGGAGTTGCCCATTGTTGTTGTATATAAGTTTTCTTCTCTAAAAAAAAAATGTGTATATATCAAAAATAAAATAATGGCCGTAGTATTTCCCTTTTACGTTCTTTGTTTCGGCATAACCGCCGGTACTTTGAATATTGAGGGCAATATTCATTTCTAAGTGTGGGGGGGAATTCTCACGAATTTTATCATATGTATTATCCACCCATTCCCGTTTTTGGCCAAAATTTTTTTTGGAGTAAGTGTTTTTCACTTACTCAACAAATGGTAATCTGTCCGCCATGTCTAACCCACATAAGGATTGGCTAATCCGAGGAGCAAAGCGGCTCTTGGTAAAGAAATCTCAAATCCGTTGACGGCTTGCAATTTGCCCAAAATTGTATGGTGTTCACCTCACCATATCTTTAATTAGTGAAGAGTTGGCTAGCCCGCAAGTTTATGGCTTGTGGTAAAGGCGGTGGAAAAACCATAATTGGTAATCGACTCACCAAAGATAATATTGATAATTTATCTAAGAGTTGGCTAGTCCAGTAAGCGGCTACGGTAAAGACAAATCAAAATCCGTTTACAGCTTATGATTTGCTCAAAATCATTTGGTTATCGTTGTACCAAGGTTCTTACTTGAACCAAAACAATTGGCTACTCGAGTAATGGCTTTTGGTAAAGTGTTCTTTAAAATCCATTAAAGTTTCAAAACATTGCTAGGGACTAGCAATATCTTAGTATGGGGGATTGATGAGTGTCTAAATACTCATCATTTTTGTACCATCTAGACTGCAAAATCATCTGAAAACACTCAGAAATGCATCAAAATGATGAAAATATCACAAACAAGTGTTTTATGTGTTTTAAATGCAAAAATATCAAAATCAGATGAAAAACGTATCAAGTTTGCAAAATTGGCAGTTTTAGTCCCAAAGTTTCAAAAGTTGTCAAAAACAGTCCCTGGTAAATCAAAATAAAGAAAAATATCATTCAAGGTCCTTGAAATATTCTAAATTGTCAAAAATGGTCCTTGAATGAATTTTGGTCAAATGGCAGAAAAGGTCCCTCAAGTTTGAAAAATGGCAAAATTAGTCCTTGGATATCTAAAAATGGAATTTTATGCAAAAGTGGTCCTTGTACTATTCATAAATGGCAAGTTTGGTCCTTGTGTAGCATTGGAAAAGTTCAGATTTGGTCCTCAAGTTTGCATAATTTGCAACTCTAGTCCTTGTAATACTACTAAACCCAAGCGGACAACATTTTAATATCAAGCCCACACATCAGCTGGCCCATCTTGCAAACCCCAAGCCCAAACAAACTTGACCCTTGAACCCCTCCCGTTATTAATACAGGTCAAAAAGTCAAATACCGGTATCTTGTGCTTATTCTCTCGCGTTTACCCGAATCCCAAAACCACCATGGTTTCCTTGATTTGCTCTATCCACCATTTCCACCTGTCTCACCACTTGTATACCAACCCCCTCCACTACCACAATCATCCAAGAAGCTTTAATTGATTGAAACCTGCTTATAGACTTTTTGGCGCCAAATATCCAAATGGACGATTATGATGATTTTGACCAATCCAATGGTTGAAATGAAGTGGGATATGTTGAAGATGTCGACAAGAGTGGAAAAGATGATTATAAAGAGGAGAGAAGCATTGTAGCAACATAACTAGTGTAATTTAGTTTATCTTAGTCGTTTTTAGTAATTTTTAAATTCGGTGTATGTTTTAGCTTTCAAACTCTGTATTTCAAGTCTTTCATGTATAATTGAGCTTTTGTTAACATTAATTTCAGTTTAAAGTTTCATTTGCAAGTTTATGCAATTTCAAGTTAAAATTCTCAAAATGATCAAATGAAGTTAATAGTTGTTATCTTGGACTGATAGGCTCATATAAGCTCCTAGATAGCTTCTAAAAGCTATTAGATATCATAAAAATCAGTTTAGTATCAAAAAAGCAAAAATCACCAAAAATACAAATAAAATAGTTGAAAAATAAAAATCCATGGAAATGGTATTCACAACTGGAGCAGGGGTAAATATTGGATTTCCTTGGGTTAGAAGCTTTGTGGAAAGCTATTAGGATTGGTCTTGTGCTTTGGTTCTCAGCTTTTACTTGGAATCCAACTTGTAAGCTTAATTTTCCATTTTGGCATTTCCTTGTTAGAGTCTCTCATTAGCTTAAATTTCTATTTGTTCATGTTTATTAGTTATAATTAAGTATATTTAAGCATTAAAATCAGTTGTTTGTTCATTTAAATTTGTAGTTGTTAAAAATCTCATTTTGACAGTTATAATAGCATTAGTGTCATTCTAGAGTTTTATGTTGTTATTGTTGTTGTTTTATACTTATTTAGCCTTCATATATGATATTATAAGGTCTGGAATCAAGTACATGGTTTTAATCTTTAAAAGTCTTTGAAAAGCTTCAAATCAGTTTAGTTAAAGGGTGTTTGGATTTGCTTGTTAAAGCGTAGTAGATATTGTTTGTGTTGTTGTTTGTGCTTGTTACTGTCACATAAGTGTCTAATATCTAAGTTCAACCAAGAAAACCAGTACTTATTTGTGAAAAAGTCAAGATAACTTTTGATCATGTCTTGTTAGTTAACTGTTGGATTATCATGATCCATGATTATGATTTCTTGTTCATAAGTTGTTAAAATCAATCAAACAAGTCTTATTTCACCTTAACATAACATAATCAGTTGGTAGGATCAATTCAAAGTTCATTTTAGTCAACTGATTTGGTTTTCTTAAAAAGTCAAATTTTTCCATTTGAGTCGTTTTTGAATAAAATATAATATTTTATATAGGGCTTAACTTTGAGTTTTATGTTTTGAACTTTTGGGATATCAAAATATAGTTGCTCAGCTTTATACTAGTATTTTTATATTTTTCTAAAAAGCTTATTACATAGCTTATTTTCTAGCTTATTTCAAGTACTTTGTTTAAAAAAGTGCTGCATTACATTACGAGAGTAGTCCAATTTGATAAGCTCACAAATAGCTTATTAGTTGGTCTAATTTTGTGAATCTTGGTTCTTTGGAAAGCTGACCTAGCCATCTTGAGGTCCCAAGCTTAATTTTCCACTTTTTAGCTTGTTTGCTAGGAAATGCATGTATGCTAAACCTTGTCCCATTTACGTCTTTTAACAATAAAAATCATAAGTGCTTATCTGCTTATTCCAGCTTTTAGGTATGCTTCTTTGTTGTTTTTAGTTTTATTTGAGTTTCTCTAGCTTATTTGCATCTCAATCTACCTTTGTTTTCAGCTTGAAAGCTTGTTTGAGCTTAAAAACTCATTTTAAGCTTATTAAGCCCACTGTTGAGCTTTTAAGCTCTCAAATAGCTTATTTTTAAGTTTGTAAAATTTTTGTTTTCATAAAAGTAACTTATAATCAGTAGTATAATTAGTTTTCAAAAGAAAATCAGAGAAAAACATCATTTTAAATATAGTGATAGCGTTTATTTAATATTAATTAGCTTTTAGATTTTTTTTCTTTTGCTTATTATTAAGCAAATTCTGTTTTTATATTTTCTTAACCTTACTGTCACACTTAAGTTATTTTTATAAAAAGTTTCATAATTTTCCTAATCTATTTAGTATTTATTATAATTTTAAATAGTTAAAAGTATTAAATAATTAGTAATAAATAATTAAAAGCATAAAAAATATCTTTTCAGTTTTAAAATTAGTTTTATCATATTTTAGATTTTCTAAGTTAAAATTTTATTTTTCCAGGTTTATTTTATATTTTCTAGTATTTAAGTGTATTTTAAATAATAATTAATTAGTAATAAATAGATAAAAAGTGTAAAAAAAATATATTTTCAATTTTAAAATAAGTTTTATAATATTTTAGATTTTTCTAAATCATAATTTTATTTTTCTAGCCTTATTTCATATTTTCTTTTAAATTAAAGTATTATTAAATAGTTAGGAATAGTTTTTAATTAATAATAATTAAATAAATAGTTATAAAAATAATTTTCCTTTTCTAATAATTTTATTTTATTTTTAGGATTCCAAAAAAGTCATTTTCATATTTTTAGGTCTTTTATCTCTTTAAATTCACTTTTTATTTTGTACGTTTACGTAATTTATAAACGTACGTATTTACGTTTGTTTTATCTGATTGTTGTGCTTTCCAATTATGTATCCAATATCATTCCAATCAATCAGTAGTGTAATAATCCATCAAAATCTTTATTGATCACTATCTTTAGTGATCATTCTATCGTCTGAAAGTTTTGAAACACCATTGAGTCTCCGTGGGACTTAACGCACCCAGGGAATCCACTATATTCTCCGATCTTCATTGCATTGGTTTTACGGCAGTTTTAAGTTTATTACAGTTAGCCATTCACAAGTGGTTAGCTTGTGTGATTAAACTTGACGGTTCGGGAGCGAATCAAGCAGCGTAGCAGAAGCATGGAGTGACAATATCAGAGTTGTTGATGCACTTATCATGATTTCTTTAGAAATGAATGTGTTTGTGTGAGCATGCGGCTATGGATTGACCTCTCCATTCGATCAGTACCGCAAGCGTTAATTATTGTACGCATACAACAGGTTAGCAATAAAGCGCCAAAAGTGTCTTTGATCACTTTAGTTGAATTGAGGTACCACATTGCGGTTCCCGCCTTGATCGGTACAAGTCTTTGTGTCCGGGTATAATTAGAAGAATCTCCTTGACAGGGGTTTGTTTTGCTCTAAGCTGTTCTCAAGTAGGAACGTCTCAAAGAAGACAATACGGAGTGAGTGAGCGCGAATTGAGATTCGATTGATGAAAAGATATTTGAAAAACAATCGCGGTAATACTTGCTCAATATAAAGTGTTTATGCAATATTAATTTAAGGTTTTAGGAAAATCAATTATCAATCAAAAACCTTTTATTTTTGAAATATTGTCTACAGTCGATGTGCTAGAGAAAAGATTTTTAAGCTCAACAACTGGTTTTTCAAAGGTATCCGTCAATCTATTTCACTGGACCAAGATTGATTCAATGATGAATAAATACTTGTTGTTTCAATCCGGTTGTCACAAGTTTGATACATTGGATAGATCTCACATGTTACCTACCAAGAGCTTGTTTGATGTTGGCTCTAGAAGGATTTCCATCTTCATCGTGAATATTTTAAATATCACTCAGATGTTCTGGCAATACCACAAGGATAATTGATGAGTGTGTAAATACTCATCATTTTTGGTCAAATCTGAACTGCAAAACATTTAAAAACACTCAGAAATGCATCAAAATACTGAAAATATCCCAAAATTGTGTTTTATATGTTTCAGATGCAAAATGTTTAAAATCGGATGAAAATCGAGCTAAGTTTGCATAATTGGCAGTTTCAGTCCCTCAACTTTCAAATCTTGACAAAAATCAGTCCCTGAGCATTTGTTTTGGAATAAAAGTCAACCCAAGTCCTTTCAAAATCAAAATTTATCAAAAATGATCCTTGGGTAAAAGTTTGGAGAATTTACAAGTTTGGTCCTTCAAGTTTCAAAATTGGCAAAAATAGTCCTTGGAAGTTTAAAAATGGAAAATTATCTTTTATGGTCCTTGTACTAATGAAACTTGGCATGTTTGGCCCTTTTGATAAGTTTGGGAAAGCTACTGTTTTGGTCCCTCAAGTTCTGCCAAATTACAAGATTGGTCCTTGTGTATTAATTTCAAAGCTTGACCACTGACCCTGCTTGAACCCCTGCCAATATACCACTTGACCCCTTGGACCTTGAACCCCCTGCCTTAATAATACACCCCGGTCAACCAACTTGAGTCAACTGCCCACCTTTTCCCTCCAAAACATCTTTCTTACCAAATGTCTGCAAAACCAGACACCCATCACCTCACCAAACTCACATCACCCCTACCCTTATCACTCCACCTCCACAACACACAAAAATGCATTTAATGCCCTTTCCCTTCTACAAGTCATCGAACCAGGTGGCAAATATAGTTTTGGCGTAAAATGGAAATCAACAGTTTGGATTAATTAAAGCCATCCAATGGCTAGGGATGAAGAGAGATGATTTCACGGATGACTATTTATGGGAATGAAGACAGAGAAATCAAGTGTCACTTGTTTTAGACCTTTCTTTTATTTTTGTTGTAATCGTTTTGCGTTTTTGAATGTTAAATCTTTAGGGTTTCATGCTTTGTGTAATTTACAAGTTAATTCGAGTTTAATTCAAGATTGTTCTAACTGTTAATTTCCTTTTTTGCTTTGTTCATCTTTCCTTAAAATCAAGTTACGTTAATTGTCCCATTTTAAATTGTTATAATAGTCCTAATTACTTTGTTCAACCTTATTTTTGCCTAATCAATAGGATTAAATAAGTTTCTACGGTTTTAAATGCAATTTTCCAAAAAAAAGTTTAGAAAAGTCAACAAAGTCAACTTTCTTGTTCTGAGCTTAATTCTGCTTATTTGGATTTTATTAGTTTAGTTGGTTTAAGTAGAGGTATATGCTTTTAATTTAATGTAGTATAAGCTACTTTATTTAATTCTCTCCAAAATCATAAAAAAGCCAAAAAAAATATATTAGCTTAATATTAGAATAATCTGATAGTGCTAATTTAGCTTTGATTTCTGTTTTAATAGCTTATTTGATCTTGTTTTTAGCTTATTGTGGTAGTTTAGAAACTTGTTTAGCTTAAATCTCTTATCACACTTTTACTTAAAAGCTTTCATTTGAATTGATAATCTCATATTTGGAAATCATGGTTTGAGGCTGCTTTGAGCTATCACTTTGCATCCAGTAGATCTAATTTGATTGTGATAAGTTGTATTGAGGTTGATTATAGCTTAGAATTTTGTTGTTGTTTGTTAAATTGCATCACAGTTTCATAAAGTAGTGTTTGGATAATATGATTAAGCTGCCTTAGAGGTTAGTTCAGTGATTTAGGTTAGTTGCATCAGTCATATTTAGTGGCATATAGGATATTTAGATCATAAAACTGCACTTGCATCTCTTTAAAAGTCAAAATCATTTTCATATCTAATTCATTTGCACATCAGTTAGGAATAGATTAGTATAGCACTTCATTTAGGTTTAGAATCAGTTAAGTTAGCTAAATTTAGTCTTATTACATCTTATAACATTGAAATCAGTCCTTAAATTGCATTGGAAGTTCAATAGAGTCAACATTCCAATTCTGTTTGAAAAAGTCAAAAATTCCAAATAATGTTCAAATAGGTTATAGTTTTGATTTTTCATTCCTTCAATATATGGCCAAATTAGATGAAATTATGGATTCTAGCTCTTTAGTTGGTTGTCTACTTTTTAGTCATTTTAGTTAATTTTTAGGAATTTTCTAGCTAGCTTAATCTAGGCTTAAGTAGCTAGTTAGGTAGTTGGCATAGTAGAGTTTAACATGATATGTAGCTTTTATGCCTCTATCTTGTGCTATTTAGGTTCAATTCAGTTGCAGAAGGCTTATATCAGTTATTTTAGGTCATTTTGAGCTTTAGTTAGCTTATAGTAGCTTATAGGTAGCTTATTGCTTATTTTGTATATGCTTATTTCATCAGTTTCATGCCCATTTGCTTAATCTGCCATAGTTTAGCTGTTTCATTTATTTTTATTCATGGATTCTCAGAATCATTTTATACTTATCTGGAAGTTTTCATAATTTTCTCAGCTTATTTGCTATTTTTATGCATTTTAATACATTTTCTAGCATTTTTAAATAGCATTTAATCCTTATAATTCATAAAATGTTCAGAAAAATGAAATTTAAATTTTCTTAGTTTTAGAAAAATAAAAATGTCTTAAAAAGTATTTTTCAAGATTTTTCCTAGTTATTGTAGTATTTTCTAGGAATTTAATTAGTTTTGTAAATAGTATTAAATTCATAATAAATGGAGAAAAGTCAAAAAATGTGATTCCAATTTCTAAAATTCTTTTTAGTCATTTAAGATTTTTGAAAAATAGTTTTGTATTTTTCTAGTTTATTTTCTACTTTGATTTTTAGTATTTTAAATCTATTTTAAATATTTAAAATTAGTTTTTAATTCAAATTAAATCAAGAAAAATCCAAAAAAATTAGTTTTAAATTTCCAATAATTTTCTTTTATTATTAGGATTGTAAAAATATCATTTTCATATCCGTAGGTATTTTATTCTTTATTTTTACGTTTTATTTGGTACGTTACGTAATTTTATTTAAACATACGTTTTAGGTTTTAAACGTTAATCGTTTTTTAGAATAGAATTAAAATGACTTCAAAGTCTTGATTAGATTTAATTTCCTTAGTGTAATCAATCATACCCTTTTTCCTGTTCAATATTCACCCGATCATGATTCGTTTGTATTACAGTTTTCTACACTCCTTCGTTGGGACTTAACGACCCGGGAAACACTAAACTCCTCTGGATTTAATTGCATTTTGCTCACGAAGCTGTTTGACTTTTAGGGTTGACCATTCACAAGTGGTTGACTAATAAAATATAGACCGTTCGGAGCGAATCAAATTTTGGCGCCGGCTAGCAGTGTCTTTAGCGATACTCACAATTTGAAGCATCAGGTGTTGTTGAATATATATCCATTGTATATTTACCATCCTTGTTCATATTTTCTTATTATTATCATATAAAAACAAAAGCGGTTCCGAAAACATTTTAAAATCAGTTTTCAACAAACACAAAAACCCAAAAAGATTTTTCTTTCTTATTTTTACAACATGTTTTTCAAAAATACCGAAAATATTCCTCTTTACCCTCTTACCCTTTTTGATTCTTTATCCCTTTAGCCTCTATCCATTTGATTCTAACTTCTTCTATTCTCATGGAATCGTTTATTCCTTGTGTTGGTTGTGGTGAGCCTATTTTGGTTCACCATGTCACGCTTTGATATGCGTGTATGCATTATTGGTAATGATACCAGGCGGGAGTTGTTTGTTTGGTGGTTCGAGGAATTCATTTGATTATGATCCTAATCCGAACTCATTTAACGACCCCTCAAACTTTTCCAATTACCCACCGACTGCCCGGACTTATCTTCATATAATCAACATAACTGCTTTGTGAATTTTGTGGGGAGTCTACTTGAAGTTTGGTGTCAATCCGGAAACACGTTTGTCTATGAGCAGTTTCGGTGATGCCGAACTGGTTATGACCAATATCCATATAATTCACCGGTCGAACTCAACAGTTTTCTTGTTGTGAGTACTTTGGAGGTCCCCACCAGCTTTGATTGTCAAATAGGGAATCCATTTCCTTGTAACAATCATGACTCTTACAGGTTTGACAATTTCCAACCTCCACAACACCATACGGTTCAAACTCCACTGGCCGTTGCAAAGGAATTTCCCAAGATTTTGAAACGCAATGAAAACACTTGATGATATGATTCAAAACTTTTTAGAATCAAGTTGAGTGGTGAAAAGCATGGGAGAATTGCTAGGCAGAAACGAGGCTACATGAATCTAGGGAAGGTATTAGTCCTAGAGCATGAAGCTCTAAGGCGTTCCCAATTTCTTAAGGCAGCTCTATATGATGATGACGAGGAGAGTTTTATCCTTTTTAAAGATAATATTCTCAACTCCCTTTCGATCACATTTATCACTTGATATTCCCTTTCACTCTCTGAACATGGGGGATGACATCTTGACATTGTTCACGAAGAATGGACGAATTCATAAAGTCTAGTGTTGAGAACCTTGTCCCAATCAGAAGTCACGGGGAACCAAGAGCATGTGTGATTCTTTCTCTCTTGAGTGTTCAAACGATCAATTTGAGACTTTCTCAGATGGTAGCGAAGCTGTGCTTCTTATGGAAACATTAGTATGTTGAGGCATCACTTCCACGATGATCTTTGATCATCTTCTTGAGGAGTTCAGATGAACTCACTACATCAATCAATTTCATCGGAAAATGATGATAGTCTCTTTGATTTCAAAGCCGATCACGGGAGGCGAAAGTCTCTTTGATAATGATTCACTCACTTCTTATCTAACGGTCAATAGAGAATGTTGATCACTTTGTTCCTGAAAAATTCAAAGCTACTTTCACCAATCCTCTATTTGAATCGACTCGAATTCACTTTAATTATGAGTCCACTCTTTGATACTTTCAGTTGAGGATAGTAATGACTCCACAAGGGAACAAGAGTTCACAAATTCACATCATGTGAATGATTCTCTAACCGAGAAGTTAGGTGAACTCACTCATATCATGACTCAGCAGGATGGTGTGGCTTGGATGGCAAAATCATGATGGGGAAAAGTTCTCAATCATGAGGTTTTGTATTTCTATGACAAATTTTCCAACCCTCCCTCTCGAGATGCTTTCCAAACCAAAGAGCTCAACCGATAAAATCCAAACGGTGCAATGCACTTGATCGAGGAAGAAGATCTTATCATGATAAAATTAAATCATGATTTTCCTTCTTTTGAACTACTGGTGACTTCCTCTCTTCTTCACTTTCGTTAGGAGTGAGGACACTATCTTTGACCAGGCATTTCATTTATTATTTATAGCGGATCTCTACCATATCTCATCGATTGAAAAAATTTTTTTTTCAAATAATGGCGTAGTATTTCCCTTATACGTTCTATGTTTCGGCATAACCGCCGGTACTTTGAATATTGAGGGCAATATTCATTTCTAGTGGGGGGAATTCTCACGAATTTATCATGTAATTACACCGCCTAATTCCCCATTTTGGCCAAAATTTTTTTTGGAGTAAGTGTTTTACCTTACTCAAACTACGGTTATCAGTCATGTCTAAATAAACAAAAGTTGGCTAATCCGAGAAACGGCTCTTGGTAAAGATATCTCAAATCCGTTGATGGCTTGCAATTTGCCCAAAATTGTATGATATTCGACTCACCATATCCTTAAAAGTGAAGAGTTGGCTAGCCCGCAAGTTTATGGCTTGTGGTAAAGGCAGTTGGAAAACCATAATTGGTGTCGGCTCACCAAAGATAGTATATATTATCAAAGAGTTGGCTAGTCCGAAATGCGGCTTCGGTAAAGACAAATCAAATCCGTTAAATTTGGTGATTTGCTCAAAATCATTTGGTTATCGTTGTACCAAGGTTCTTACTTGAACTGAAACAATTGGCTACTCCAGGAGTAATGGCTTTTGGTAAAGAGATTCAAATCCATTAAGTTTTCTCAAAAGATTGCTAGGGACTACAATAGTTTAGTGTGGGGGATTGATGAGTGTGTAAATACTCATCATTTTTAGTCAATCGAGGCGCAAAACATTTAAAAACACTTTCGAAATGCATCAAAATATTGAAAATATCCCAAAATTGTGTTTTATATGTTTCAGATGCAAAATGTTTAAAATCAAATGAAAATCGAGCTAAGTTTGCATAATTGGCAGTTTCAGTCCCTCAACTTTCAAATCTTGACAAAATCGATCCTGAGCATTTGTTTTAAAAGTCAACCCAAGTCCTTTCAAAATCAAAATTTATCAAAAATGATCCTTGGGTAAAAAGTTTGGAGAATTTACAAGTTTGGTCCTTCAAGTTTCAAAATTGTCAAAAATAGTCCTTGGAAGTTAAAATATGGAAAATTATCTTTTATGGTCCTTGTACTAATGAAACTTGGCATGTTTGGCCCTTTTGATAAGTTTGGGAAAGCTACAGTTTTGGTCCTCAGTTCGCCAATTACAAGATTGATCCTTGTGTATTATTTCAAAGCTTGACCACTTGACCCTTGCTTGAACCCTTAATATACCACTGACCAGCGGTGCCCAGACCCCCACGCCTTAATAATACACCCCGGTCAACCAACCCGGTCAACTCCCCCTTTTCCTCAAAACATCTTCTTCACAAATGTGCATAAAACCCAGTGAGACACCCATCACCAGCTCACATACACCACCCTTATCACTCCACCTCCACAACACACCAAAAATGCATTTAATGCCCTTTCCCCTTCACAAGTCATCAGGGCCGGTACCACTGGCAAATATAGTTTTGGCGCCAAAAATGGAAATCAACGGTTTGGATTAATTAAAGCCATCCAATGGCTAGGGATGAAGAGATGATTTCACGGATGACTATTTATGGGAATGAAGAGCGAGAGAAATCAAGTGTCACTTGTTTTAGACCTTTCTTTTATTTTTTTCTTGTATCATCGTTTTAGTTTTTGAATGTTAAATCTTCGGTTTCATGCTTTGTGTAATTTACAAGTTAATTCAAGTTTAATTCAAGATTATTCTGCTGTTAATTTCACTTTAATGCTTTGTTCTTCTTTCATGCAAAAATCAAGTTACATTAATTGTCCCATTTTAAATTGTTATAATAGTCCTAATTACTTTGATCAACCTTATTTTTGCCTAATCAATAGGATTAAATAAGTTTCACGGTTTTAAATGCAATTTTCAAAAAAAGTTTAGAAAAGTCAACAAAGTCAACTTTCTTGTTCACGAGCTTAATTCTTGCTTATTTGGATTTTATAGGTTTAGTTGGTTTAAGTAGAGGTATATGCTTTTAATTTAATGTAGTATAAGCTACTTTATTTAATTCTCTCCAAAAATCATATAAAAAGCCAAAAAAAATATATTAGCTTAATATTAGAATAATCTGATAGTGCTAATTTAGCTTTGATTTCTGTTTTAATAGCTTATTTGATCTTGTTTTTAGCTTATTGTGGTAGTTTAGAAACTTGTTTAGCTTAAATCTCTTATCTGCTTACGCTTTCATTTGAATTGATAATCTCATATTTGGAAATCATGGTTTGAAATTTGTTTTGAGCTATCACTTTGCATCTAGTAGATCTAATTTGATTGTGATAAGTTGTATTGAGGTTGATTATAGCTTAGAATTTTGTTGTTGTTTGTTAAATTGCATCACAGTTTCATAAAGTAGTGTTTGGATAATCTGATTAAGCTGCCTTAGAGGTTAGTTCAGTGATTTAGGTTAGTTGCATCAGTCATATTTAGTGGCATATAGGATATTTAGATCATAAGCTGCACTTGCATCTCTTTAAAAGTCAAAATCATTTTCATATCTAATTCATTTGCACATCAGTTAGGAATAGATTAGTATAGCACTTCATTTAGGTTTAGAATCAGTTAAGTTAGCTAAATTTAGTCTTATTACATCTTATAACATTGAAATCAGTCCTTAAATTGCATTGGAAGTTCAATAGAGTCAACATTCCAATTCGTTTGAAAAAAGTCAAAAATTCTAAATAATGTTCAAATAGGTTATAGTTTTGATTTTTCATTCCTTCAATATAGGGCCAAATTAGATGAAATTCTGGATTCTAGCTCTTTGGTTGGTTGTCTCTTGCTGGTCATTTTAGTTAATTTTTAGGAATTTTTATAGCTAGCTTAATCTAGGCTTAAAGTAGCTAGTTAGGGCCGTTTGGCATAGTAGAGTTAGAACATGATATGTAGCTTTTATGCCTCTAGCTTGTTCTATTTAGGTTCAATTCAGTTGCAGAAGGCTTATATCAGTTAGTTTAGGTAATTTTGAGCTTTAGTTAGCTTATAGTAGCTTATAGGTAGCTTATTGCTTATTTTCATGTGCTTATTTCATCAGTTTCATGCCCATTTACTTAATCTGCCATAGTTAGCATTTTCTGTTATTTTTCATGGATTCTCAGTATCATTTTATACTCATCTGGAAGTTTTCATAATTTTCTCAGCTTATTTGCTATTTTTCTGCATTTTAATACATTTTCTAGCATTTTTAAATAGCATTTAATCCTTATAATTCATAAAATGTTCAGAAAAATGCAATTTAAATTTTCTTAGTTTAGAAAAATAAAATGTCTTAAAAAGTATTTTCAAGATTTTCCTAGTTATTGTAGTATTTTCTAGGAATTTAATTAGTTTTTAATAGTATTAAATTCATAATAAATTGAGAAAAAAAGTCAAAAAATGTGATTCCAGTTTCTAAAATTCTTTTTGGTCATTTAAGATTTTTGAAAAATAGTTTTGTATTTTTCTAGTTTATTTTCCTGATTTTTAGTATTTTAAGTCTATTTTAAATATTTAAAATTAGTTTTTAATTCAAATTAAATCAAGAAAAATCCAAAAAAATTATTTTTAAATTTCCAATAATTTTCTTTTATTATTAGGATTGTAAAAATATCATTTTCATATCCGTAGGTATTTTATTCTTTATTTTTACGTTTTATTTGGTACGTTACGTAATTTTATTTAAACATACGTTTTAGGTTTTAAACGTTAATCGTTTTTTAGAATAGAATTAAAATGACTTCAAAGTCTTGATTAGATTTAATTTCCTTAGTGTAATCAATCATACCCTTTTTCCTGTTCAAAATTCACCCGATCACAGATTCGTTGTATTACAGTTTTCACACCTCGTTGGGACTTAACGACCCGGGGAAAACACTAAACTCCTCTGGATTTAATTGCATTTTGCTCTGAGCTGTTTGACTTTTATGGTTGACCATTCACAAGTGGTTGACTAATAAAAGATAGACCGTTCGGAGCGAATCAATAATGCGTAGGACTCTTAAGATATAATCTCACTTTTCACATTGTGTGAAACAGTAAGTCTTCATTAATTTTGTGTCCTAATGAGATTTATTGATGATCTCGTGGCTCTAGAATCAATAGTGCACATTTGGTTCCTATGTCGGAGACTGGGGAGAGGGTCTCCTTCTTCAATATCAATAATCTCTAAGAGAAAGTCGATAGATTATGTAGGTTCCCCGTGAGAATGAAACAAGTCCTTTTAAGAGGAACTTGAGTAGCTTGGAAGCTTGTAGTGCAGTCGTCACTTTGGGTCCATGGCGTCTTGTCTTCAATACGGTGTTACCTTAGTAACAACCCGTAGCATATGTATTGAACCGGTTTCACGCCCTAAGGTTGAATTATTGGAGGGCTTTTTCTTTTCACCCTTTTCACATTCATTTCTTTTTCATTCTTCAACCCCTTCAGTGCTTACCGAGACTTCATTACTAGAACCTTGTTGGGTTTATTCCAGTTCTAGCTCTATCTCAGTCCGCACTCTTCCCATTTCTCACTTTTCTCCTTTTTTCATCATACCTAAGGACTCTACACTATCTAGTGGATTGTCCCTGGGTAGATCCCTCCGGCTCTGGCGGGATCGTGGGAACGAATACCTAACCTAACCATCCTTATATCTCCATACATAAACTAAATTTGGTCGGTCTTTTTGGTATTGTTCTTCTGCCATTGGAACCAATTGAAAACCATTTGAAAAGTAATTCAGGTATTTACATTATCAAAGCATTTTGCACCTGAATTGTTTTTTGATATTTCAGAAAAAGCTCCCCCTCAACATGTGCATCGTATGTTTGAAATCATTTTGTCACATGGAAGCAAGAGGATTTGAAAATCTTTAGATTGAGAATTAAGAATTCACTTCTTTGATCAACATTTTCTAAAACTATCGACATCACTTTCCCGATCAAAATTAGTATTTTTAAATACTTTGTTAAAGGTAATTTTGGGAAAGGATGTGGTTTTCAAAAAGTTGCTCCCCCTTAAAATGTGCATCGAGATTCGAAAGTGTTTTGCACATACTAGGGAAAACCTGCACTTAGAGACAAATCAATTTCGTTTCAATCCTTTTTGGTTTGATACAGATGCTCCCCCTTAACATGTCCATAGAAAATTTGAAATCGTTTGGCACATGTAGGGAGGAGAGCTTGCTAATCACTTACAAACCATTTGTCGAATTATCAGTTTAAATCCAATTTAAATCACAAATTCTCCCCCGATCACAATTTTCAAGTCATTTGAGATTTGTGATCTCTATAGATTTAAATTGTTTTGAAAGCTTTTGAGGAGAATTGTGACTTGCTTATGAAAACATTTAGCCGATAAGGATCAAATCTGAGACTTTAAACTCCAACGATTAAACATGCTTGAGTAACTTTTGAAAACATGACATTAGCCTTGGTCTGAACCAATTGTATGACAAATAACCTTTTGATTTAATTGAAATCATTCTCCCCCTCAATCAATGACATATTTGTTGATTGAGAGATAGAGATTTTGGCAAATGTCAAGTCCAGATGATTTTCAAAAATTTTGTTCGAGTTATTTTTCAAAGCTATTTAGTTTTCATTAGATAACAAATATTTTTCAAAAGAATTTTTTGAAGGAAAAGTATTTGTGAAGGAAACATTTGTCTTTTTGGTGACAAACATTTGTTTTTAGAATCAGAGCATGAGATTTGAAACTTGAGATAAAGCATGGCTCTGTTCTTTTTTTTAAAACGGGGTACAGTCAGAAATGACTATAAACCTTTTGTTTTTCATTCTCTCAAAAGATTTTTTTTTATGTACATTCGAACTTCATCTAAAGACCCGTGTCACTCTTTGAATGCCAACACAAAGACCGTAGATGAAATCGAATAATAGAAAAGATGGAAAAAAATATTTTTTGTATTTTCAAAGATTTTCTGATTTTTATGGATTTTTTTTTTTTTTTTTTTTTTTTTTGCTTTTCGTGTGTTTTATAATTTTGTATTTTGCTTTTTGAATAAATATTTACAAGAGATGGATGAAGAATAGCGTTTACTCCTCGTCTTCCTCTTGAAGACGTTTGAGTGTTTCCGGTTGTAGACTCTTTAGACCAAGTCGTGGAAAGATAAACTCAAAACGTTCTCTAAGAAGAGCTTTGGTGAAGATGTCTGCTAACTGATATTCAGTATTCACAAAATATAGTTCCACCACACCGTTCTCCACTTGCTCCCTGATGAAATAATGTCGAATGTCAATATGCTTGGCTCTTGAATGTTGAACGTTGTTGCATGAGAGAGCAATGGCACTCTTGTTATCACAATACAGAGGGCTTTTGTTGAATTCAAAGCCATAGTCAGATAATCGGGATCTCATCCATAGGATTTGAGCACAACAAGATGACATGGCTATGTATTCTGCCTCTGTAGAGGATATAGAAGTACTCATTTGTTTCTTTGAAGACCAGCTCACAAGTTTATCACCCAAAAGCGAGCACCTCGACATGCATCGACGTGTATCTTGACACCCTGCATGGTCGCATCCCGCATAGGCTGTTAGTAACATACCGGTTTGCTTCGGGTACCAAAGTCCCATGTTGATGGTTCCTTGGAGATACCGAAAGACCCGTTTAACCGCTTCAAGGTTCTTTTTGGTAGGCTTAGCCTGGTATCTAGCACACATGCATACAAAGAAATAGAATGTCCGGTCTGGCAGTAAGGTACATTAGGGACCCAATCATACTACGATATTTAGTCTGGTCAACCATGATCCCTGAGAGGTCCTCATCCAGTTTAGTACGCTCCACCATGGGAGTGTCAACAGGGGTCACAAGAATCAAATCCAAATTTCTTTAAAATTTCATTAGCATATTTAGATTGATTGATAAAAATGCCTTCGGGACTTTGTGAAATTTGTAATCCCAAGAAAAATGACATTTGTCCCATCATTGACATTTGAAATTTGGAGCCCATCTCCTTAGAAAAATGGTCACATTCATTGGGGTCAATCGAGGCAAAAATAATATCATCAACATAGATTTGAACGTGAATTAAGTGTTTGCCTGACTTTCTGGTGAACAATGTCGGATCAACTGCTCCTTTGCTGAATCCATTAGATAGAAGAAACCTTGATAGCGTATCGTACCATGCCCTTGGAGCTTGCTTCAAAACGTAAAGGGCCTTCTTCAAGTGATAGACATGAGTAGGATGCTCTGGATTCACAGAACCTTCAGGTTGGCTGATGTATACGACTTCTTTAAGATCTTCGTTAAGAAAAACCATCTTTACATCCATCTGATAGACTACCATGTTCTTACTTGCCACGTTAGCCAGGAAGATACTGATTACCTCGATACGTGCAACTGGAGCAAATAATTCTTTAAAGTCAATACCCTCCTCTTGATGGTATACTTTTGCAACCAATCGAGCCTTGTTCTTTAACACAACATCATGCTCATCAAGTTTTACTTTGAAGATCCACTTTAGAGCAATGATCATAGCATAGTCAGGAGCAGGTACTAATTCCCATACATCTACTCGATCGAACTCATGAATTTCTTCTTGCATGGCATTGAACCAGCTGTCTTCATTCATGGCAGTTTTAACGTCTTTTGGTTCAACCTTGGATAGTACGGAGTTGAAGAAGCACCATAAGGCATCAGTTGCAAGTTTTTACAGTGGATACTGGGCGACAAGGGTTTTCCAATGATGTTGACCAATGGATGGTCATGTGTCCATTTTCTAAGGTGTTCGTGTGGTTGTTGTTGAGGAACTGAAGTAGCAGAGTTTGGATCTCCTGATGAAGATGGTTTTGAAGTTGGTTCAGGAGCAAATATGTTCTCAAATGGAGCATCTTCGGGAGTAGCAAAGGGGTTATCTCCATCATAGGTGCCAGAAACATTTCCATGATGTACACTTGATGATTGAGGATTTGATGATGAGGATGAGTGATCTGCGGTAGGCGCTTCTTGACTCAATGACGTAGAAACTAAAGGGTTATCTACGTTGGTGGGTTAGGGGCAACCTCTGGTGATGGATTTGGTGATCATGCGCAATAGGCTCATAGTGTTCATCAAACATTGGATCAAACAGTTTCTTCAAATCATCTTCAGAAGGGGTACATATGGAGTTCTTTGGTGAGGGATTTTGTACAAGAGAAGAACTAATAGGACTACTTAATGAAGGTTGTGATGCGGGTCCAGAACTTGATTGTCCTGGAGCCATTTGCCCAGACATCTCATCGAACGTGACGTGAATAGTTTCCATGATATCTCGAGGTCTTTTGTTGTAGATTCGGTAACCCTTCTTGTTTGGTGCATAACCCACAAAAACTCCAATGTCTGCCTTAGCTCATAATTTACCTAAATCTTGACCGTCATTTGTTGGATAGCATAAGGCACCAAATACACGAAGGTAGGAGAGATCAGGTTTTCGTTTATGGACAAGTTCGTATGGAGTTTTTCCATGAGTGGTGTGTATGATGGAACTATTTTATGTGTAGCAAGTAGTGGCAATCGCTTCAGCCCAAAGAAAAATTGGAACCTTTGAGTAAATTAGCATAGTTCTTGTAGCTTCAACAAGGGTCTGATTTCGTCTTTCAACTACACTGTTTTGAGGCATCGTGGAACACTTCTTTGATGACTGATTCCAATGCTTTCATAAAATTGACTTAGGTCTTTGTTAACAAACTCGGTGCCATTGTCTGTTCGAATAATTCTAACAGTCTTGTTAAGTCGAACTGCACTGTTTGATAAGTTTGATATTGACATCTGGAGTTTCATCCTTTGTCCTCAAAAACTTAACCCAAGTAAATCAAGAGTAGTCATCAACAACGAATAATACATATTTCTTCCCATTTATCGTTTGCACTCTCATGGGTCCGCACAAATCCATATGAAGAGTATGAAGAACTTCCATAACTGAGTTTGCGGGTTTGGGTTTGTGGGCATATTTCTTGCTTTTCCCAATTGGCATGCTGAACAAAGATGATCTTTTCATACTTTAATCTGGGTAAGCCTCTTACAAGGTCCTTTACGGAAAGATCATTAATGGAGCCGAAGTTCAAGTGATTGAGACGCGATTGCCATAACCATGACTTTGTTTTCGAAGCCTTTGACAACAAGCAGATTGGGGAAGACTTCATCATGTCTTCGATAGAGATGGTGTATAGGTTTGAACCACGTGTTCCTCTTAAAAGTTCCACACCATCAAGTTCTCTAACGAAACAAGCATGTTTTCTAAAAGCCACCTCTAGATAGGAATCACATAATTGACCAACGGAAAACAGGTTATGACCAAGACCTTCAACATAATATACCCTGGAGATTACACTATCACCAACAACATAATCTCCATAACCCATAATTTCACCAAAATGATCGTTCCCGAATCTAACAGTCCCAATAAAATTACTCACAAAGTTCATGAGCTGCAGCGTTCTCCGTCTATGCTTGGAACGGCACTGAGTCCAAGTACCACGAGCGATTTGAACGACCTGCAGTTGAACACAGACAAGAATGGATAACCGGATAATTGGGATCCCCATGCAAGAATGGGTTCCATTTGGTTAGTAACAGTGATTGGAACACCCACATCAGAAGCAGAATCAATGTTATCATTTGGGATAGATGTTGTGCTATTGTACGCATTAGATCTATTCAAAGTATGTTCACTTCTTAAAGGAATAGTTCTACCGGTAGGCATCCATTTCCTAATGGGCATTGACTTAGATAATTTAGGGCACAACTCATTAAATTTGCGGCCAGTAGGTATCCACTGATAACCTATATTACTAAATTTTCTTCCCGTGGGTTTCCAATGTTTTCTAACCTTCTTCCACCATTGCTTTCTAGCCTTCTTAACTTGATTGTTGGCATTAACGATTTTAACTGGGTATTTAACAGCATTAATCAAATCATTCACACCACATACATGATTAGTAACAGAAACCAAGCAATCATCATTACATGTTTTGACAAAAGTAGCAGAATTCGCATTAATTACAGCATGCTTAGAGCTAACACTAGAATCAAAATGGTTCATTTTATTCAACATAGTTTCATTCTTCCTAAGGTGATCTTCTACTCTCTTCCACTAAACATTCCTAACTTGCAAGCTCCTATCATTCTTTATGTTTCCTTGAGGCTTTGACCTGCTCGCTTTGGTGTCACTTTTTACTCCTGTAGAGGGAATGGGAACATTAGTTGGTTTTGCTACTTTTTGCATTTCCGGTTTAGAAGTGCTAGGATCTGAACTACTTATAGGCACATCAAAGCTCGCATGCTTGACTTTTGGCATAGAATGGGTTGCATACATAGCACTAGGCATAGAACAAGGCATCACAGCTTTATCTTTCTCACATAAGGATTTAGGGCATGTTGCTCTTAAACATTCTAACAGCTCCTGAGATCGTTTGGCATATATGCAAGCATACCTAATTTCACTATCAAGTGGCTTATTTATGCGATCCTCTTCTACAATCTCACGGAGACATTCTAGACTATCCTTAAGGTGACAAAAATAGTTATGAAACACAAGTTCGTTATTTCTAAGATGATGAGGAATGTATTTAACAATCATAGTATATTTAGAATCTGCAGATGCGTTTGATGCAACATTTTCATTAAAGACAAGTGGCATTTTCCCTTTTACCTGACTCTTCGGATTCTCAATTTCCTTTTGTAACAAAGTTATTTTTTCATTGTTCTTGTCACGAGTGACTTTCATTGAATCGTATAACTCTTTGAAGTGTCGTTTGACCTTTTCATTTTCTTCTAGAAAACTCTCATTTTCTTGTTGTAATACGTTAATGATATTTTTAAGATGAAAGTTTTGAGAAAATTGAGAATCTAAAGGAGGAGGCATTTGGGAGCCTGTTGGAATCACTCCTAAACCTTAATTCAAGTGTTAGTAATTAATGTGTAATAGTTAGCTTAATATGGCCTTTATGTTAGTAATTAGCCTTAGGCTTATGTAGAAGGCCCATAAGCCTAGGCCTAGCCCAATAAGGAAAAGGATGGGAACTAGGAGTGTTGCCCTAGCTTCCCTCTTATAAATACCTCATGTAAACCCTCACTTGAGGGTTGGTTGTTCAATTTACTCTTTCATTCACACTTTACGCCTAACCTTTCATATTTGTACGTGTGTGTGTGTTTGTGTGTTGTTCAACCGATCTCATCTCCATCTTATCTCTTCTATTGTTACTTGTGTTGTATATTTGGGAACCTAATAGTGGTATCAATCGCCTACTAGTTGGGTGAATCGTTATTGCTTTTGAAGTGGGTTTTTGGTCCTGGCGTAAAGCTAACGAGATACTTTGTTTGCTTAAAACACGTTTTTACACTTTTTAATCCAAGATTCTTGTACTTTCAATGTTTTAAGGTGATAAAATAACTGTTTTTGGCAAAAAGTTTCAAACTTTATGCGTGGATCATAGTTTTTAAGCGTGTTTTGTCTGAGGGGTTTCATCCTACGGCGTAACCGTTTTAGGTGTTTTGGCTCATCAAGTTTCACACTTTTGTGTTATTTTGGTGATATTGAAGCTATCTCATCACAAAAATCTGGTTTAGAAACATCTTTGGGCAAAATCATTTTTGCAGTAAAGTTCACGCGTAACAAAACCCTAGCTTTACGCTTAACTTTATCCTTGGTTTGATCTTCGATTTCGTGGTTTACTCCGTGTTTTCTTGCTTGGATAAGCACGAAAATAAATCGACTTTGGATATCTTTTGCGCTCGTGATAGTGTAAAGATCACTTGAGATAAAACCTAAAATTACGCATAAGCATAAAGCTTACGCGTGAAATTCCTACAAGATTAATCTTACGCTAAGCTTAGTCTTACGCATAAGGTAATCCTCGCTAAGTTTTCTACGCCTAACTTCTTGTTTTACGCATAACTTTAGTATTTTATCCTTACTTACGCGTAAGCTAAACCTACGCGTAACTCTATCTGTTACGCGTAACTTTGGTGTTTTACGCATAAGTCCTACTTGGTTTATTATGATTTCTACGCCTAAGGATACTTCATCAACAACGGTTCATTCGACTACAAAGATCCATTTTTACCAACACAAGTTTTCAACATGTCACAACCACCATACTCTAACTATTTTCCTTACACTTATAATCAACAACAACAACAACAACAACTAAGTTCCCAACATCAACAATGGAATCAACAACAAGCAGTTTATCAACAACAATTTAATCAACAACATACTCCACTACTTGCAGCAATTCCACAACCTCAAATGGTACAACCACCACCTAGTCTTCAAGTACAACCTTACACAAACTTCTACAATCAACATCCATCGAGGAATACTATGAAGGAACCAGCATGGTTTGGCAAGATGTGTGAAGCCTTGAGTAGCCAACAATCAATTCATGAAGCCGGCTCACTTGATAGATCTCCAATGCTCACTCCCGGTAATTATGATCAATAGGTAATTCGGTTCTTTAGGTTTTGTGATCTAAAGAAGCCACATGGAAAGTTTTTAAAGAAGGTTATTATGGAAGGTCCATTTCGGATGCCTACTATCGTTACACCAAGATCCTAATCTTTGTTCCACGAGAGATGATGTCACCAACATTGCAACTGTTGCAAAACTCATGGGTGATCAACTTATACACTTTGAAGCCGACGAACTTGCAATGCAATACATCCTTTCAGGATTACCCAATCCAATCCTTCGAAGTGTTGATGCTCAAAAGACTGCCAAAGCAATGTGGGAGATTCATCTTCTTATACAAGGCACAACACTCAATCAGGAAGACATGGAATCCAAAATCTACTTGGCATATGAACACTTCATGATTGAACCGGAAGAGTCATTAGAATCTTATCATCATCACTTTTAGGACATCATTAATGATTTGGACAAACAAAATATCATCATGCCACGAATTGCTGTCAACACAAAGTTCCTAAGTAGTCTTGGTCGGAATTGGAGAAGTATGTCATTTTTCTCTGTCAAGCTAAAGATATGCATCATGCTACCTACAGATTGTTGTACGAC
The DNA here is from genome assembly GCA_910596185.1 of Chrysanthemum makinoi. Classification (NCBI taxonomy): domain Eukaryota; kingdom Viridiplantae; phylum Streptophyta; class Magnoliopsida; order Asterales; family Asteraceae; genus Chrysanthemum; species Chrysanthemum makinoi. The sequence continues at coordinate 181,062,606 of OU343225.1, forward strand.
TATCTGAAGCCTCACCAAAAAGAAGTTGATAAGGAAAGGATTCTTCGTGGTCAAACTGTTTTCCACCATCACTTCAGGACAATCAACAACTTGCTTTGTGGGCTCAAACAAACATTCCTCCTCAACAAGCTCTCAACCCGCTCCTCGAACAAGCTGCAACCATCAAACCTTACGATTCGTCCGCGGCTACAACCTCAACAAAATCAATTGGTTCCATATAACAACAACACTGCTCAAGCTCTTTCTGGTGAAGGCGATGAGGACTCCAATGCCTTCGATGAATTGCAACAAGGGTTTGTTATGATTGCTAAAGAATTTGGCCGTTATACAAACAAATCCAACAATCGCATTCGTTCTTCATCTAATACAAGGAATCAGGCTGTTGTGAACTGATGAGTGTCTAAATACTCATCATTTTTGTACCATTTAAACTGCAAAAACATCTGAAAACACTCAGAAATGCATCAAAATGATGAAAATATCACAAATAAGTGTTTTATGTGTTTTAAATGCAAAAATTCCAAAATCAGATGAAAACCGTATCAAGTTTGCATATTTGGCAGTTTTAGTCCCCCAAGTTTCAAAAGTTGTCAAAACAGTCCCTGGTAAATCAAAATTAAGAAAAAATATCATTTAAGGTCCATGGGATTCAAAAGTTGTCAAAAAAAAC
>OU343225.1:181063375-181157627 GCA_910596185.1 Chrysanthemum makinoi
CGAAATATTGTTTGAGTTAGTTAAGAATCCTACTATAAATCTTTTAGGTACGACAACAATTTATCAAACTATACAACAATAATTTATTTCACAAGCAATTTTTTAATCATTTTTCAAAACCCTAATCTTTTTCTATGGGGGATAACGAATGGATTGAGGTTAGGAGGAAGAATCCCATCATTTAATCGATTGAAGTTCCACGATTACCGGTCTATGGCGAATGACTTATCGAAGATTTCCACCTCCGTGTATGTCTCCAATTTCCCTTCTCACCTCACGGTGCGTGAGTTATGGAATATTTGTGGTAAAAAAGGGACTCTTGCGGATGTTTTCATTGCTAAAAACAAAAACAAGCTTGGCTAGACGTTTGGTTTTTGTCGGTTTATTAAGGTTGTTGATTCAGAAGCCCTAATTCACTCTTTGAATAGCATTTGGATTGGTAAGCTGCGACTACACGCTAATGTAGCGAGATTTGATCGTAAGGCGGTGGGGAGACAGTCGAATGGTCCTCGGATACAATTCAAAAGATGTTCCTTCTCACAACATTAATGCTTCCTCCTCTCATAAGGCTGCATCTTATGCTAATGTTGCAAAAAAACTCACCTGGTACTGGTTCTAATCTTGCTAGTGAGTCCAGTACACCCTCTATCTCCATCACTCTTGATACGCCCATTGATTTTCCTTTGGCGCTAATTGGATGTTTCAAGGATTTTCGCTCCATTGCTAATACACGTACTATATGTAGTTCAGAGGGTACTTGGGAGGTCTTTGGGTTCTCTTTGATTTTAACTCTAAAGAGGCGAGGGATAAATTTCATAACCAAAAAGGTGTTAACACCTGGTTCTCTATTCTAAAAGGTTGACATGACGATTTTGTAGTGGAGGAACGCCTTTTATGTCTTGAAATTGAAGGAGTCCCTATTAGAGCTTGGCATAACGATGTATTCACCAATATTTGTGGTAAGTGAGGGGAAGTCCTATTCATGGATGATTCAGATCATAGCAATAGACTTTCCAAAAGAGTTTGTATAAAGTCTGCATATGCTTCATTGGTCTTTGTTACAACTTTCGTGACTCTTAATAATGTCACCTATGCTATTAGAGTGAGAGAGCTTTGTAGCTGGACACCTAATTTCTTAGGTAATGATACCAGGCGATGATGATTCAAGTTAATGAAAGTGAGGAGCAAGGTGATAACTTATTAGAGGATGAGGAGGAAGGTTCGATATTGAGATCAAGGCTATGCTTGTCAAGATCTTGATTTTCATGTTAAAGATACTCAAGAGCAGATACAGGACGTACCTTCCTCAATTCCGAATGTAACTCCCATTAGTCCGAAGATTCCTTCACTTGATAGTGACCCATTCGGGTTAGAACCTCTTATTAATAAGGCGATCATGAAAGATTCCAAATCAGAAACTCCTGAATTTCCTCCCGGGTTCTCTCCAAAATGCGATGTACATGCTTCTGATTCTATTAATAATCTTTCAAGTAAGGAAGCTGTTACACAACCTGGTTTTTCTTTGTTGGCTAGACTTGAGGAAACTATAAAGGTTGGCTTGGCTTTGGGCCTTAATATGGAAGGTTGTGAAAAGACGTTTGCTTCTCTCATTGATATCTGAGGAGACACCAATGTGATTCAATGAATTGTTTCTCTATTAATGCTCAAGGTCTTGGAGACCTTAATAAGAGAAGATTAGTGATCTTTGTCATAGGAATATGGTTAACTTGTTAGCCATTCAGAAGTCTAAAATGTATCAAGTAAACTTATGGGTTCTTCGTCAGGTTGTGGGGCAATTTCAGTTTGACTTTGCTTCATCTCTAAGAGGTATGTCGGGTGGTATCATATGTATTTGGAATAGAAATGTTTTTTTGAAATCCAACATTGTTTACAATGATAATTATGTCTTGTAAGCGGGCTTTGGGTTCACGGTAATCTCAATATTAGGTGGATTAATGTGTACGCTCCTCAAAATATTTCAAGTAAAATTGCTCTTTGGTCATCCTTATTGAATTTGATTGTGTCTTGGGATAGCATCGTGTTGGGGTGATTTTAATGAAGTTCGGGATGCTAGCGAAAGGTTTGGCTCGGTCTTTAATGATCGCCAAGCTAAGTGTTTCAATGAGTTTATTGACGATTAGTCCCATTGATATTCCTTTAGGAGGTTATAAATTCACTTGGACGGACATGTGGGGTTCTAAGATGAGTAAACTTGACCGATATTTGGTTTGAGATAATTTTTGGAGTATTTTCCTCATATTACAGTGTTGTATTAGAAAGGTACCCGGATCATAGGCCCATCTTTTTAAAGGATTCTCATGTTGATTATGGTCCGACTCCTTTCCGGTTTTTTCACTCTTGGCTGGAGTTGGAGGGATTTCATGAACTCGTTGTTAATACATGGACTAATGATGGTATTTCTAATGAGAATGGTATGGTTCAGTTTAAGAAAAAGCTGCGACATCTCAAACATGTTATTAGTGGGTGGCTTGGTCAGAAAAAGTCAGAAACTGATTTAAAGAAAAAGCACCTAATTGTTTCGTCCATTGATATTAAGGTTGATCTCGGTATTGCTAGTGAGGATGACTTCAAAAATCGTGAGATTCCTTGTTCTTGGGAGACTTAAAGCGTGTAGAGCGAAAGACTTAGCTAAAAAAGCTAGGATAAAATGGGCTCTAGAAGGTGATGAAAATACTAGTTTCTTTCATGGAACTCTTAAGAAAAATAAGTCAATTGGCTATTAAAGGTATTCTCAAAAATGGCGATTTGGATTGAGGAACCCTCTTTGGTCAGGCGAATTCTTAAGGCATTTCAGTTCTCGGTTTCAACAGCAACGGTATCCCTCCCTCTTTGGAAGCTGAATTTCTTAATCCTATCTCCCCAGTAAACGTGATTTTATGGAAAGGCCTTTCTCTGAGTGAGATTAAAAAGCTTTGTCAGATGGATTTACTTTTAAATTCTTTACTACTTTCTGGGATCTAATTGAAGATGATGTGGTTCGTTTGTGCATGAATATTTTTAGTACTAATTTTTTCCCAAAAGGTTGCAACTCCTCATTCATTGCTTTAATTCCAAAGGTAGCCAACGCCAAGTCCGTTTCCGAGTTTTGGCCCATTAGTCTAATAGGATGCCAATACAAAATTATTGGCAAACTTTTAGCTAATAGACTTAGTTCCGTTATTAGTGAATGTGTTAATCCCGTGCAATCAGCTTTCATTAGAGGAAGAAACATACTTGATGGCCCCCTTATTTTAAATAAAGTGCTAGCATGGCATCGTCAACGCAAGAAAGAGCTTACGGTTTTCAAAGTTGACTTCGAAAAGGCTTTTGATTCTTTGCATTGGGATTTTTTAGATTTAATCTTGGATAAGCTCGGGTTTGGTTCTACATGGCGCGCTTGGATTCGGGGTTGTCTTTATAACGCTCGTTTCTCCGTGCTAGTTAATGGTTCTCCAACGAAAGAGTTTGGTATTCATAGGGGCCTTCGACAAGGAGACCCGATGTCTCCTTTCCTTTTCATTTTGGCTATCGAGGGTTTACATGCTCTCACTCGCAAGGCCGAGGCGCTAGGTATTTTCAAAGGTGTCAATATTGGTAGAGATAATTTGAGTATTTCTCATTTGATGTACGCGGATGATGTCATCTTTTTCGGGGAATGGTCTTGGACTAATGTTCAAAATTTGATCAGCATGCTTTGTTGTTTCTTTCTCATTTCGGGGCTTCAAATAAACATCCACAAAAGTTCTGTTCTTGGAGTTGGGGTTTCTGAAGCGGAAGTATCTCATATGGCTAGCATTATTTGTTGTGGGGCGACTAAATTTCCTTTGAAATACCTTGGCGTTCCTGTGGGTTGTAACATGGCGAGATGCCTTAATTAGAATGCCATTATTTTAAAGTTTTCTTTGAGGTTGTCTTCTTGGAAAGCTCGACTGTTATCTGTTGGTGGTCGCCTCACTTTAATTAGATCGGTTCTTAGTAATCTTCCCATATATTATATGTCCTTGTACCCGGTGCCTGTTGCCATTCGGAAAAAACTAGAGGCCATGCGTAATAAGTTCTTTATAGGTGGAGATCCTGATGAGAAAAAATTGACGTGGATCAAATGGGATAAAACCCTTGCTAGCAAACGTGAAGGAGGTCTTGGAATAGGCAGCATATTCGGTCTAAGTATCGGTCTTCTTTTTTGGAGATATCTTTGCGATCAATCCAATCTCTGGATTCGCGTCATTAATAGCATTCATGGTCCTGGATGTAACATCCCCAATTTCGTGATATGCAGCGGAATTCAAACTGGGTATTACTTGATGGCACAACAGTCATAATAATAAAAAACGATCTCTAAAGGAGTCGTTTTAAAAAGGCTTTATCATTCAAATATATCAGAGTTTACAAAATAGGTCCCAGTTGGTTCCATTGATTACAAAACACATCATTATAAAGTTTTTGATGTTTTGTGAATGATAAATTATTTATCTATATAGCCTTCTTGATCTTGCCCTTCCGTTCCAGCTTCCAACATTATGTACCTGAAATACATGCTTAAAACTGTCAACATAAAGGTTGAGTGAAATTCATAGAGTTTGTTAAATGGTTGAACACATTATGTTGGTAGTGTGAGTTAATTAGACTCACACCAATGGTTTGAAAACAAAAGCATTATTATTAGACTAAGCACCATGCAATCAAGGCGTTAACGTGTTCCAAATTTAATTGGAGAAATTGTTGGTACGTGCCCTAATAGGTAAAATTGCCATTTTTACCTAATGTTAGTAAAAAATCGTGCTTATTTTACCAACCCTCTACTTATGAAAGTTGTCCGGAACGACGTTTTCTTTCAATAACAAAGAAGCTCGGACCTTGAAAACGCATAAATAGGCCATAATCTTTCAAAAACAGAAACTGCCGTAAATATAGACTCACAACTATACTTTTGTCACAACTAAAAACAAACCAAGAGGCCTAATTGCCAGCCAAGACCACGACTCTGGCTAAGGTCAAGGATGAGTCTCAAGACCATGGTAGTCAAGACCAAAGTCACGGCAAGGGCATGGCTAAAGCCTCAAGCTTGTTTACCCAGGCAGTTAACTAAGGTAATAATATTTATGAAACGACGAGAACTTGTAAAAACATGATAAACTTATTTATATCACAATCTTCACTCAAAACATATATTGTATCTACTAAGTGCTACAATAGTAGGGAGCTTCATGTGAGGGGTTTCATTTGAGTAAAACGTATCGACAAGTTCTTTGGATTTACGATTTAAAGTGTCCTAGCTCCTCGAACGTTTACTGCATAACCTCGCGCCCACTCTCACCTAGTGATTAATGATTCATGATTTAGGGACTTATGTTTGGCAAATGCGGTAACTTAGTGCTAATAAAACAATCAGATAAGCATACAGTTTGAAAGCAATGTGTTCGGTTTAAAATAAAGCATGTATCTCCCCCAAGGGTTTGTAAAACATTTAAGTAATAAAAGTGGGGCTATGAACTCACGCTAATCCTTAAAAGTTTAGTGTACTTGTGAAAGTAAATGAAAATAGTTGAGCATGTATCTCCCCCAAAGAGTTTATAAAGTAATTAAACGAGTAAAAGTGGGGCCACGAACTCACGGTAATCGGTAAAAGTTTAGATTACTTATAAAAGTAATCTTTCAAAAACAGAAACTGCCGTAAATATAGTCTCACAACTATACTTTTGTCACAACTAAACGCCAAAACTGCCATGTATAAGCTGTTAAGAGTTCTGCCATTTTAAAAGTGATACTTCTGGTTCGAATCATCAAAAAGTTAAAACAAGAAAGTTGTCCGGAACGACGTTTTCCTTCCGTGTTAAAGAAGCTCGGACCTTGAAAACGCATAAATAGGCCATAATCTTTCAAAAGCAGCTAGCCGTAAATATAGACTCACAACTATACTTTTGTCACAACTAAAAACAAACCAAGAGGCCTAATGGCCATAAGCCAAGACCACGGATACGGCTAAGGTCAAGGATGAGTCTCAAGACCATGGTAGTCAAGACCATGGATAAAGGCTTAAGGCTTGTTTGCCCAAGGCCGTTAACTAAGGTAATCATATTTATGAAACGACGAGAACTTGTAAAAACTAGATACTTGTAAAAACATGATAAACTTATTTATATAACAATCTCCACTCAAAACATATATTGTATCTACTAAGTGCTACAATAGTAGGGAGCTTCATGTGAGGGGTTCATTTGAGTAAAACGTATCGACGAGTTGTTGGATTTATGATTTAAAGTGTCCTAGCTCCTCGAATGTTTACTGCATGACCTCTTAATTATGATGGCCTGAACGGTAGTACAATCTGTAACACCCCTAATTCTGATATGCAGCGGAATTCAAACTAGGTATTACTTGATGGCACAACAGTCATAATAATAGAAAAGGATCTCTAAAAGAGTCGTTTTAAAAAGGCTTTATCATTCAAATATATCAGAGTTTACAAAATAGGTCCCAGTTGGTTCCATTGATTACAAAACATATCAATATAAAGTTTTTGATGTTTTGTGAATGATAAATTATTTATATATAGCGATCTTGCCCTTCAAGTGCCCGGCTTCCGACATTATGGACACGAAATACATGCTTAAAACTGTCAACACAAAGGTTGAGTGAATATCATAGAGTTTGTTAAATGGTTGAACACATTATGTTGGTAGTGTGAGTTAATTAGACTCACACCAATGGTTTGAAAACAAAACAGTTATTATTAGACTAAGCATCATGCAATCAAGGCGTTAACGTGTTCCAAATTTAATTGGAGAAATTGTTGGTACGTGCCCTAATAGGTAAAATTTCCATTTTTACCTAATGTTACTTGGAACTCGTGATGACCATAGCGAGTTCTAAAGGCTGTTTTTGGAATGTATTCTTCTCGAACCTTAACTTGATGGTAACCCGATCGAAGGTCTATTTTTACATAATAGGTCGAACCTTGTAGTTGATCGAATAGATCGTCGATTCTTGGCAAAGGGTATCGGTTCTTTATGGTTAATTTTTTTAGCTCACGATAGTCGATACAAATTAAGTAACGATCCATCTTTCTTTTTCATGAATAAGGCGGGAGCTCCCAAGGTGAGGAACTAGGTCGGATAAACCCCTTGTCCAGAAATTTCTTGTAGTTGATTTGCCGTTCTTGCATCTCGGATGGTGCCATCTATAGGTGCGTGGGCCGGCGCCGCTCACACTAAATCAATTTGAAATTCTACTTGGCGTGATGGTGGAAGTCCGGGTAAGTCTTCAGGGAAAACTTCAGGAAATTCACTAGCGATAGGAACGTCTTCAAGTCGTTTTTTTTGGATTCCTTCTCGGTAACATGAGCTAGAAATGCGTAACATCCTTTTTCAATGTACTTCATGGTTTTCATACATGAGATGATGTTTAAGCGAGTTTCACTTTGATCACCACGGATGACCAAAGTTTCATTGTTACAAGGAATGTGAACAACTTTTTCGCCATAGATGATGTTGGCTCGATGTTTTGACAACCAATCCATGCCAATAACCACATCGAAACTTCCAAGTTCGATTGGCATGAGATTGATGCTGAATGGATGATCTAAAAGGTTGAGGGTACAGTTTTGGAGTACAGTATTGGTGTTTACTAAGTTTCCATTGGCTAATTCAATACTATAGTGAGTATCCATAGTGGTTGGTGCAATATTAAGTAAAGGTGCAATTTTGGAAGATATAAAGCTCATATCAGCACCGAAATCAAATAAGACCTTAACAAGATGATTATTGAGTGAAAACGTACCGGTGACTACGTTCGGGTCTTGTTGAGGTTCACTGTTGCCCATAACATAGGCTCTACCACGAGCATCTCCGCCTTGTTGGCCACGGTTTTGAGGACAATTGGGTTTGACATGTCCTTCTCCCCCACACCGAAACATGTAACTATCGGTTGAAGGTTAGCTCAAGTAGCCACAACTTTGCTTCTACAGTCTTTAGCAAGATGTCCTGGTTTTTCACACTTGCGGAACTTGGCTGGGCAAGGACCCATATGATGGTAGTTGCATTTATTGCACTTTGGGTAGGTTCCACCATAATTTCCTCCAGCTGGTCCTGCAACATAAGCCGTTGAGGCTTCTTGTCTTTTGTTTTGTTGCTGATGGTGTTGGGTGTTACGATTTTATTTGTTGGAAGTGTTTCATTGGTTGTTATCCCATTGTCATTTGTTGTTGTTGTTTCGGTTGTTGTTGTTGTTGGTATGGTTGTTGTTATTACGGTAGTTGGTGTAGTTGGTGGTAGTGTTGAGATTCTGTCTTTGGGTAGCTCCTGTTCGAACCACTTGATCCATGAGACTTCGAGACATTCGCATAGCATCATCAAGTGACTTTGGATCAAACGATGTCACGTTTCCCTAGATGATAGGCATAAGTCCCGGATATATCTCTAAACAACTTTTCAGTTGTCGGAACCATTGATGGACATAGTATCGCCAATTCTTGAAATCGGCGGTTGTAAGTAGCAATGTCAACACCTTTGAGAACATGGTTCCAGAACTCACTTCCATTTACGTCATCTCTATGAGGGCAATACTCCTTGATCATTAAACCCTTTAGAACAACGAGATTTGATAAGCACTCACGATGCCTATTGGTTGAGCAACTGCATTCCACCATGATAATGCATGATCTAGTAGTGTACAAGTGGCATATTGAACTTTGTCACTTTCGGCGCATTTTGATTGAGAACACAGACTCCATTCTTTCAAACCAGCGAGTTAAACCCACGGCTCCTTCTGAACCCTTGAAATTTGTGGGTTTGCAACTCATAAATTCCTTGTATGAGCAACCTCTAGTTGCACTAGCTGCGGCAAGCCTAGCGGCTTCGGTGGGCCGGCAACCGGCCGGCGGCTTCGGCGAGCTGCGGTTGTTGCAGCGGGGTAGCGGCGGCTGCGGCGGCGGCCGGCGGCGAGAGGCAACTTCAGCGGCTATAGCTTTCGTTCCGCGTTAATTGCTGCATTCACTCGGGTAGTAATCATTCGCTCAATGGCGGTGAGTCATTGGTTGAGGTGCTTTAGCTTTCTTTGGCGGCATGATTCTATCAAAAGAGAGATATCGAGTTATAAAAAATCATGATTTTTAATGGAAGGTTAGAAATAATAAAGTTTGTAGTTTTAAACCATAACACATGATAGCATAAAACAAGAGTTTTTATTCACATAACGTTGATTGATTTACAAAATCGAAACACATTTACAAGCTTCTTCAAAATTTACTAGCTGAAACTTTCGGTTTAGTAATTACAACGATTTACTACTGCTAGCTATTACATAAGTTACACAGAGTTTTCTAACTGATTCTAATCAGTTTAGGAGTACAAAAGATAACTAGTATATCACACTAGTCTATGATTGGTTGGACGAATCGATGTTTCCATATACGGCTAGAACATCGATGCTATCACTTAGACGGTTTTCTTCGACCTCTTTTTGTTATATCTTTTGTTGCATGGCATTCATAGAAGATTGCATATCATACAACTCCTTTCAAAGACAATATCGGTCGAAGTTAGCAACGTCTAGTCGGATCTCTTCCGAGTTTAAGTGATTTCGCAGTTCTTGAATCTGTGCCCCGTCTTGGCCTTTGGATTCTTTCCTCTTGATAACCTATCTTTGATGTCTTCACATCCAGTTAGTGGATGGAAGATGGTATCTACAACATAATCCAAGTCCCTTTTCACATAACTCATATCTAGTATGAATAAGTCCGGCGTTGGCGAGCACCGGATGGCCTCAGTTTTGCGCAGCGACAAGCGATTCTTTTTGATTCATATGCGCGCCATACTTTGGACTTTATGTTGAGTTAGGTCCATGTGTTGTTTTAAGCGGTAAAGTTAAGTATTGGGCGAGTTTATGAAGCGGTATCATTGTGGATGACCGCCGAGCTTCATGAGTGGATGTTGGTCCTTGAGTAGGGTTAGGAGGATTAGGTTGGAAGATGTTTCGAGGCAGGAGGTGGTGATAATGGTGCTACACCATATACATAGTTTTCCTCTTGATCATCCTCGGATTCAACCCAATCTTGAACATTATATTTAGGAGAATGCGGTATAATCGGATCCTCTTCTTCTTAAATCGTCCATATCTTCGTATGGTTCATCTTCGTAATCAACGGCATCAAGGTAGTCGTCATTTAATATCGGGAAAATCAAGTTCCGGAATGATTGGAATGTTTGGAATTTGTTAGGGTGATCTTGGGACGTAATCGGGAGATCTGACGCAGAACATAGTGTCTACAAAAGGATATGATGTTAAAATAGTTATAATATTTAGGGGAAAGCTTTAAATAATTCAAGTGTATATAATATACTAATATGTTCATGTTATTATAACATGTCTTGAAAGTCCATAATCGTCCGGAGGATGGAAGGCACGGAGAACGAAAGGCTATAAAATGTTTTTGTTTATAAAAGTAGTTATAGTTTAAGTATTAATTTAGACTCGTTTCTCTATAACTATGGCTCTGGTACCAATCTGTAACACCATTTCGTGATATCAGGGAATTCAAACTGGTATTACTTGATGGCACAACATCATAATAATAGAAAACGATCTCTAAAGGAGTCGTTTTAAAAGGCTTTATCATTCAAATATATCAGAGTTTACAAAATAGGTCCCAGTTGGTTCCATTGATTACAAAACATGTCATTATAAAGTTTTTGATGTTTTGTGAATGATAAATTATTTATCTATATAGCCTTCTTGATCTTGCCCTTAGGTGCGACTTAGGCATTATGGACCGAATTACATGCTTAAAACTGTCAACACAAAGGTTGAGTGAAATTCATAGAGTTTGTTAAATGGTTGAACACATTATGTTGGTAGTGTGAGTTAATTAGACTCATACTAATGGTTTGAAAACAAAACAGTTATTATTAGACTAAGCATCATGCAATCAAGGCGTGAACGTGTTCCAAATTTAATTGGAGAAATTGTTGATGCACGTGCCCAATAGGTAAAATTGCCGTTTTACCTAATGTTACTCAAATATAGTGCGTTTGTTTGCCTCTAACAGGGCCAACACAAGCGGGATTCGTCAATCTCAATAGATCTATTCACAATATTAGCGCCACTCTCATATAGTGATTAATGATTCATGATTTAGGGACTTATGTTTGGCAAATGCGGTAACTTAGTGCTAATAAAACAATCGGATAAGCATACAGTTTGAAAGCAATGTGTTCGGTTTGAAATAAAGCATGTATCTCCCCAAGAGTTTGTAAAACAATTGCGTAAATAGAAAGTGGGGCTATGAACTCACTAAGAGTGATGATGTTAAAGTACTACTTGGATGTGATGGATAAGTCCGAGGAGAAGACTTCTACGATGTGACCTAAAAATGAAATATTCTAGACTTAGGTTTGGAATAATGTTTAAGAAAACATAAACCATCCTATATATATTCCTATGTTGATCATGATGTAGTCAATTATTATTTGATGTTTATAGAAAGATCTTTAATATGTGGCATTATATAGTTTATAGATATCATACTACCGTTCTGGCCATCATAATTCATAGGTCATGCAGTAAACGTTCGAGGAGATGACGTTTTACTCAAATGAAACCCCTCACATGAAGCTCCCTACTATTTTAGAACTTAGTAGACACAATATATGTTTTGAGTGAAGATTGTGATATAAATAAGTTTATCATGTTTTTACAAGTTCTCGTCGTTTCATAAATATGATTACCTTAGTTAACGGTCTTGGGTAAACAAGCCTTGAGGCTTTAGCCATGGCCTTGCCGTGACTTTGGTCTTGACTACCATAGTCTTGAGACTCATCCTTGACCTTAGCCGTAGCCGTGGTCTTGGCTTATGGCCATTAGGCCTCTTGGTTTGTTTTTAGTTGTGACAAAAGTATAGTTGTGAGTCTATATTTCGGCGGTTTACTTTTTGAAAGATTATGGCCTATTTATGCGTTTTCAAGGTCCGAGCTTCTTTAATATTGAAGGAAAACGTCGTTCCGGAAAAATTTCTTGTTTTAACTTTTTGATGATTCGAACCAGAAGTATCACTTTTAAAATGGCAGAACTCTTAACAGCTTATACATGACAGTTTTGGCGTTTAGGTTTCGCTAACTTCTTTTGCTTATAACTTTTGACTTTCGTTTGTAGTTTAGTTCAAATTGCTATGTTTACCTTTTTATCTTGTATAACATATTATGTAAGTTAGAAAGTCCATATGTTACTTATTTTAATGGTCTCCATGTGTAGAATATGACTAGTTTACTAGTTTGTTACTTTTTATGACAATATATAAATTAAAACATGTGATTGAGTAGATGTACATCATGAATCAACATAGTAACTATATATATAGCATGAAATAGTTAAGATTATGAATAATAAAGATGAGATGATGGTGGTGATAAGTTGCTTACAACTTTTGGCTTTCAATAAGAAAGGAGTAACTTAGTAAGGATAGGACTTTGATTGATCACTTAAGACTTCGGATTGAGCTAGCTTTCCACACCTTGGAACCCTTGAAAACTTGAAGAGTTGGTGATGAAGTACTAAGTGACTTGAGTGGATTTAAACTCAAGAAGATCACTTAAACTTGCTAGAGATTTGATGAAGTAGCTTGATCTTTGGAACTTCTTTGCATAAACTTGGAGTTTAAAGATCAAATGATGGAAGATATGATGGTTTTAAGTTATGAACGACCCATATCAGTATGGGAGGGATTTTATGATGTATTTCACTTCCTATTTATAGGAGGGTAAGTTTGGTTAACCATGTATTGGGTTAAATATTAACCATGGTTAAGTTAGGACACTTGTAATGATCAAAATGATGCATGCTTAGGATCAAGCCACCACCATGGTGATTCATACTAAGAGGCTGTCACATATGTGTGACAAGGCCTAGATGACAAGTCTTGATAATATCAAGAGTTTAGAGTAAGTTTTGTTAGTTAAATGTCGATCGTAAGTCGTTATTTATAAATAAAACCGGGTATCGTAAAATCTGAAACTTGCAGGAATGAAGAGACTCATAATTATACTCCATCTAAAAATATAAAATGGGTGATAAGTCTCATTGGGTGCAAAAGCGGCAAAAGCTGGAAATCGGGTCAAAAGCGTAATCGCAGTTTATCAGAAAAAACGAAATTTCGAGCTTGTAGTGAATTTATTTAGAGTAGACTAAAATTAGTCTAAAAGTGATATGAGATATCAAAATGTGGTTTTCGTCATACGCGGGATAATTTTTGAGTTATACGTGAAGTCTAAAAGTTATGCGATTTAAGCAAAAATGTAAAACGTACAAGGTTAATTTCTTTATGGTCAAAGGAGGAGGGAAATATGTTTGAATTTTCCAAAAATGTAAAGTGTCAAAACATATTAGAAATACATTGCAGAGAATCGTTAAGTGGATGTAAGTAGAATTGTTTAAAAGCGTAAGTTTAATTTTGTCGTAGATGGTTTATTTGGTAACATAAAAATGAATTTTAAAAATTTTCAAATTAATCATGAGTGATCTAAAAATTAATCTGATGTGAGAAAAATTATCAGATTTGATTTTCGTTAAGCGCGTGATGTTTGAACGGTGGACCGTCCAAAATGAAACTTTATAACGATGTTTTCTTAATAACTTTTGCGAAAATGATCTAACGATTGTCAAACTCTCAATTCATTACTAAAATAATTTATCTTACGAGAATGTGAAATAAAATTTTTACGGATGAATAGTGAAAGTGAATAGTAAATTCTCGAAAATGAAAAGTAACCTGAAAGTACGGGTGGTTACACTGGAGGGGGGATTAATTGCGACACCATTACCAGACCGAAGCGCAGCACGTGGGGATCTATTCTCTCATCGATTAATAGCCTCAAATCAAAGGGTATTGACCTCTTTTCCTTTTGTTCTCGTAAGATTGGTAATGGTTTGGGTTCAAGTTTTTGGTTTTGTTAATACAAATAAGCCGTAAAAACGTTTATTTATATTTTACGATCTTCTAATGTTTTGTCGATAACAAACGTAAAATCATTTTAGTGAAACAAAAAGAATACGTAAATAGTTTGAGTCAATAGTTTCCTAACACACTTACGTTTTCACATAAAACACTAAAACAAGTATAAGTGATTTTATGATTTAGATACATATGTACAACAACTAGTGTTTACATCTTTGGGTTATATACTTAAAACTAAGTATACTAAAATGGGTAAAAACAAGTATATACTAAAATGGGTAAAAACAAGTATATACTAAATGGGTAAAAACTAGCAAATGGTATTGATCCATAACCCATGGTTTTATATATACTACTTAACCAAGTTCATTGTATCTAGAAAGAAAACCATGGATCAACCCATAACCATGACCCATGACCCATAACCAAAAATACCATGGGTAAAGAGGGCGTTCCACGGATCCACGGCTTTGTGCTAGCTGATCCTTGTGGGAGGGATCAGGGGATAGAACGATGAAAATTCCTCTATAAATAGAGAGTCATTTCTCCCTTTCTACTCACGACTTTATACTTCCCCAAGTATTAAGCCTCCCTCTACCTCAGATCCAAGAGCTCTATGTAGTTTGTCTTTTGTTTTTGTGTGATTCTCTAGGTTCCTCTTAAAGGCGAGATCACCACTTCTTGAAAACGAGCAAGCTCAAGTCCATGAGTTGCCATAGCCGTCATCATCAACAACTAAGGTTTTCTTGTTGATAGTTCTATCTTTCTCCATAGATGTTGGGTTGAAGGCATTAGTGAAGGATCCGAAAGTGTCAGATGAAAGCATTAGTGAAAGGTGCTTATCATCGAGTGTCAAAGCATTAGTGAAGAATGCTAATGGTGTGAGGCATTAGTGAAGGTGCCGCTGTTGTGGGCATTAGTGAAGGATGCCAAAGAATCTAATCAAGTAGCATTTGGGAAGAATGCCTAGGTCGTATAATCGATGAGGTGCATCGTTATACATATAAGTATTAAAAAACGTCATTAGGAACACTATTTTATCTGATCAGCGAGACATATGGCATTGGTCTTTGGATGGTTCTTCGAGGTTTCTATTGCTTCTATTCGCTCTCTAGTGGACTCTAGGTTGTTGTTTACTTGTGATGAAGCCACTCATTGGAATGGTACGCTCCCCATTAAAGTTAATGTTTTTCTATGGAGGTTGAACCTTAACAAGCTTCCGTCTAGGGTAAACTTAGATAGGCGTGGTATAGATGGCATCTAAGCTTATCTCCTTCTGTCAAGGTGACATAGAGATGGTGAATCACACGTTCTTCAATTGTAGTTTGGCTAAAGACTTGTGGTCCCTTTTAGCTAAATGGTGGGACTTGGACATTCCTATTTGCGGCAATATTGAGGAGTGGTATGTTTGGTTAGGCGGCTACATGTCTCCTCCGAGGTTAGTTCGTTTATTGAAGTGGGGTACTCTTTTGTGGTCCATTTGGAATTTTCGTAATCATTTGATTTTCTCTAGTACCCCTCCTAAGAAATCGACGATTTGGGATTCCATTGTTCAATCCTTTATGTGGATTTCTTCTAGAAATTCCAAAGGCAAAATTAGTTGGGTAGGTTGGTTGTATAATCCTATTGCCACTATTACTTCTATGTAATCTTTCCTAGCTTTTGCTAGCTCTTAATAAAATCTGATGTTCAAAAAAAAAAAAAAAAAAAACAATTTATTTCACAAGCGTTCTCTCTCACTTTCAAATTTCACATGTTACATTTTAATACAAAATCCTGTAATTATGAATTTAAATAACGTTTCACGAAGATTATTCTCGATAAACTAACTATACGATTCGAATGACCTGGCTACACTCGTGAAATGTTAATATTAATGTTAGCATTGATCTTACCCATTAAATGGACATGCATCTACGTCACATTGATATGGAAAAAAATGACCTGGCTAAAAACGTGAAGTGTTGCCTAAATCTTGTAACAGTAATCTTAAACCATAATTAAACATTATAAACTACAGAATCAGATTAAATTTGTTACATGAAATATTTTTCTGTACGTGTGCACGTGTAAGATAAAGAATAGTTCAATTTAATTAATATATTTTTCTGTGTAACACCACAATGCCAACCTTCTCATAAATGTGGTTTCATTAACCAATAGATCTATTAGTTATCTTTCCACAAACTGCTTATAGAGTATTTATATCGGTATTCTGAGGTGCCCTAAAAGTCAGGCACAATGGAAGTAAGGTGTGGTGGCCTTTACATATACAATATGAATTTGTAGTACGGAGTCCATGATTTTGCTTTGCAAATTATATAAACAATGTCGAACATGTAACTATACGTGTCTTTTGATTCCCATAAGAGCGTGTTGAGCGAAAGTGCACTAGCTAGTGTCTCCTTGTAGGAGGGGAGAGGCAAAGGTCACGAGTCACGACGATGTTATGCAGAATATATAACTAAAACGTAACTAGGGTAAACATGTTTGAATTTCTTTATGTATACAATGTAGAAAGTGTTGTAAATAGTGCATGTATTGCTATTAGAGACAAATAAACCATAACATAAAACATAAAAGTGTAGAAACGATACCGTAAATCTTTTTGGTTGTGAAGACTCAAAAACACAAACAAGGAAAATGTTGAGGCCTGTGATGCTCACAGTTTCCTTAAGACAGATTAGTCCTCTCCACGGTGCTTAAGAATCGTGAACGTCTATCTCCCAGGATACACTACTAGAAAAAGTGCCAATAGCAACGAAATTTTTGCAACAATCAATAAGTCGTTGCTAAATTCACACATTAGCAACGAATATAGCAACGAATTTCACCAAAAATGGAACAATCTTTTAGCAACGATTATTAGTTGCTAAATTCGTTGCTATCTTCTCAAAATTTGGTGGGAACACCCCCTCCACCTTTTTAGCAACGACTTTCTCCGAAATTTTCGTTGCTAAAAATTTAGCAACGAAGTTTCAATTTTTGCCAATCAAGCTATCAATTATTAGCAACGAAATTGCAAATATAGCAACGAATCATTTGTTGCAAAAACTATTTGTAAAAAATTTTGAATATTTTTGTTGCCAAATTTATGAAAAAGTTGTGGGAAAATCCCACATTTCTTTATAAAGGCAATTACATTTTGAATATATATCCTTGAAAAATGAAAAATTACATTTATATCCTTTACATGTAAAAACCATTGTATCATGTACTTTAAAACTTGTACCAAGAATATATATGCAATTATTCACCTTTAGAGGAATGTATAGGAAAATATTTTTTCACCTTCTTATAAACCTTATTAACTTATGACGGTTTAATTTTAGCCCAATTACAATAATGTATACACATATGAATATAACATGCAATCCATTACATGCATAAATATATCATTTATGGTTTATCTATAGTAAATAGATAACGTACATTGTTTATAGAGTAAACTACACCATTCGTCCTTGTGGTATACGTTGACCATCAAGTTTCGTCCTTTGACCAAAAAATTTGCACCGTTGGTCCTTAAATGCGAAACGTTACTCAGCGTTGGTCCTTCACTCTAACGGTCTTTAATAACGCTCGTTATCTGTTCACGTGTGATACCCACGTGAGGGTATTTTAGTCTTTTCATCCCTAACCTTTAACTTTATCTTCTCTATCCTATTACTTTCCAGCTTTATTTTTTTTGACACATCTCTTTCACCCAAATCTGGAATCCCCACCATCTTCACGTTCTTCAATAGTCACTCTCAAGCCTAGGATGGGTCACTTTCCATCTTCCTCTCATTCCAAGGTTACATCACGATACCTTCTTGAAGACCACGGTGGAAAGTGATGTTTGACAAGGATAGATTTCCATCAACACGGGGTCATCAAAAAACACTCAAAGATTTTCCATTTGTTCATCCATAAAGAGGGACGAATTCATCACAGGTTTCCTCACTTTTTCACACAGAATATCAAATTAGGGTTCATGATAGATTAGGGTTTTTTTAAATTGAATTGAAGGTTTGTAAATTGAAGTTGTAATTAGGCTATTGAGGAGTCAAATTGTTCAAGAAAGTGGTATACGTTGACCATCAAGGAATTAGTTTATAGAATTAGTGTACATCAGTAGCAGATGGAGGTCGCTTCGTCCATGAAGACGAAGAAATCAGCAGATGGAGGTCGGTTTTGACTAAATTTTTTTGGTCAAAGGACGATCCTTGATGGTCAACGTATACCACAAGGACGAATGGTGTAGTTTACTCTTGTTTATATGTCTTAAAAGTGTGAACTTTAGCATCGTGACTGTTTGACTCGCATCAAAAACTAAAGTTTATGTGACTTGTTGAATCCAAGATCCGGACTCAACTAGGGTATAATAATAACAATGATTGAATGCACAGCGGAATAATAATTAACACAATCAAAGTTACCAATAAGGTTTTCTCAATAAACAATGATCCTCTATGGATCTCTATAACCCTCTCTCAATCTGTTTTTCCGGGAATGTTTTTCTCAAGAGTTTTTTTCTTGTTCCAGTGTCTTACTAATACAAAAGCTATCAGTTCCTTTTATACACAAGGAACCCTAAATAAACAATAATATAAAATAAAATGCATATCACTACCTAAAATAGGTCATGCATATCCTAACAAACTATAGAATACGCGGAATGACTATCTCATGAGAAACAAACTCTGCGTTAATATTACTTGTGAAACTCTTCTTCGCGAGAATCCATATACTTCAGAATTCCTTCATGAGAATCCATGTACTTATTGATTCCTTGACATTATTTTCAGTGAATTCCTACTTTGCGGAATTCCCAACAATCCTCCCCTAAGCTGGAATTTGACGTGGTTAAGTTCCAGTTTCATGATAGATCTTTAACACTTCAAAACAAGAGGATTGTGCTCGAACATCGGCCAGAAAAGAAACAAAACAATAACATCTCTATGATGACAAAACTTTGAAACGCCAGATCTTTGCAGCAACAAATGACAACATGTACATCAAAACATATTAGTTTCATACTATTCTCATCACATCCGGGTGTGTTAACTCCTGTGAGAGGTGAATCATTGAAAATAATGGATTTGATGTCTCTTACCAATAGCCATCACCTACTGGGTAGCCAAATGTTTCAATTCGAAAACTATGGTACTGATAACCATCGATTTATTAGCAAATCGGCAACCATGAACGGTTTGAAATGTCTTTACCTGTAGCCGTTTGCTCAGGACTAGCCAATCCTTTGGTCACCTAATAGGGCAGCAACCATGGTGAATTGATGACCATTTCAACTCTCAGCAATGAAGCATGGGAGAGTGAAGTACCCTATGATTTTGAGCAAACCATTACTATTATCAACGGAATTGAGGCGTCTTTACCAAAACCCGTTTGCTTTTGGACTAGCCAACTCTTTGATGGAATGTCGTCATCATCATGGTGAGTTGATTACCATTTATGGATTTCATGACCTTTACCACAAGCCATAATCCTGTGGGCTAGTCAACTATTGTGTTAGAAAGACATGGTGAGATGAAAACCATTAGTTGTGTGGTAATTAACCAACACCAAAACCTGCAAGCAATAAAGAGTAGAAACTAAACACAGACAGGTTAGAGATTTTTTTTTTTTTTTTTTTTAATTTTTTTTTTATTTTTATTATTATTTTTTTTAACAAACCAAAGTTCAGTAACCTAAGTGAACAAAATAAAAGTTTGGTAACTTAGACGAATAAAGTTGGAAAGTTTGGCAACCTATTTATCTAAAAACCCTTTTTTGTTTATTCACTTGTTTATCCAACTTTTTATCAAATTTTAATCATTTAGTCATAGTTTCTTGGTCATTTCCCCGCGTGCAACCCTAATAGAGCTATAATCATATTTATGTAGCTACCCGTATCGCGAGTGTTTGACTCACATCAAAAATTGACTTATTATGTGATTTGACTTGCGACGCTTGAAAGAATTATATGCAAAGGCACAACGAATCTTTCACCATTGGTCTTCGCAGAAATTCGGAATGGTCACACCGGTGCACACCAAACAGAACATGCAAATGAAAAAAGAGAAATTAGTTACGAAGTGAAATGAGAATAACGAGGAAATAAAAATATTGTAGTATTTTCATTAAGGGGTTAGAAGATAATTAACCAAAGTATAATATTTATCTAAAATAAAACTTAAGGGTAATAAAAGGAAAAAACCACAACCCCCCTTCTAGTTTTACACAGCTTGGAAAAAGAGAATGTGGTTGAGATAGAAAAGGAAATTGTTGTAGCAGGAAGTAGAGCACTCTCCTGTACGAGGTAAGGAAGGCAGTCCACCTGTCCTCCTTGTCTGCTCCTTAAATGATCAACTCCTAGCTCCCTGGCAGCCGTTGATCATCCCTCAAGGGTTTATCTCTAAACCCTACTCGTCTCTCTATAAATAAAAGGCTTCACACACAACCTCACAAGTTTTACACACTTGGGCAAATATTGCTTCAAAGCAGTCAAGTACGGTCTTTGTTTAAGCATTACCCGAGCTTCTTGATCTTCGTCATTCTCATCGGGTCCTTACCGTTTTACACGGGAAACTAAACAAAAAAAACATTCCCATCCCATCTCATAAACCGATTACATACCATAAGTAAACACACACTAATCCTTTCAATAACTCTAGATTTGATAGTTGGAAATTGCGATTGTAAGAGCCCTTTTTCAACACAATTATATATAGAGCGCATTTATTCATGATTGGACTATCTTTAGCACGTCGTTGTTTCGCACCAAACTGAAAAAAATTTAAACTGATAGAAACAACCGACACCTTTTATATTACTTAAGGGTGGAAACGAGACAAGCCGCTCATGAAAGCTCAGGATTATATCTGTAAAAAGCTCGAACGAGTCGAGTCTATCTTTGGGCTCATTTAATAATCAAGTTCGAGCACGAAAATTATATACAGAGATCTACCATTTCACAATCAATTTATGGCTCAGGATAAATATATGAAGCTGAAACGAGCCCGAGCCTAAAACCGAGTTTTATAATTATAAATGAGCTGACCTCTGAAGGCTCGGGATTGCCTGTTTCTATCCCGAGGTAGTAAAAGTAAAACCGTACATTCAGTTCGGGTCTAAATCATAAAGTACGTGCTTAGGCTGAAAGTAATGGTTGGTGACTTAGTCATTCGGTTTGGGTCTAAATCATCAACCGTACATTGCGTTTAATGTTTTGGGCCACTCGCTCGTGAGTCATTCACCATAGAGTGACTTTTGTTCCACTCCGTCTGGTCTTACAAATTCTATAAGTAAACTTTATAGAGAAATGATAGGGGGCCTAAAATTAGGCCTAAAACCAAGTGACATCATCATAATGATTATAGAATAAGTGGGTCGCTGTCTACAGCCATCAAGATGATGACACTTGGTTTTAGGCCTAAGTTTAGGTCCCTCTATCATTTCTCAACTTTACAATATATGGTTTTTATGATTATCCTTGAGGTGGCAAAACGGGCGGGCCGGGAGGGCACGGGCACGGGTTAGAATGGGCACGGGCTTAAACGTGCATTAGCTAAACGGACACATGTTTTACAAATCGCTTAATAAAATACTTAAAAAGACGAAATAAATTACTTAAACGTAATATCTTATTTATATTAAAAAAACTTAAATATATTATATAAAAAAAGATTTTTTTAAAACGATCGTAATGCTATACAATTGAGAAAAAAAATGTGTCCGTCAGTGCCCATTTAAGTTTTCAATGGGCTATATATGTCACTTAAAAAATGAAATTTAAATGTGTCAAAATCTTTTAAAAAGTTAGCCATTTAGCCCCTTTTGGGCACATTTTGCCACTTCTAATTATCCGCAATAAAAAAAATATGAAATTGAAGAGCGGCAAAACGGAATATGAAATTGAAGAGGGGCAAAACGAAAATTGAGAGCGGGAGAAAGATACGGAAAAGGGAGCATAAAGAAATAAACCCTAAATCTTATCCCAAATTAGATCTTAACCCGCCGCTCTCTTTTCTTTTTTTCTTCTAACCCTAGGTACGTTTAATACAATCTTAGATCTATGATATATCGTATGTTTAATACAATCTTAGATCTATCTATTGATTATTTTTCTTTTTAATTTTATGCCTAGTCTTATAAATTTGTAACCCACGTATGTGGCTTTTGTTTTTGTTGTATATGAGTGTTTGTTAAGATTGATTTTTGTCAAATTAATTGTTGTAATATAAAAAAGTTTTGATCTTAAGTGTTGGGTTTTTTGCTTATGATTGTGGGTTTTGTGTCATTGTAGGAGGTCATTGTGTTTTTTTTCAGTTGTGTTCTTAGTCTATGGTTTCTTCACATATTTCATTACTTGGTATGGTTTTTCTAACTATTTCGCTTTGTTGTTGCTATATATTGGATGTTCTTGCTAAAAAATATTTTTGATTTTGAAAAATAGATATTTGATATGTTTTTTTTTTGTTCTTGGCTCTAAAACTAGAAGTTAGATATGTTTTTTGCTGCTTGAATAACTGCATCAGTATAGCCTTTCATGTTGTTATGTACTAGTTAGCTTCTTTGACCCGTTTGGTTTCATTGAGCAATTTTTTTAATAAGTCGGTATATATAGTATGTTAGATGTATTTGCTATTAATATGTTCAAGTTTATGCAGGTTCATGTAACTTATTATTATTCCATCATTTTAATAATTTTGTATGCTTATTAATTATCCTTTAATGTGTATCCGCAGAGTACATTTTTACCATTGAAAAGTTTACTTGTGCTTTATGAGTTCATTTCTATTTTTCGTCTGTTACACGACAGATGGCTGGAAGGGAATTTTTTATCGCAAGTTGAGGGAAAAGTTCTCGTCGAGTTAACGTATCACAAAGATCAACACCAGCAACCCACCTTCTACGTTTTATGGATCTTAATTCTTATCACCATCATCTGGATTGGTATGAATACAAGGAAACAATGGATTTGAAAGAGGTAGATTAGCGTATGCATAGTCTATTTACATGTATGATCTTGAAATTGCTTGTCTCTTAATTTTGTTTCTGTCACTTGTTGGAATTCATTAGCTTTTTAAGATAGCAAATTAAACCTGATCTTTTACTCAGATTTTTTTGTGTATGCATGATAGATGACTGAAAGGAGTCATTACAAAGTAATTAGAGGGAAGCCTACGAGATATTAACTTTGTTGACGCCTTCTTCACCAATGCTAGTAACACAACTGATACAGGCACCATGGATACGAGCAACCGAAGTCCAAGTCTCCTACCCTTTAGGAAGACTTGACTATTTCTTATTTGCATTTCTCACGTGCATTGAAATAAGTCCTTGTGAGGCTGGTCATGGAACGTGTCTTCTATAAGATCTTTGTAACCATCAAAGGCTAAAGGTGTTGGTGGATTGATTTGTGTCTCGTGGGTGGTGGTTGGGTAGTGGTGTTATTGGTTGTGTGTATCCATTGTGCCTGTATCAACAACCTTCTAAATTGTCTTCACCCTCGCTGATTGGTACGCCATCTATTTTTTACTTTCTGTTAACTTAAAGTTTTTTCAGGTTATAATGTTTCATAACAAGTTTTGTTGACAATTCAGTTTGTAATATCTCAAAAGTCGTTGACATTTCAGTTAACAATGTTTCATAACTTGTTTTTATTTGGTTGTGTGTATGACTTTTTCTTCTTAATAATTCAGTTTCAATGTTTTAGAACTTGAACTAGTTCTTATTTGTTGTGTTTGATCCATGATGTCTTTTGCACGCTCAATTGTGTATTATTGTTTTAAGTTTCTGGTTATTTTTGTAGGACAATGAATCAGGGAAAAGACACCTTAACTTGAGTTGCTTGAGAAGTTGTGGAAGAAAGAATAACATGGTAGTAGTTGGTGTGATACAAGATCAGAAAAGGTTGCGTCTGTATTAATTGTTAATGTCTGTGATCTAGCTTTTGATCTTCATTTGGACCCTGAGGCATGAGTGAAAGTCCTAAGTGTTTTGTGTAGTTGTATTAAACTTTTTGGTAGCTATATTTTGTATTTATAACTTTAGCCACCTTGATGTGTTATTGTTACTTTAAACGATTAGTATACTAATATTGCATCCGTTTATATATGGGAATCGGTCCTTTTTGGTGTAATAAGTTTGTTTACTTTAATAGAGCTGCATGTTTATATAAATGGAACAATATCAAAACACGAATAGCACGTCCTGTCGATAATTGATTTAGCAACGACCTAGGATCGTTGCCATTAGATCAATTGGAAACAAAAGAATTATCGTTGCTAAAGCTGAACTTAGTTGCTAATCAGCAACAATATTAACTTGTTGCTGATTGTTATGCAACGAATTTGTTTTCGTTGCTATCTTCAAAATTAGCAACGACTTATCATGAAACTGAAATTAGCAACGACTTGGATCTTCGTTGTTAAATAGCAACGAACTATGAAAATTAGCAACGAATTTCATGTTAGCAACGGGCGATATAACAACGACCTTAAGTTGTTGCCAATGTCGTTGCTAACGTCGTTTTGCAACGAATATAGGCCACTTAGCAACGAAATATGGCCGTTGCTATTGGCACTTTTTCTAGTAGTGATACAACAACAACGGATAACCCCGTTAGCACAAACGGGTTATCAAGGCGAACCAAAATCGTGCCTTCCCTCTATTACGAACGGATACACACAAGGTCAAGACTAATGGTGAACAAAGGAGAGGAGTGAGTTATTATTTCTAGGTGTATGAAAACAAATGAGAAAAGCTCTCATTTATAGCTAAAGGGGATGAAAGAAAAAACGGT
Organism: Chrysanthemum makinoi; assembly: GCA_910596185.1. NCBI lineage: Eukaryota > Viridiplantae > Streptophyta > Magnoliopsida > Asterales > Asteraceae > Chrysanthemum > Chrysanthemum makinoi. The sequence goes on from OU343225.1 coordinate 181,088,110, forward strand.
CACAATTAATACCATTAATCCTACTAATGGCTCATGAACACATAGTTAATTCAGTCGTTACACATGACCAAACATTAACCTTGTTCTTAACTCTCATTATTATACATGATGACCATCAATTGTCATTCAAACCAATAATTTGACCATATTTTCCAACAATCCCCCACATGAATGAAATTGATAAGGGAAAAAAATTTCAATGACTCGACATTGTAATAGAGTTTTGCAGTTGATATTTGCATAGGATAGGTAGGTGTTACCCTTTGAACCTTCCCTCGTGAAATATACTTAGCCTCCTAGCGACCAGGTAGAACTTGATGTCTTTGAATTGTCTGCTTTTTGTGTAGACGACAATATATATTCACACAAATATCTCCTTGACACATTTTGGTTCTCATAGTTATGTTCGTTATGGTCATGAACATTAGCCTGGTTCTGTAAGAGCTTTTAAGAATTGCGCCCCCACAATTCCCTTCGAAGCGACCCCACTTCTCTCTCACATTGGTGATTCTCCGTTAATCATTAAAAGCCATATGCTTAACCTCATATTGTCACTATCATAGGAATGGACTAGGAAGTTTACTAACTCAACTCCCTTAAATAAATATGGAGTTTATTACTCCCCCACAGTGACCTCGGTTTATACAATTAGGTTTTCCTATTGAACCCAGATCTTGGGATCTCCAGTCAGCTGGGTTAGGTTTTCCTTCATATAAACTTTTCAAGGGCTTTAGTCACATTCCTCTTCACGACTTGCTAACTAACTCTCACATTTAGCTTTTCGCAAGCGGATCCACAAAGTTATTCTATGACTTCATATTGTCAATAGGGATAACCCATGCTGAGAGTAGTTGTCGTATCGACATAATATGTCTGTACAAATTTGAGTTTCGTGTAACTCTAAATATATCATGCTCTAGGTAATTCTTGAGTATTCCAACTAGGCAAGAACTTCATGTTTGTTGATGTTCTTTTGAACTCTAGCTAGGCCGGAATCCCCCACATGGAATTTATCTCAAGAATTTTGTAGAAAGATTCTCTCTTTCAATGTATTAATCTTGTTTATAAGATTTTTTTTTCACATGGATATGACATCAAGATCCTTATTAATTTGTCACTTCAAAAGTTTCATACTAGTGTATGCAAAAATTTTGAATGTCTTATGTTAATTATGTTCCGTATCATAATTAACAGATTCCAAATCTAGCATGCTATAGACCAAGGAATCAAGCATATGACAGAAGATGCATCATTCTGATTACTCATAGCTTCATCTACTAACATTCTTCTTTTAGACAAATCACCACCTTAAACCACACATGTTTTAGGAAGATCCCGTAAGTTATATGTGTAAGTCCTACACTTATAAAATGTCATTCCAATTCACTTGTGATTATATATAATCACATTTAATCTCTTATCATTATATGATTATCACAATTTATTATGTGATTAAAATAACATAAAATCAATGTGTAATCATTTTACACAATCAAAATATGTCCAACTTAACGAATGGACTATTGCTCACATTGGATGACAATCACACCATTCAAGTTAGTTACATAAACCAACGTAATTCGTTGTCATCTATATGTGTGTTTTTTCTTGACATTTCACAATGTCCTACACGGTTATATTCAACACATAGTCATCTCTTACACATGACAAACCATTCGATTATTAGCAATATGAGTTATAACAAGTCTTGACGATTACCCAATTTCAACCACATTTTCCTTAGCATGCTCGGGCACATAACTCTTCTTTAGAGCCAATTTGTTGTCTTCTTCAATGCGAAGACGAACAATGAGATCCTCCAACGACATTTCCTTTCGCTTATGCTTTAGGTAGTTTTTGAAGTCTACCCAACTAGGTGGTAATTTCTCAATCATTCTTTGCCGCTTGAAACGTCTCACTCAAATTCATGCCTTCGGCATGGATATCATGTAATACAACTTGAAGATCTTGTACTTGGCTCATCACGGTTTTTGTATCAACCATTTTGAACTCTAAGAACCTAGCCACCACATGCTTTTTAGTTCCTGCATCTTCAGTTTTGTATTTCTTCTCCAATGATTCCCATAGTTCCTTGGCCGTCTTTGTTTTGCAACACACATTGTACAACGGATCAACCAACCCGTTCAACACATAGTTACGGCACAAAATTCCGAGTGTTTCCAAGCATCTACCGGCCACAGATTGAGCATCACCTCCCCTTCGACAATTTGAGGAGCGGTCGGTAAGGCCGAGCCAAATTCAATGTGGTGAGGTAAAAGAACATTTTCTCATTGCCACCTTTTGAAATGCAAACCGAGAAAATTTCTCGGGCTTTTCGGCATGGTTTGCAACAGTGTTGGCCAAAGGAGTATTTGTGGCATTCACAACTGGAGGCACATTCGTTTCGTTGCCCTCAACCATTCTGAAATTTCGACAAGCTCTAGTTAGCAATATATTGATAATTCATTTTGTGTCTGAGAGTGTACCACTTTGTATATACATAAAAGCTGTCCATATCTCAATCAAACCCTGCATATATGAACTAGTTTCATTTGAATGATTATACATTGAACACAAACAAGTTAGGAAACAAATTCCTTTTGTATAATCATCCATACAGTTTTACTACACAATTATTTCATCAAACCAATTGTTTTTTTTTCTTTTCGGAAAATTCCAAAGCGGATTTTAAGCACCAATGAAATATTCCGCAAATCAAATTAAAAAATATCAAAGGAAACATTTATGCACTAAAATCAACAATCAAACGAAAATTTTCTCCATAAAATCAGCAATCAAACTACATATTTTCTGTATAAAAATCAGCAATCCAAACAACAGATTTTCTGCATAAAATCAGCAGGTCAAATAGGTTTTAAAGTCACTTTTCAACACATAGATTTCACCAACAACAACAGGCCTTAAAGATCACTTTTCAACATGAAAAATTCAGCAAACAATCACCTTCAAAGCCACTTCCGATACAAGCGGCTCGTCTTAAACGAAAATCGACAAAAAGAAATTCATTTTGCATAAAATTTTTTTCAAAGCAAATATATTGATTTTGCATAACCAAATCGAACTAACCATCATTATAAAACTGAAATAAGCACTCTTACTTTAGCTAATTAACAACTTCTATATTGATATTTCGTTATGACCTTTTTGATACAATAACTATGCATTAAAATAAACATGGCATAAAAGCTGTTTAAGTATAACACATAAAGGGGCTGATTGTAAGACTTGAGCAAAGAACTTACACAAAGTATAAGCATATTGATTCCACCATAAAACATAATACCAGAGCACAATATCATATTAAAAACTTTCATGAAAACAGCATATAAAATTGAAAAATATCCAGAGCATATAAGATACATGAGTACTAGAACAACATAAATCATATGATAAGCACATCTCCAACCATAAACAAATATATAGAGATATGTCCAGAAATACTATAAAAAAAAACTTATGTGAATGCTATTAACACACAAGATCAAACGAAAACATGATCTAAATGTTCTCAAAAAGCAGGCCAAAACCGTTTAAAAGATTGTTCCAAATACTGTCATTGGGTAATGTATTTAGGAACTGTTTTAAGTACTGTAGGAGAATTGTACCGCACCCAACAACATAATTAGATAATAACAACACATAAAGAAGTTAAATCATAGCATATAAGTAAACATATAATCAAAGAACGCAAAGAGAGGAATGTTACACACCAAAAATCACAGCTTCACTCTTATTTCTTACTACTCACTCAGGAACTCCGACGAAATTTCAGGCAAGTTGGTTATCTCCGGCAGTACTTCTGCTTAAGCCGTTGTACCCTGGGAGACAGCCGTCTTTTTGGTAGACGCGAACTGTTTTAAGGGAACCGTGTTCAACACGGGACTCGGCTATGTATTTTATATGTTATAATTGTGATTCCTGTTGTGTAACATTCCTCTCTTTGCGTTCTTTGATTATATGTTTACTTATATGCTATGCTTTAACTTCTTTATGTGTTGTTATTATCTAATTATGTTGTTGGGTGCGGTACAATTCTCCTACAGTACGTGTATTGCTATTAGAGACAAACAAACCATAATATAAAACATAAAAGTGTAGAGAAATGATACCGTAAATCTTTCAATTGTTGAGACCCAAAAAACACAAGTAAGGAAAATGTTGAGGCCTGTGATGCTCACAGTTTCCTTAAGACAGATTCGTCCTCTCCATGGTGCTTGAGAATCATGAACGTCTATCTCCCAGGATACAACAACAACGGATAACCCCGTTAGCACAAATGAGTTATCAAGGCGAACCAAAACCGTGCCTTCACTCTATTACGAACCGGATACACAAGAAATATGAATGGTAACACAAAAGGAGAGGAGTGATGAGTTGTGTATTTTTTTTGATTGTATGAAGACAAATGAGAAAAGTTCTCATTTATAGGGGGAGAAGAACAAGAAAAACGGTCAAATTATTAATCACACTAATGGCTCATGAATTCAAATAAAACCAAAAATTAATTTTATCTTTAATCCCCATTAGTATGCTTGATGACACCATCAATTTTCATTCAACACTTTGACCAAATTTTCCAACAATCCCCCACATGAATGAAATTGATATAAGAAAACAAATTTCAAGACTCGATGATGTAATAGAGTTTTGCAGTTGATATTTGCATAGGATAGGTAGGTGTTACCCTTTGAACCTTCCCTCGTGAAATATACTTAGCCTCCTAGCAGCCAGTGGAACTTGATGTCTTTGAACTGTCCGCTGTTTGTGGAGACGACAATATATATTCACACAAATATCTCCTTGACACATTTTGGTTCTGATAGTTATGTTCGTTATGGTCATGAACATTAGCCTGGTTATGCGAGAGCTGTTAAATATTTGCGCCCCAACAATTCCCTTAGAAGCGACCCCACTTCTCTCTCACATAGGTGATTCTCGATTAATCATTAAAATCCATATGCTTAACCTCATATTGTCACTGTTCTAGGAATGGACAAGGAAGTTTACTACTCCCTTAAATAAATGTGGAGTTTATTACTCCCCCACAGTGACCTCGGTTTATACAATTAGGTTGTCCTATTGAACCCAGATCTTGGGATCTCCAGTCAGCTGGGTTAGGTTTTCCTTCATATAAACTTTTCAAGGGCTTTAGTCACATTCCTCTTTACGACTTTCTAACTAACTCTCACATTTAGCTTTCGCAAGCGGATCCACAATGTTTTTTCTATGACTTCATATTGTCAATAGGGATAATCTATGCTGAGAGTAGTTGTCGTATCGACATAATATGTTTGTAGAAATTTGAGTTTCGCGCAACTCTAAATATATCATGCTCTAGGTAATTCTTGAGTATTACAACTAGGCAAGAACTTCATGTTTGTTGACGTTCTTTTGAACTCTAGCTAGGCCGGAATCCCCCACATGGAATTTATCTTAAGAATTTTGTAGAAAGGTTCTCTCTTTCAATATATTAATCTTGTTTATAAGATTGTTTCTCCCATGGATATGACATCATGATCCGTAGTAATTTGTCATTTCACAAGTTTCATACTAGTGTATGCAAACTTTTTGAATATCTTATGTTAATTATTTTCCGTATCATAATTAACAGATTCCAAATCTAGCATGCTATAGACCAAGGAATCAAGCGTATGACAGAAGATGCATCATTCTAATTACTCATAGCTTCATCTACTAACATTCTTCTTTTAGAAAAATCACCACCTTAACCCACAAATGTTTTAGGAGGATCTCATAAGTTATATGTGTAAGTGTTACACTTATAACATGTCATTCCAATTCACTTGTGATTATATATATAATCACATTTAATCTCCTATCATTATATGATTATCACAATTCATTATGTGATTATAATCACATAAAATCAATGTGTAATCATTTTACACAATCAAAATATGTCCAACTTAGCGAATGGACAATAGCTCACATTGGATGACAATCACACCGTTCAAGTTAGTTACATAAACCAACGTAATTCATTGTCATCTATATGTGTGTTCGTTCTTGTTAGGTCACCATATTATCACAACAATATGTATTTCTAGAGAGAGAAAGTTTTAGAGAGAGAAAGTGGAAGGAACTAATGAAGTATTAATGAAAATGATAATTGCAATTAGAACCAACAACCCTCTCCCTTCTAGGGAGGGGGTATTTATAGTGTTTACATAAGTAGGGGTGTTTCCCCTTGGTTCTAGAAGAACCTTCTATCACAGCTCATGGGCTTACTACATGAGCTGTGAATCTAATTACAAACATTTATAAACCATAATTATTAACGACCTATTACAAATGAAATGACCTACACTTGATAATAAAACATGTTCCTAACAATCTCCCCCTAAGGGTTGGTCATCATTTGTTGTCTTGCTTAGGTCGTTTGGCGTCTTGAACTTCTTTGGCGTTCATAGCTTGTGACGTCTTTGATTCTTTGCATCTTTGTTCTTTGTTCTTGTTATTGTGATCAGTTGTGAAGTCTGTCTATCATCAGCATCTTTGTTGTTAGTGATGAAAGTCATTACCAGATGCTCATACTTACGGTGAAGTTTGTGATTCATATATTTGAAGCTCTCATTCTTTAACTTTGATCTTTAACTCATAACTTTGCAGATTCTTTGACTTTGATGTAGAATCTTTCTGAAATTTTCTTTGCTTTTTGAGAGAACTTCAATTAGTGTTGATGTTGGTATGAACATGAGAAGAGTCTGCACGATCTTTTCCACCCGTGAGCATCCATAAGAAGAAAACATAAAACATGGGTTAGAAATAATCCAGCGCTTACAAGTTTGAACTTCGAAAGTGTTAACAGCATAGTGTGAAAACACATCTCTAATTCTCACAAAGGTTGTTTCTGAACTGGAGTCCCACAAGTGAGATAACGCGATGTACCGAAGTACACCTACAGTTCGGATGAGTCGAGGTACACGAAGCATCACCCCATGAATGTAGACCGTTTGAGACACACTAAGCGTAACCCACAAGGAGTTACCGAAGTGACCTGTTGTCAGGGCTGTTTGATGTTGACCCTGGCAAGAATTTCCATTCAATCACTGAGGATCACAATTGTGAATCCCTCATAAATGTTCTCGGCAGATTGCTAAGATCTGCGTAGGACTCTGAAAAGTGTCACTTGTGTTCTTATTGTTTGAACAACAAGTGATGAAATATTTAAGTGTTCCTAAGAGATCTTTTGATGAATCTCATGGCTCTAGACTCGATTAGTGCGCTTTTGATTTTCCTAAGCGGAGACTAGGGAGAGGGTCTCCTTCTTCAATACCAACAATCTCTAAGAGGGAGTCGATAGATTACGTAGGGTTCCCTGTGAGAATAAAACAAGCTCTTTTGAGAGAACTTGAGTGGCTTAGAAGGTTTAGTGCATTGCGTCACCGGGTCCATGACGACTTTGTCTTCAATACCGGTGTCATCTTGTGACAACCAATAGCATATGAATTGAACCCGGTGTATGCCCTAAGTTGAATAATTTGGAGGGCTATTTCTTTTCACCCTTTTCTTTAACTTTTCTTTTAATTCTTCAACTCCTTCTTGCTCCGATTCTCATTTTCTCCTTTTTCAATCATACCTAAGGACTTCTAGATACTAACTATTTGTGATGTCCTTGGGTAGATCCCTCCGACTCTGGCGGATCATAGGACGTTTATTCCTAAACTTAGTCACCTTTTAACTCCATGACTATCCTATGTTGCCACAAAACCTCTTCTTGAAAAATCTCTCAATATGTTTATGATGAAAAACATGTTTTGCTAACACCTTGAGAGTTTTGGTTTTTCGAAATACTCCCCTCCACATGTGCTTATGAGTTTTGGTGAAATCTGCACGAGAGGGAAAAGTTCGCACTTTTGAATTGATCGACTCTTGATAGACAATTCCCTCGAGACACGGTTACGTTGTATAGTTAAAGAGTTCCATTATCAGCTTTTAGGTGACAACTAGCTCTAATAACTACCTTGAAGATGTAAACTCTCCTTGAAAAGGAGGTTAGACCCGTCAAAGTTCATGTCAATCAAGAGTGTCTCGGATTGGTACATTCTACTAAGATAAGTCTTGAGAGACAAATCTTTTCGATTACTGACATTCAAAGATCGTCAATTCATTGGTGATATCTGAGTCGAGCACGTTATGAGATTCCATAACTTCCTGATCAACAATTTTAATCACATTTCTCCCCCTCAAAAATAGCATATGTATGTTGTTTTTGAAAACATGGTGATTAAAAATATGCTTTTTGAGGTGTTTGAAATTCTTTTGGGAAGAAACGGATTTCAAGAACATTAGATTTTGAACAAATATTTTGTTTCAAACAGTTAAGAAGCTTTCGCTCCTTTAATTAGGATTGAGGCACTGAAACGTACCACAGGGTCCTTTCGTGGAATCAGATTTTGTTTTCGTTGAACAAAAGTACTCCCCCTCAAATATGGAAGTATATTCGAGAGATAGCCTTCTTGAGTCGAATTTGAAACAGTTTATTACAAGTGGTAAAAAACATATTATCAGATTTGTTGTGCTTGTGAAAAAATTCGAGCTCAAGGTTTAACTGAAAAACATAATCAATTAAGATAAGCATACGAATGAAAGTAAAGAGTTAGAGTTATTACAGACAGATGTTTAAATGTTCCAGTAATGTTCCAAATAAACTAACTAACTACAAGATTACTTCATTGGTCGACGAAACGTCAAGATATTCAGAACCCTTGCTCTTCCTCCAACATAGCCTTCAAGTCGTCGCATTTGAACTCGGAACTTGAGTCGTGAATCAATTTTATTGACAAACTTTTCAGCTTGCTTAACATCGCTTCTCTTCCATGTCATGTTCCGCAACCAGCGTTGTTTTCTGCCGCCAGATCTTCAAGAATGTTTACAAGCTCAACCTTTACCAGTGTCAACGTATCATCACTGAACTTGTGAATTTCTTAGTATCCCATGAATTTGACAATGTTGTTCCTGATGAAGTGTAATCCAAATGGTGTTGTGGTGAATGGATACGGTTTCTGGTCATAAATGCCGGGTGGTTGGAGATCAGGTTTGGTAAGATTCAGACGTTTCTGATAACTTTCAACACCAAGATGAAGATCTTCAACTCTTGACTTAATGACAAGATTGCGGATAAAAATGAGGATTGAGTTGAAGATATCATATTGTAAGCTTCCGGGAAGATGCTCAAGTTTTCCTTGAACTTTGAGAAGATACATATCTTCGATATCATTGAGATTCGAAACCTGTAGTCACCGTTGAAAGTGTACTCATTGTCGTCAGCTCTGCGAACCTTGATGTTAGTTAAAAAATTGTACCCGTATTTATCCATAATCTCTGCACTTTTAATGGACAAGATCCGGTGGTTATAGCACACTTTGTGTTTAGAGGTGAATGTGAGCCGCCATTTGTAAAACCATTTACGCATATTAGGCCAGTGGAAGATGCCAAGTTCTGCCTCATCATTATAAGTAACAACCGAAGAACTAAACAAGTCAGCAACTTCTTCCTCCATTCCCTCTTGAGTGTAAACCGCAGCATGAAAGTTAGACAATGATGTTGCATACCGTTTCTCTGGATCTGTGTTGCCATACATCAGATATTCTAAATCATGATTAAAGAAATAAGGTGTGGGTACCTTGAGATTGTGAGTATGACCCATGAGTGGTAAAGGTTGAGAATAGTCATGAAACTTGAACGTCTTGGGAGCACTGGAGGGCAGTGAAACATCCCAAGTAATGTTCTCAGACATTGCTCGTGCAACTTCCTCAAGATTGTATTCAAATTGAAGCCTTGAAGTGGTGGAAGTCTTAAATTGTGTAAACCCTGCCGTGCGAATAGTGGCAATATGAGACAATTGAAGTTTCTCCACCTTCATGATCTTTTTCAAATTCTTTGTGAAACCCACAATGGAAGCTTCATTAGTAAGATCATCTTCTGGATGAGCATCAACCATATCTTCAAACCAGTCAAATTGAGTCGTGGAAGAGTCAATCCATTCTGGGGCATCATCTTGTTGCATGTTGAATAGTGGCTGGGATATGACTTGAGAGACAGTATGTTGTGGAGGTTGATTGGAAGATTGTGGTTGAATTTCATCTTCAGGTGAAATATCATGAGAAGTGGTTTGAAAAGCTGAAGATGACGGTGCAGTGAATTTGGAACGTTTGTCGCGTGGACGTGACTCATCATCTTTATCATCGGTCTGCGTTTACGGCGGGATATCTTTGCACGATGCAGATGCACTTTTCTTATCAGCTCTCTTAATGGATTTGAGTAGAGCGTCTCGAAGTTCCACTTCTTCATCATCATCAATTATCTTCTCTAGAAGTTGACTTTTGAGATCAACGACAGGCAACGTTGATGGTTTTGTTTCAAGGGTTATCGGGTGTGTTTGAAGATGAGTGGCTACAACACCTTGAAGCTTGTTTTTAACATATGTGCGTAATGCCGATGGTAGAACTTCATTAATGCAACTCTTGACCTCTGTAGGAAGAACTTGTTTAAGGATTTCCTCAATCTGCTCGGGTAATGGAAACTTATGAATCTGTTGATGTTGTTCTTGAAGTTGCTTTTGTTGTGTCTGAACTTGGGTTTGAAGAGAGTGAGCGTGCTTGAATGTCTTGAAATTTATCTTTCGTTACTTCGATGTTTGTCGAGAAGGAAGCCTGATCTTAAAGGTGGTTTTGGAAGGAACATTCGTCTTTGATGTTGATCGAGGATGCTGGAGGTGGTTTTGTTAGTGGTTGTTGGTTATGAGCGTCACCTTCCAAATGTGGTTTATCAGCGAAAACATCATCAAAATCATCATTCTCAGATTCATCATTGTTGACAGATTCTTCATTATCGAGCGAATGAATTGATCGATTCATCTTTGGATGAAGAGTGTGTTGCAGAAATTGAGTTATCCGATTCGGAAGATTCTGATTCATTCATAGGTTGTTGAAGTTGTTTAGAAATCACCTTAGAACATGATCCTTCACCCCTTCGCAACCTTTCAAGATCACCTTGGTGATGACGTTTGGTGATAGCCAATGTTTTCTTCAGGATTGCTCGTTCTTCTTTGTGAGTGCGAGGAGATTGAAGTAATTGAGTTTGACGACTAATAGTTTTACTACTTGCGGCAGCTGTATCTTGTTTCGCCTGGATAAGTCTTTGAGTGTCTGCTGGGTTATCAACTTTGTCGTGATGACTAACTTGTTCTTCTGCAGTAACAACTTCATCAATCAGCAAGGTTTGCTTGTGTTTTGCAGTGGATCTCCTTCCTCTACCTTTAGATTTGTCGAAATAATTCCAACATGCTCCTGCTTTTCGCTTGATCATAGTCCCTGTAGCGGTAGTCGGCTTGATGCCATCATTCAAGAGACGGCCAGGAATTCTTAAGCCTTTGTTTGTTGTGCTAGTGCTTTGAACTTTAACAGTTTTAAGCACATGATCCATGTGAGTAGTATGATACTGATCACCACTTGCTATTCGTTTGTCGATGCTTGGATCTACTTGCATGAAGTATTCAATAAGAAGCTTGGTGTAACGAGCAAATGGAATTTTATACCCTTTCTTATTGGTAAACTGCCGTGCTTGATACATCATATCATTCCATTAGCTGCATAATCAAGGTGTTGTGTATTAATGATACCCCAAAAGATTTGAAGTAGTTCCAAGCGAGGGTGTTCATGGCAGGTAGCTTTTCCCGTAACACAATGACTGAGTATGGTATACAATGATAACCATGGTTGGGGAATGAATTTCGGTTTACATCGAACTAGTTGACATTGGTTGAGAAGACTCATCATAACCCATTTTCGAAGAGATAATGCAATTTGTGAAAACGATGGAGATGGTATGAACGAAGTGTTAGTCTTTGTTTCTTCAAGAGGAAGATGAAGAACATGACGAAGAATGCTAACATCAAATTCGAATGGAGTTTTGTCAATCGGGCTGTCATGATGTTGGAATCGTTACTTATCTTGAGTGAATGCGAATTGATGTAAGTAGATCTCGGGGACACTTGCGATAAAGTCGAGAAGATGCCTACGAAGTGCTTGTTAAGAATTTCCACTATAATCTAACACGTGGGATGGAATAGAAGTTGTTCGAAATCAATACGAGAGTTTGAAAGCGCAATATTGCGTTCATCTTCAATGGGATACATGTCTTTTCTTGTGAGAGATCCTTGAGACATGTTTAGACCTGAAACAAATCATTTACCAAGATATCCAAGAATTTGTAATGACATGTTAGAGGAATAACTCATATGATCCTAACATACAAATAATGCAAACTCACAAAAGCATTTATGTGTGAAACTCTCAAAATTAACTAAGTCATACTTGGTAAGATTCAATAGAAACACACAAGAAACATCAAATACTTAGGGAGTAACAAGCATACAAACACGCCAAAAAATTTACTAAGAGAATCCTAAATGGTCGTAGACTCTAGTATGAAACCTTAAACGCACAACATATCCTTAAACCTTGGACCAATGACAAACTCGCAAACAATCATATGGCAACAATAAAGAAGAAACTCGCAGGTGTTCTTGAACCAGTTACAAACTCGCCAAAAATCTAAGCCTAATAGAAACTCGCCAAGTTATTGTGTGGAAACAAACTCGCCAAACTCTTAACTAAGAGAAACTTGCCCAAAAAAACAAGCTTGCTAATATTCAAACTCGCCACTCTATAGATCTAAGAGAAAACTCGCCAATTTGTTAAATCTAAACAAACTCGCAAGAAATCTAAACCTTATAGAAACTCGCCAAGTTATTGTGTGGAATACAAACTCGCCAAACTCTTAACTAAGAGAAACTTGCAAAGATGCAAACTCGCCAAAATATAAACAAACTAGCCAAATCTAAACCTAATAGAAAACTCGCCAAAATTCATGTTTAGAAGACAAATTTGCCAAACTCTAAACCTAAGAAAAAAAACTCGCAAGAATTCATTAAACCATGGCTAACTCGCCAGAATATTTTTTGACAAACTCGCCAACATTCATAAAATATTCAAACTCGCAAAAAATTCATAACTTGACAAAATTAGCAAACTCGCCAACATTCATAAAACATGATAAACTCGCAAGTATTCATGGAACAAGAAGAAACTTGCCAAATTCATCACACAATAGCAAACTCGCCAGTTTTAGTACTCACAAAAATCCATACATGTTGGCAAACTCGCCATTATTCAAATAGCAATACAAACTCTCAAGAGATGTAGAAACTCGCAGATATTCATCAAACCGGTGCAAACTCGCCAAAATTCATACAAACCAAACCCTAAACTCGCAAAAAATCATAAGAGTATATGAAACTCACAAATATTTATCTATGTTATGACTAACTCGCAATTATTCATCTAACGAACACAATAATAATCGCAGAAAACAATCAAAGACTATCCAATCAAGTACAGACCATAGGTAAACGATTCTTCATCAATATTTCCACAGATTCGTGATTAATAACTATGACCAAAAAATCGTGATGAATAATCCTATGACCAGATGCGCATGACCTATGACCAGATTCGCATAATCATGATTAAAAATCCTATGTCTAACAAACTCAATCACAACAATTAGTAATAGAGACTTACAAGCGATTAGATTATATAAAAAACTTGGAAAGATCGGATGATTAATTTTGGCAGCAGCAGTTTGTGATGTTTTGAGAATAATGAATTTTTGAAGAGTGACTAAAAGCAAAGTATATAAATAGGGAGAAGAATGGCAGCTTGTCACAATTAGTCCCTGGGTGTTTAAAAATGTTTTTTTTTTTTAATGAAAAATAAAAGAAAATCTTTTTGGATTTTGTAAAGATTTTATATTTTTGTATTTTGATTTTGAAATATGTATTTACAAAAGGTCTTTGATGTTTGACTGTTTAAGAACGTTTGATTAAATTTTTCAGATCTTCTGGAGTCAAACACCGCATACCAATTTGATGGACAAGCTCAGTAAACCTTGCTGGTGGCAAGGCTTTGGTGAACAGATCTGCCAATTGGTATTGAGTACCCACAAAGTATAGTTCAATTGTACCCTTTTCAACATGCTCTTTGATGAAATGATATCGGAGAGCGATATGCTTTGACTTGGAATGTTGAACCGTGTTGCAGGAGATTGCAATGGCACTCTTGGAGTCATAGTACATTGGAATCTTGTCGAATACAAAACCGTAGTCCATCAGTTGTGATCTCATCCAAATTATCGGAGCACAGCATGCTGACATGGCAACGTATTCGCTACGTTGAAGACATAGATGTACGATCTTGTTTCTTTGACTGCCAAGACACCGGTTTATCTCCGAGAAATTGAACACCTCGGATGTACTTTTGCGTGTATCTAAACACCCTGCGTGATCAGCATCTGAAAAGCGATTAGTGCAAAACCAGAATCCTTCGGATACCAGATTCCCAAGTGAATGGTTCCCTTTACGTAGCGAAGGATTCTTTTAGCCTCATTGAGGTGTCTTTCGGTTGGTCTTGACTGATACCGGGAGCAAAGATATACAGCAAATACAATGTCGGTCTGGCTGGTGTTAGATACATGAGAAACCCAATAATACTTCGGTATTTTGTAGGGTCAATAATTTTCCCATGTAAATCAGCATCCAGCTTTGGTGAGGTTGCAGACATAGGTGTGTTATAAGTATCACAACCGGTCATTCCATGTTTCTTCAAGATTTCAAAAGCATATTTGGGTGATTTAGAAATATGCCACGGGAGATTGATGAACCTAAAGTCCTAAGAAGAACTTTAGTTCACCCATCATGGACATTTCAAAATTTTGTTTCATTAATTTTGCAAAAGCGTTTGAATACTTTTTATGTGTCGAACCAAAAATGATATCATCAACATAAATTTGAACAATCAAAATATCCTCCCCGTGACGTTGAATGAAAAATGTTGGATCAACAGTTCCTTTGGTAAACTGATTAGCGAGAAGAAATTTTGGACAGTTTGTCGTACTAGGCCCGTGGGGCTTGTTTGAGACCATAAAGAGCCTTTTTGAGCTTGTACACGTAGTTAGGATGGTCTGAATCAACGAACCTGTCCGGTTGACCCACATAAACTTCTTCACGGAGTTGACCATTCAGAAACGCCGTTTTCACATCCATCTGATAAACCGTGATATTCTTGTGTGCAACATATGCCAGAAATATCCTTACAGCTTCAAGTCGAGCCACTGGTGCAAACGATTCTTCATAATCGATTCCTTCTTCTTGAGAATACCCTTTAGCCACAAGACGAGATTTGTTGCGAATAACATTGCCTTCAATCAAGTTTGTTTTTCCAGAACCATTTGAGTCCAATGACATAAATCCCATCTGGTCTTGGAACAAGTTCCCAGACTTCGAGACGTTTGAACTGATTTAACTCTTCTTGCATTGATTCAATCCAATTGTCATATGTCATAGCTTCTTTGATGTTTCGTGGTTCATCTTAACAAACAGTGAGTGCATAAACACAAGTTTCAGCATCAGTATGAAGTCGTTGTCTTGTCATAACTGGGTTAGAAGGATCGCCAATCACATTGACTAAGGGATGATCTTTTGTCCATTTATGTGTCGAAGGGTGATGATTGAATGTTGCATGCATATTAGACGGTTCCAAATTGCGTGAAGACGACTCGCCAATGTCTGGAATGGTTGGAGCCGGAGCAAATGGATTGAAGAAAGCATTTCCGTCATAATCTGCGGGGGCGGGTACTTCTTGAGTTTGTGATTCATCAGCTGTGTCGGTGTTGGATGCAATGTGTTCTTCTGTTGATTGAGAATCATTCAGCGGTGCATCCGGTGCAACAGTTGTAGTTGTTGGAGCAGGTGTATCGGGTATTGGATTATGATCAGGGTGTGCAGCGAAAACAGTCGATACATCTGGAGCACTACTTTCGGAATCTCATCAAACAATGGAGCAAACAAAGTTTCAAATTGTTGACGAGTGAATTCCATGGGTGGAACAGCTGATGAAGAAGGAAAGTTTAGACGATTGGATGCGGGTCCCAAGCGGTTTTGCTCAGAAGCCATTTCTGTAAGCTCGTCAAAGTTGACATGAACGGTTTCCATCATTTGTCGAGTTCGACGATTCCAAATTTTAAATCCTTTCGAATTTTCACAGTAACCAATGAACACTCCAATGTCAGCTTTCGGCTGAAGTTTACCAATATCATCACGATCATTTTTCGGATAGCAAAGGGCACCGAAAACATGAAAATATCGATATCCGGTTTTGCGGTTGTGAACAATCTCATATGGAGTTTTATTATGACGCGTATGAATGATGGAACGATTTTGAGTAAAACATGCAGTTGAGACGCTTCACCCACAAGAAATCCGTTAATTGTGAGAAAATCAACATCGTTCGAGCAGCCTCCACTAACGTTCGGTTTCGTATTTCAACAACACCATTTTGTTCAGGAGTACGAGCAATCGAGGTCTGATGTGTGATTCCAACTTTCTCAAAATAAGCACGAAGTGTTTGATTTTTGAATTCAGTTCCATTGTCTGTTCTTATAATGCGGACAGTGTTTTTGAGTTGAACCTGAATCTTTGTGAGAAAGGTGATAATCATTGTTGGACCTTGATCTTTAGTTCGGAGAAAATAGACCCAAGTCCATCGTGAATAATCATCAACAATAACCAGAATGTATCGTTTTCCATTCACACTTTGTACCCGCATAGGGCCACATAAATCCATATGAAGCAAATTAAGAACATGTTGAGAGCTTGGTTCTGGTTTTGAGGGAAAGTTAGATCGCTTGCTCTTGCCTTGTTCACATGCCGAACATAAATGATCTTTGGTGTATCGGAACCTTGGAAGACCATCAACTAACTTATGACGAGCGAGTTCAGTCATGGTTTTGAAGTTTAAATGAGAAAGCCTTTTGTGCCATAACCATGATTTTGTCGAAGTTGCTTTGGAGAGAAGACAAATCGGTGAAGATGCAATCATATCAGACATAGGAATCGTATAAAGATTTGTGCTCCGATTGCCGGTGAGTAAATCATGTCCTTCCAAGTCACGTACGTAACATGTTTTGGAGCGAAACGCAACTTCCAAATCAGCATCACAGAATTTTCCAACTGAGAAAAGATTGTGTCCAAGACCTTCAACATAATAAACCCGACTGATCTCGATGTTTCCATTGACATAATCTCCATATCCCATTATTGCAGCAAAATGATCGTTCCCGAATCTGACAGTACCGATGAACTTTGAAACAAAGTTTATTAACACTTTAGATTGCCGTCATATGCCGGGTGCATCCGCTATCAACAATCCACAAAACGAGTTGAATCACCTACAACACACGAAGACAACGAGGGTGGTATGATAGAAGCAGTGGAACCCAAAGAGTTAGTGGGTTCCATTATGTTAGTGTTACACACATTTGCACATTTAGGAATCCATTTAAAACTTGAGGTACGCTGCAACCATTGTTGCCATAACCAATTATGTTTCGCTTTGGTCTTAGTGAAGTCACTAGGTGAGTACACTTTCTTAGGAGATATTTTTGCAGCAATGGGTGTGTCTACAGATTTCTCAGAAACTACATTGTGCACCTTCCCTAAATTTGATTTTGCAACTATTGGGGACCTAGAGGGAGGGCCAAGTATAGATTTCTTAGAACGAGCTAACAGAGAGTTTGCAACACATTTATCATGATTACCAGACATCATATTTTTACGACAAAAAACACAGGAGGCATTAACGTTTGAAACGTTTACAGACTTATCATTCGTTACACTGACATTAGAATTATAATTTGCCAAATTTGAATCTAACGCAGATGCAACATGATTTTTATTCGATTTCCTAAGATGAACTTCTACTTCTGATGTCGGACGAGTGCTCTTCCTATGTTGCGAGATCCTAGTATTTTCTTGGTGTCTCTTATGCTCGGATCTTCTAACATTAGTAGACGCAACTATTCCTGTAGAAGTGGAAGAAAGCAAATTAGTTCCCTGAGGTTTATCAATTTTATACATGCTAGGAGCAATCACTTTTGTGTTACTAGACTCGCTAGATTCTTGTTTAGCTAGCTTTTCTTTAAGCTCAATGATGATGTGTTTTTGATCCTGAATTATGGAATTTAATCTTCCTTGTTCACCCAACATTTGTCGAGTGTATTCAACATGGTGATCAAGTTCTTTTGACGCTTCAGAACGAACAGTTTTAAGAGAATCAAAAATCGTTTTATATTCCTGTTTGACTTGTGCAATCTCTTGTTCATATTTGAAAATTTGACATTTTAACGATGCATTTTCATTATCAAGAAATTCGAATTTTGAAATTCGCGACTGATCCAAAGACACCTTTTCCATGTGATTTTGCAAAGCAAGTTCAGATTCAATTGTCTGAGACTAACACCATTGAAGTCTTCGTTTAAGTTCATAAATCTCCATTGAAAGTTTAGATTGGACATCATCATTTTGTGAAAACATTTTTTCATTTTCCTCTTTTAATTTCTCAATTTCATGTCTTAACATCTGATTGTCCATTTCCAACGTTTGAACCATATTGAGATTCTTAGCAGTTAACACAGTATCATTCACAGAAGCAAATTCACAATATATAACCACAGAAGCAATATTCGCAGAAAGAGCATCTTCTAACAATTGATCAAAGGCATTTTGAAGATTTTGGTTTTTGCATTGTTCTTGTGAAACAGAGTTTTCAAGTGTGCTAAAAGCTTCAATCATTGAAGTCACCTCTTGTTGAAGTTCCCTTTCCCAGTGTGTTGCACACAGACGCAAATGTGCGACATGAGGTGAGATTTGGGTTTGAAACATTTGTCTTTGCTCTCTTGCATAAGCAGATTGAAAATTTGATGCTTTTAACTCAGAATTTTTCTCAATTGCCGTTTCTAAAAATGAAATATCTTCCATAAACGTTTGAAAATATCGTAATACTAAACAATATTTAGGAGTTTTTGGCAATGAGTTGCTTTTGCAAGAGGACGGTAAAGGACCATTTATTTGTACAACACTGTGAACGGGGCCTTCTACACAAGATGCCTCAGTTTTTTCAGAAAGATTATACGATGGTGTTGAAATAACATTCAGTTGGTAAGAAGCATTTTCTCTTTTGTAATCATATGGTAAAATTCCATTTTGTCGCATGTTTAATCGACTTCGATCATCTTGTGCCCATTGTTCCTCACAATCAAATACAACAAGTTGCATGCTTGGATCTAAAAGACATTGAGCACTATACAATTTGGGCATTTCCTTGAGAGCTGTGTGAAGAAAACGTGGGTGATTATACCCAAGAGCAAAACGTTTTGAGTCATCAGGACTCGGAAGTAAAGTTGACATTTCAATCTGTTTTACTGAGTGGCCAATCTTATATACAACAGTACCAAAATATTTTAACCGTCTTTCCAATCGAAGAATTTCCTCGATTTGATCATCAATGCGCTTCTTAGATTTCTTCTTGAATTCAGAAAAATTTGACCGACTTTTTGAAAAATCTTGTTTAGTATTTGAAAGTTCCGTTTGAATATTTTCAATGTTTTTCTGAAGTTCAGACTTTTCTTGTTCAATTTTAGAAATCTTTTTGTTATTTGACGCAACAATTTCATGCATTTGATGTTGAAGATTTTGTTCGTTAACGTAAGATTTTTGAAAGGCCACTTCAAAACTTGTTTCTCGGGTGGTTGTGGTTTCAAAATCATTTATCCGTTTTCGACAACTCTCAAGTTCAGCAGTCAAGGAGGTAATCTCAACCCTAAGGTTATGGTTTATCTCATTACATTTTGCGTTTGAGCTTGAAATGGCGTAAGTAATGAAGTCGATATTCTGAATCGGACCATGAATTGCTTCACTCAGTTCAATATGCTCATTATTTTCATCATCACTTAAGTCATCAAATGTAACCACGGGGTTAATTTGATCAACTTCATTATGATTAAATGATGATTCATGTTGAACGATTGCTTTCTCATCGATGCGATGCGCAACACAATTGCATTTATGAGGCATATATTAGTGTCAGGTACCTGAGATAGACCGTCTGTGTCATAGACTGGTCCATTCTCTGTTTGACTGATGTGATGTTCTTTCATATTTGCCATCAAAACAACTGCAGCATTTGCTTCCAAATCTTCATATTCATCATCTGAGAGAGTATCGGCCATAAAACCTTGCTGAGTTTCACTGAGTTCTCCTCCTGCTTCATCCTTGTATGCCATCAGCATGACTTGCTTATAGTAATCTCCTCCTCTTGTTCGTGGTTCAGAACAAGCATTAGCAAGATGTCCTTGCTTTTTGCAATTATAGCAGCGAATAGTAGATCCGGAAGCCGGTGAATTCCCTGTTTCCACAACTTGAACATTTCTCTTGAAGGTATTACCCGATCCCCTGCGATGTTTGACCATTCCCGAATTACAGAATACCCACTTGTAATCATACGACGACCACTAGTTCGGTTCTGAACCTCAACTTTGCCACCTTGTATAACAGCGTGACTTTTGGGATTTGATGATGAACGAAGACGATTGTTTGACTGAGTAGAGAACTTGGAGAAGGCTTTAGCAATAAAGGCCATTCCATGATTTAATGCTTCAAAGGCATCAACTTGGTCATCATTGATTTGAGCAGAGTATGCAGTGTTAGAATCTCCTTCGGGTGTGAGTTGATGAGAAGGTGTAGGTGGAGCATAACTAAAGTGACGTTGTTGTTGATCGAAAGCATGATTTGACTTTGGGTAAGGAGTTGGATAACCATGTGCCATGAGAGCAATATGATCAGCAATTGGTGGTGTAGGGAAACCATGTGTGCCACGAGCTTCTTTATCTTTGATAACTTCATATTGATGATGTTTCGGATAATCATACAATAATCCATGCTTGACTTCATGAAGATCCTTGACTTGTCGAACAAACGTAACATAGTTATGCCAATCCGGTCCTAATGAGTTCAGAAACTTGGTGTTAATAGCAATTGTTGGAAGATCAATCTTATGTCGATGCAAATCATTGACCACATTTGTGAAACGATGATAATATGATTCAAGTGATTCCCCAGGCTCAATGGTAAACACATCAAAGTTGTGATATAGCTTAGACTCCATGTCGATCTTATTCAGTTCAGTGCCTTCCATTAAAAGATGAATTTGTTCCCACATAGCTTTTGCGTTGTCATGCATCAATACTTTTTTAAATCGGATTAGGAATTCCAAGAAGTATTTGTTGCATAGCAAGCTCATCGGCTTCAAGATGAAGTAGTTGTTCTGGTGTTAAACGACTAAGTGGAACAATTGTGATAGTATCGGGTCTCGGTGGAACAGTTGTAGGATCTCCGGGAACAGTTTCAGTTGGCATTTGAAACGGTCCTTCTAATATCACCTTCTTTAGATACTTACCATGAGGTTTCTTGAGTTCCATATACCTTAGAAATCGACTTGACCATTGCACATAATTTCCTGGTGTAAGCATTGGAGGACGAGTATTCGAACCAGCTTCATGAATCGATTGCTGACTTGTTACAGCTTCGCACATTTGAGAAAACCAAGTTTGTTGTTGAGGGATTTGTGGAACCATTGACGTTCGTTGTGGACCTTGTTGAGGATGGTGTGGAGTATATTGTTGATTAAATTGTTGTTGATAAATTGCTTGTTGTTGATTCCATTGTTGATGTTGTGGACTGAGTTGTTGTTGTTGTTGTTGATTATAAGTGTAAGGAAAGTAGTTAAAGGATGGTGGTTGAGACATATTTGTTGATTGATGTTGATCGTTAAGGATAATTAAGGTTGAGGTTGTTTAGACTTAGGTAGATGAGTAGAAGAAAACCAAACTTGCAGAAATCCAAACTTGCTAACAAGAAACTCGCAGACAAGAAATTTGCAGAAAGAAACTCGCAGAACTGCAAACTCGCAGGAAGAAACTCGCCAAACTGCAAACTCGCAGAAATGCAGACAGAAACTCGCCAAAACTGCAAACTCGCAGAAATTCAGACAGAAACTCGCCAAAACTGCAAACTCGCAGAAATTCAAGACAGAAACTCGCCAAATATGCAAACTCGCAGAAATTCAAGACAGAAACTCGCCAAAAATGCAAACTCGCAGAAATTCAAGACAGAAACTCGCCAGAATTCAACCAGAAACTAGCAAAAAACTCGTGAGAAACTCGCCAAAATTCATGGCTAACTCGCCAAACTCGCCAAAACTCATGAGAAACTCACAGAAACTCGTATTCAGTCCATAAATTTCAATCTAAAACACGTTTTTAAGTACGGATTTCTATTAAATCTAATCAATATTAACCTAAATTATCCCTTGGCTCTTGATACCACTTGTTAGGTCACCATATTATCACAACAATATGTATTTCTAGAGAGAGAGAGAAAGTGGAAGGAACTAATGAAGTATTAATGAAAATGATAATTGCAATTAGAACCAACAACCCTCTCCCTTCTAGGGAGGGGATATTTATAGTGTTTACATAAGTAGGGGTGTTTCCCCTTGGTTCTAGAAGAACCTTCTATCACAGCTCATGGGCTTACTACATGAGCTGTGAATCTAATTACAAACATTTATAAACCATAATTATTAACGACCTATTACAAATGAAATGACCTACACTTGATAATAAAACATGTTCCTAATAGTTCTTGACATTTCACAATGTCCTACACGGTTATATTCAACACATAATTTTTTTTCATAATAACAAACCGTTAGATTATTAACAATATGAGTTATAACAAGTCTTGACAATTATTCACCTTTCTAGAATAACAAGTAGTTTGATTATTTGCAACAATATCCACAGCAGAATATTTGCAACATCCAAACTTCCAATAGTCGATACAAAATCGAGCGACTTGTTTATTCTCATGTTACAAAATAGTTGCATAGTGCTAAACAACACCGCACCAAACAACCTTAAATATGCAACTAATTTGCCACGTTACGCTAAGTATGCCACACACATACACCACATTATGCGTCTTCAATCCTTTCATTATATCATTGCCCACATAGAGCTTCTTCTCGGTCTCAAACCAAGATTAATTAATGAAGGAATAGTCATCACACAAACGTGATTAAGTCATTACTATAATAAGGCCAACCACACTGATCACCTAAACCATGACAATTTAGCAATCACAATGTTGGCCTCAAAGGATGGCAACAAATTTAACGTCATTTTTTCCTTAGCACTAAATACACCATAATGTGTATTAATTAAGTAAAGTCACTGTATGAAGTAATAATTCTTCGTTAACGACATTGTGTCTTTAGACACATCAATCTATGATTCAACAACATATGCGATCAACACAAATTAATAAGAAAATTTGTTCTAACATGAACCACAAGTGTTTTAATCACAACTTTCCATGCTTAAAGCAATCAAACACAAATATAGTAGCACACGTTTCAAAATTTTCATTGGAAGCAAAGACCCATTTGAAATAAGGTAGTGTCCAAAGATCACTCTCGTACCAAAATAAAAATGTGATTGATCATCTCATCCATTAACATCAACGGTTATGAGCATACCCAATGAATACACAATCAACGGTTTTGGGTCCTATCTTTTGAGCTTTAGGTGCCGGAATTGCCACTTTAGCTAGGCACCCCCACACTCGTAAGTATTTATAAGATGGTTTTCGTCCCATCCATAGCTCATAGGGGGTCTCTTCTTTTTCCTTACGAGGTATCTTATTCAAAAGATAAGTAGCCGATAAAATGGCTTCCCCCCACATGTTCTGATTTTAACCCGAACTTATTAACATGGCATTTGCCATTTCTTTCAAGGTACGATTTTTCTTTCAGAATCCCATTCTACTGAGGTGAATAGGGTGCGGTGAACTCATGTCTAATTCCATGTTGTGAACAAAATTCAGCAAATAGAGATACATATTCACCTCCCCTATCACTCCTTACTACATTGATCTTTTTATTTAGTTGATTCTCAACCTCATTCTTGTATAGAATGAACTTATCTATTGCTTCATCTTTACTTTTAAGTAAATACACATAGCAATATTTCGTACTATCATCAATGAAATTAATGAAGTACTTATTATCTCCTCTTGTTGGCACCGATTTTAAATCACACACATCTGTGTGAATTAGATCAAGAGGGCCAGTTTTTCTTTCAACCGAGTGAAAAGACGATCTTGTCATTTTCGCTTCAACACAAGTTTCGCACTTGTGATTTGAGTCAATATGGAATGTAGGTATACAATTTAATTTCATTAAACGACGGATGGAATTATAATTGACATGACCAAGTCGGCCATGCCACACATTCGAAGTCTCAACTACACAAGTTGAATTAGTGTTCATTTTAGAAAGATTGTTTTCCTTATCAATCAAATCCAACTTGAACATTCTATCACGGTAGCCACCTACAACCATTTTACTCTTGGTTAACTCAAATGTGTTACACTCAAATGCAAGGCAACACCCATACTTGTTGAGCAACCACCCGGACACAAGATTCTTTCGAATCTCCGGAACGTACAAAACGTTTTTGAGTTTTAACTCTTTTCCGGATGTCCATTTCAAAATCACATCACCCTCACCTTTAATGTCAGCGGTGATGGAATTTCCCATGAAATTTTTTCCACCATTGTTAACCTCTTTAAACGAACTAAAGAGACTTTTGTTTAAGCACACATGACGGGTGGCACTCGTATCAATCCACCACTCATTTGTGTTTGGACCGCTTGGTTTACTTCGAAATCATTGCAATGAAATCGAAACCATTCGAAAATAGTTCACGCAAACAATTGATTGTATGGTCAAACCCGATCCAGAAAAACAACACTTTTCTGCTCAAAATAAACTAGGCGAAACGCATTACTCGCACAAGTTTTATAATCTATTAAAATTATGTATTAATGCAACAGATGCAATCTATTTAGCATAAACAATTTCAAGAACAAAAAAAATTATTTAGACGATGAACCACATGAAGTGTACTAATCTTGCACAAAGAAGAATTAAAAAAAAAAAAAAACAGAAACTGAAAGTGGACGCACAATATATATTATGTGCAGAAAAAATCAGTAAAACTATGCAGAATTGTTGTTTAAATAAAAATAAATTCGAGACCTGTTGTAACTCGTGTTACTAGCGGTTTGTCATAGTGAAAGATATGTATAAATGTTAACGATAACCGTTAAGACATAGTGAAATGTCAAGAAAGCTCACACATATTGATAACGACAATTTATGTTGGTTTATGTAACTAACTTGAATGGGTATAATTGTCATTCATACTGAGCTATTGTCCATTATCTTACATCGGACATATTTTGATTTTGAGGAATGATTACATGTTGATATTTTGTGATCATAATCATGTAAAATTGGGATTACATATGTTTATATGATCTCAAGTGAATATGAAAGACATGTTGTATGTGTAGGCTTTACACAAGTACCAACGTTTCTGGTTTAAGGTGGTGACCGGATCTCGTAAATAATTTGTCTTATAGAAGAATGTTATTAGACGAAGCAATGATAATCAGAATGATGCATCTTCTGTTCATATGCTTGATTCCTTGGTCTAAAGCATGCTAGACATGGAATTTGTTAATTATGATATGGAAAATAATTAACGTCAAACATTCAAAGAATGTATACACAAAATAGAAACTTGTGTGATGATAATTAATAAGGTTATTCGTGTCATATACTCAAAAGAGTATCTCTTAAATGAGATTGACGTTGAAAGGAAGAACCCTTTTTACAAGATTCTTGAGATAGGTTCAATGTGGGGGATTCCGGCCCAGCTAGAGTTCAAATGACACCAATCAACATCTATTAAAAATAGAGATGGAGGTGTTACCCATTTGAAATACTCATGAATTATTGGGAGAACCACAATTATGGTTTTGTTTAGAGCAAAACATAAAAACTATTTGATGGGTAATTAATGTTATTAATGACCGTTTGAGTTCAAATCTTGAGTGGCTATGTATACACTCTTGAAATGACCACTATATTTTGGATGTCTTCTAGACATAAAATATAGCTAGGTCCACGATGGAATATACTTTTATAGCGATAGATAAATTTGGATAAGAGACAAAATATCTACGTTTAATATGAGATGACGCACCAACATCGCCTATAATGGTAGTTGTATACATTGTGATAACCATTAAAGAATTGGCAAAGCTTATATCACAATGTATAAAGGTGAGCCAAGACATATAATTTCGATACGACAACTACTCTCAACATGAGTTATTATTTTGACAATGTGAAGTCAAATGATAACAATGCGGATCCGCTTATAAAAGGCTTAATGAGAGAGTGAGCTACCATGTCGTGTGGAGGAATGGAACTAAAGCCCCGGAAAAGTTTATATGAAGGAAAACCTAACCCAGCTGACTGGAGATCCCAAGATCTGGGTTCAATAGGACAACCTAATTGTATAAACCGAGGGAGGTCACTGTGGGGGAGTAATAAATTCTTAATCTGTATAAGGTTTGTAAACTTCCTAGTCCATTCCTATAACAGTGACAATATGAGGATAAGTTTATCGCTTTTAATGATTCGATTGGAATCACCTATGTGAGAGAGAAGTGGGGTCGCCGAAGGAAATGTGTGGGCGCAATTCCTAAAAGCTTTCGCAGAACCAGGCTAATGTTCATGACCATAACGAACACAACTATGAGGATTTGACTATGTCAGGGATAGTCCTGTGTGAACTTATATTGTCGCTATATAAATAGCGATCAGTTCAAAGACATCGTGTTCTACTTGGCGCTAGTAGGCTAAGTATATTTCATAAAGGAAGGTTCAAAGGGTTACATCTACCT
The DNA here is from genome assembly GCA_910596185.1 of Chrysanthemum makinoi. Lineage (NCBI taxonomy): Eukaryota > Viridiplantae > Streptophyta > Magnoliopsida > Asterales > Asteraceae > Chrysanthemum > Chrysanthemum makinoi. Next base: position 181,114,928 of record OU343225.1, read on the forward strand.
ATCCTATGCAGGATTCAACTGTTGAGAATTTCATTGGAAATTTATGTGTTGTCACTCGATCTCTATTCATGTGGGGGATTGTTGGAAATTTTGATTGTGTGAATGAGATATCGAGTCTCATATTGAGGCATTTGGAAGGAAAAAGATAAAGGACATTGGGTTATAATCACATTAATGCAAAGGATAATCATATGATCATTTGATTGTATCATATGAATGTATATGAGTGATATTAATATAATTACAACTAATTATATGTCTCTAATATAAATGTGATTATGTGACCATGGCACATGACCTTAGTTTAATCGTGAGTTACACTTTTTATGAGTAAGGTGTAATAGTCATTTAAGGTCATAACTTGGTAACAACCACTACATAATGGATATTGAATTGAGCTAATGATTACTTGTAACATATTACTAAATGTTATGAGTAATGACCTTTAAAGTGTATTCATAATGATCATTATCATACAAGGCTCAAATATGTAGTATAAGAAGGTGCCTTCTTCTTTGATCCTAAATACACAAAATTACACATAAGTTCCTACATCCCAGATAATACACACATACGAGCAACGTACAAATGCGGATGAAAACTTCAGGCATGGATGTCATATCCGGCAGTACAACATACTGTTTCCGATCGTTGCTGCAAACAGCACAAGAAAAAGAAAATTATCATTTCTTGCTTCTTGTGAAAGCATTTTAACAAAACTTGAATATAGTATTCATAGATATCTTTGTGTTTTGTGTCATCTCACTAGTTGAAAAAACTCAAAACCTTGGACTCCGAATTGAATATCTCAAAAGTGGGATTGGGTGAACCATATTCAAACCCTAGGGACCCCCCGATTTAGGTTATAGACAATGGAAACTGACCATGATAAGGTGAATTATCGTGATTTAAACTGAGACCCTCCTTTTTAGAATCCAAGCTTTCATCTATGTTGCCTAGTTAGCTGGTTTAATGTCTGTCTAAATTTGTTGAATCTCATACACAAAACTTAGCATGACAATGCAAATTAATTGAGCGCACACGGAATTTAGTAAGTTTTTGGGAAATGAAAAAGAGAATCATTTAAAGTCATATAATACCAAGCTATTTTTCATATTTTATCGACCGGAAACATTTATTTTTTTATAATAAATAATCCATCAAACTTGCTTTATTATCTTACTATCTTATAAAGTATTTAGCATTTTTTGCGACATTTTATGCCTTAAAATTCAGCAATACAAATATATTAGCTAAAAGTACAACTAATTTAAACACACTTTTCTAACAATAAATAACTTAAAAAACTAAATTTTTAACAATACAAGTATTCATGCAATGTTTACAGTTTATTGATTAATAATTAATTGATAAACATTATTAAAACATAATGATAAATAAAAGTATTAAAATATATATTACAAGTCATGCAAGCTTTTAATTAAGGGATTGTCTAACCAGTGCCCTGAGGGCACTGGTTAAGAAGGCTGAGGACCCACAAAAAGGTACTGAAAAAATATTTTTTTATTGAAAAAGTGTGGGTCTTTGGGTTTTTTAATTATTTTTTCGGTACCTTTTTGTGGGTCCTCAGCCTTCTTAACCAGTGCCCTAAGGGCACTGGTTAGACAATCCCTTTAATTAATGATACTTTAAAACCTCATTTCAATGAAAATACAATTTAAAGAACACATTGTACAAACCAAGCAAGCTATTAAATAAAAAAACTAACAAATAAAATCATACAAATTAAGCAAAGTTTCACCAAACTTTTATCATTTCTTATAGTGTATAAACAAACAAATTAATCAGTAAAGCTATTGTCAAAAAAGTATAAATGAATTTTTTTTTTTTTAGAAAGGCAACACTTTTATAGAACCCACAAAAAGAACAAATATACAAAGAAAAAGGAATTGATACCTACATCATATTTTTTGATGCATGTACCACAATTTGTGCATAACAGTTTGCATGCACCATAATTTGTGTATTACCGTTTAAAACTGTAATGCACAAATTGTAGTGCATGCATAAAAAACTGTGATGTGAGTATCACCCCTTCAAAGAAAAGGCATCTCACCCCAAATAATCAAGCAAATTAAATGAAAAACGAGACCCAAAAGAAACAAATAAAATATACTATTAACTAAAAAAAAATTAAATTACAAAGTATCTGCAACCGCATTGCACGAAAACCTTGCGATTGTGCTAATATTAGCAATGTTACCCGATCAAACGTAATATATTGATATCGATGTGGATATTACTTAATTACACATGGACCTACCGAGCTTTCCCTTCACATCCATTGCTTAACTACTATCAACTTCTCATTCATCTTTTATTTAGCTACCCATTAGAACTCACCTCAAATTATAATAACACACTTTAATTGCTTCAAATAATAAGGTCTTGCACACTTTAGTCAAGCTTAAGCCCAAGATTTAAATAAAACCCATTTCGGACCACATTTGGCGACTATTTCTAGATCACTATTTCATTTGTTAAAGATAAAATGATTCAATCTCAACCATCTATTTTTTATTAAATTAATTAAATTCACTTTCATCATTATATTTAAAAATTAAATATCTCACAAACTATTAATAGTTAGATAAACTAATTATACCATTGCGACGAGAATAAATTTATCTTATAGAGATCAAATATTGTATACTTTCGATGAACTTATTTTTTATCGTTTTTTGCGGGTTTCGATATATTACACTATAAATGAAAATTTTAAAAATACTATTTTGTGTTAACACAACCCCAAAACCCCTAACCCCTAAACCTTAAAAAACCCTAAAACTTAAAACCCTAAACCTCTAAAACCTTAAACCCCTAAATACCCTAAACCCCTAAAACCCTAACCGCTAAACCAAAAAAACCTAAAACCTATCCGCTAAACCGTAAAAAACCTAAACCCTTAACCCCTAAAAAGCTTAACCCAAAAAAGTCAAACCCCTAAACTCTAAACACCTAAACCCTTACCGTAAACCATAAACCCACACAAAAATCGGGGAAAAAAATATCGAAAGTGTATGATGTGGCATATCAAATTAAAGGTAATTTTATGCTTGTCATGATGGTATGATTAGTTTCGTCTAACGATCAATGGTTTGTGAGATATTTATTTTCTAAAAAGGAATGTGAAAGTTTATTTTATTGTTTTGATGAAAAAATGAATGGTTGAAAATGGTTTATTTGATCTTTAGCTTTTTCTTTGATCTTTATTGAACCAAAGTCTTCATTTGTATAGATTTTCATATTAAATCTAAAAGATCAGCTATAGAATAATCTAGATGAAACCATTACAATTGGATCCAAGAAAATAAAACCAAAATGAAAAAGAGAACTAAGAAAAACAGTCAATAACAAAGGTAATGGTGTTGGTGGTTTCTGGTCACCAAAATGATGGTGGTGGTGATCTTAGGTAGCAACGATGACCCTGATAGAGGAGATGGTTTCAGCTCACATCGTGGGTGTCAAACGGGATATGGTGCCCTTCTACCACTGCCACCATTATCTCTGGCGACCCAGATTCGCCCCACCACCATATACCATCTCATGAGGGGAAATGATTGTCACAAGAAAGCTACTGGAGAAGATGATGTCACTGGAAAGAGTATTTTTTTTTTCACAACACCACCTTAACAGTAAAAATACCACATAGAATCCACCTAATCACCAAATTATCCATATAAGGTTGAAAAGATAAATAATTACATGAAAAATAAATGAACAGCTCAACAGGTACTCGGTTACCATGTTATTGATAATGGAATAACAAATGATTATTTGATGGGTCATTTGTTAAAAAAAGTAAGTGTTTCAAGTTGGTAAAACTTAGAAAGTAACTTGGTATTGTATGGATTTAAAACTTTTTTGGGTATAAAGATCTTTAACTTCGTTATATATATTACTAAAGAACAGTTAAGTACATAAAATATGGGCGTATCTTACATTTTAGCCTTTCAAAAGGAACAAATTACATCACAAAGGAAATAACCAACGAAACGAAATTTGGCTCAACAAACAAACAAAACGTTGTGTCTTTTATACAGTTTTAATTAGAATATTGAGGCATGTGTAATATTATCTCTGTCTTTTAATAGATGGCGTGCAATATATATTGTTAAACTTCAGGTACAGAAAAACGACCAAGGTAATATGCGTATAATTTCTTTTGAATGGTGTAGTTTTCAAACAACCTTATTAAATTACGAGTATTTATCATGTCAAAATAGTATAGTTTTTATCATAGAACAATATGAAAGGAGAAGGGGCGAAAGGTAGTTTCTATAATAGTACAAATATTAAGGACTAGTTACGTATGTTTATTTATGTTATAGGGCTGATATAATTTTTGTACATAAGCATGTAAACGGTTATCATTTGCATTTAATCAAAATAATAACAACTTTTTCCTCCATTCCCCTTTTCACTCCATTGTTCTTCTCATGATATCAAAGCTTTATCAATGGAGTTTTAGCCGTTATAATTCCTTTAAAATTAGTTAGTTGTTACACAATTGTGCAAGTTTGTGTCTAGTGCGTTCAATTGATCTCGGTCTTTGCTTTCGCTCAAACTTAGGTTAAAATTGTTCAATCTTGATTAATCAATATGACTAGTCATGTTGTATTATAAAATCTGTTATATTTGAATCCTTCTACAGGACCTGATTCGTTGAGTGTTCAAAAGAAGTTAATTGAGGCTCAGAACTATCATGCAATTGAAATTGGGATTTCAGCTTGAAGATATCTCTAGCGGATTCCTATATGGTGATGTTTTTGAAGAAGTTTATATGAAGCTTCCTTTAGGGTATGTTTTGTAGAGAGAAATTCAGGGAAATGAAATGAAGCAGAGATTAGAAATCTAGAGAATAGAAATCAGTAAAGAATTTTGATGGATTCCATTGTTTGGTTATTACAGAGACTTGACCCGAGAAATAAGTAATAAATTATTTTAATAACATAAATTTTTATAATATTTTCTTGGATGAGAAAAAACATACAGAAATCGAAGAAACAAAAGAAACAACTTATTTAGCAAATTAGAAAAATATATGCAAATTAGTAATGAATTAAAGAAGTAGAACTAGTTTGTGATCTGCACCTCCAGTAATATTTCTTTCTATAGCTATGAGAGAAGATCAAGACATTCAAAATAAAAAACAAGAGCAACAAGAAAACATAGATGAAACCATGAATCAAGTAAATCAAATGGCTACAATTGGCTTCTCATATCAAGTTCTTTACATCCACGATAATGGATAGTTGGATACCATTATTTAATAATCAAAATTGGTGGGAATCAAAGAAACTAATTAACCAAATGATGTCAACAAGCAGATGAAGCAGACGAAAAACACCCACCAATTAGATGACAAATTTTTTGGTAGCAACACAGATGGTGATAGTATGGCTTGGGGAGGATGAATTTTGGGGGTTAGGGTTACACACTGACTTTTTGAAGATTTACGTGTAATGTGAGAAGCACGTGCTTTGGGAATTTTATACCTTTTTTTTTTGTTGTTAACTTTGACCATTGACTTAGTAAAAGGCATAGAGAATTCTGATATCCACACCAATGCGGATGGAAATGAGTTTACAAAGAAAGTATTTCTCGAGAAAACGAATTTCTCCGCCCCACAATTTCTCAATGCTACCAAACAAGGGAAATGTGACTAATTCCATTTCTTTTGCTTCATTTCTCGCTACCAAACACACCCTTAGGCTATACATGAAAGGGGAGTTTGTGATAACATCTAATATGGTGTGTAAGCTAAAAAAATCCTTGTATGCTTTGATACAGGCACTAAGGAAATGGTTTTCAAAAGTATATCCTAGTTTAATATCTTTTCGTTTCACTCAGTTTAAAATTGATTGCTCATTATTTGTGAAGAATAATGTTGATAATTTTACTGTTATTTTGGTGTATGTGGATGATTGGATTACTGCTAGAAATGACAATGCTAAAATTCAGGTTATTAAGTCATAGATAAGCTCTACATTTCACATGAAGGATGTGAAAAACTAGAAAGGGGGTTGAATAGTTTTACCGATTTTAATTTAAGTTTCAAAGATTTAGATTCGATCTTATGTGAATTCGTATGGATGGATATAAAGTATGAAGCAATAGCTAAAGTAAGTAAAGAAAGCAAGTAAAGTAAAAGGATAGAAAGTAGCGACACAAGTGATTTATAGTGGTTCGGCTACAAGGACATCTTCTTTGCCCTACTCCACTCCCTGAGTACCCCACTCGAGAGTTCAAGCACTATGTCAACAAGCTCCTTCAACTTGGCGGAGAAGCCTCACAACGCCGCTTACACTTTTTCCGGGACAAAGCTAAATACCGAGTTCTTTCACGAGGTAGAACCAAACCTTTACACAACTATTACACAACAACTATGTGAAATATGAATTACAAGATATGCTATAGAAATCTTGTGGATGGACAAATCAATCAAGGACCCTTTGCTTGGATGACTTGTAGAATAGCGTGATTTCGCCTTTGTGAAAGACCTATATGAGAATCACAGCAAAAGATAGAAGAACTACTAGAATGATCAAATGATCAGAGGTTAGGAGAGTGAGATAATATATGAGAGATTTGTAAGAAGAAAGGTGAGGAACAATGAAGAAATGGCTTACTATTTATAGTCAAAAAAGCCTTCTATCCTACGGTTCTGGCGGATCCCTCACCCAAGGGATCCGGCCAGTTCATTTCCAGGGATCCGGCAGTTTGGGTCAGAATAGTCCGGATTTTGGGTTGCAAATTGGGTTATGGGTTATGGGTTATGAGCCATGTATGGACTTTGGGTCATGGGTACCCAACAAGATACAATGTATCTAGACAATGGGTCATGGGTCTTGGGTCATGGATCATGGATATTGGGTCATGGGTCATGGATAATACCCAACATGATTTCATGCAATGGGTCATGGGTTATGGATTAGCTCCATGGGTATGGGCATGGGTCTTGAATATTACCAACCTATTACATATTATATTACAACAATTTATTATTACAATATTTATGTAAATGACCAAATTTATATACTTTGTAAAACAACATGTATTCTTATAATTTTACTTATGATAACTTTTATTTGTTATCAACAAAACATAACGAGATCGCTAAATATAAACAAACGTTTTTACGGTTTATTTGTATTAACAAAGGATTTGGGCATGTGAATTATCTTTTGGGGTTGGAAGTTTCTAGGTCTTCTCATTGCATATTCATTTCTCAAAACACATGTATATTGTAGACTTGTTAAAAGAAGGTGGAGTGTTGAATAAAAAACCTATAAACTTTCAATGGATCCAAAATTGAAGTTATAAGCTGATATGGGCATTCCCTTAACTGATCCAAAAGTATAAATAAGATACATCAGAAAACTCATATATCTTACTATGACAAGACTTGATATATGTTATATTGTTCATTTTTTGAGTCTATTTATGGAAGCTCCAACTGTTGTACATATGCAAGATGTTAAACATTTGTTAAGGTATTTACCATGAGCACCTGGTCAGAGTATTCTACTTGCTAGTGATTCTGCAGTGCAGTTGAAAGCCTATTATGATACTGACTGGGCAAGTTGTCCTATGACAAAAAGATTCACTACCGGTCATTCTATACTGTTAGGAGATTCTCCCATATCTTGGAAGTCAAAAAATCAGTCTGTAGTGTCAAGATCTTCTGCATAAGCATAGCACAGATCCATGGCGTTGACATGATGCAAAGTTACTTGGATAGTTAATCTTCTCAAAGACCTTGCATGGGGCCGGGTCCTTGGGGGAGGGTCCGGTTGGCATCCATAGGATGCATGGGACCAGGGTGATCCCACCGATCTTCACCTTTTGGAGAATCTTCTCAAAGACCTTGGAATTAAATATTTGAAGCTTGTTTACTTGTATCGTGATAATCAAGTTGCTCTTTACATTACTGCTAATCATGTATTCCATGCTATAACTAAGCATATTGAGGTAGATTGCCATTATGTCAAAGATCAATTGAAAGTTGGTGTCATCAATCATTCATATGTGTCAACAGAGTCTCAACTGGCAGATGTCTTTACTAAAGTTGTTATAGTTGATCAACATAAATCTTTACTTAACAAGTTAGAAGTTCCTCACGTGTCTCCCTCTCAACTTGAGGGGGAGGGGGGAGTGTGAAAGGAGAAGAGGCGAAGGGTAGTTTCTGTAATACTTTAAATCTTAAAGGCTAGTTTTATAAATTTATTTATGTTAGCGGGCTAATATAGTTTGTTTGTATAGACATGATGACAAACTAAGAATTACGTACAATTTTTCAGGATATTAGTTGATAAACAAAAGTGATTAAACTTTTTGTTGAAAGTATTAGCTCTTTATCAAACTTATGAAACTTAAAGGTTCCTTTGGTATCTTTGGGTTAGTTATATTTTAGTTAACTCTAACTTTGGTCTGGTTTTGTGAGTTTTATATTGTGCAGGATGCTGAGTGTAAATTGCAGTTATATAAGTTGAAGGACGGATCTAGAGTTTGGCACTTCTCATTGTTCTCTCAGTTTTACACATACAAGTTTTCTCTCAAGTTTGATGTTTTGGGTTTTAGTTTAGTTTTATGATTTTGGTTTGTATTAAGATCATCTTGATCTTGTTAGCAGTTTGGTTTACTCTTTCGTTGTTAGAGTGTGAGTTCTGTATGTATTGTAGTAGCACCTGCTAGAGGGACTACTACTTGTTTCTCGTGTATTGTTTGGTTAGTATCCGTGTTGGGGACTAACCTTCTGTGTATATTATTCTAGTAAAGATAAGATCACCAAAGGATGGTTGGTTGGGTGATTAACAATATTGAATGTTTTTTGTACCATTTTAACACTTTTGAACAATCATTATTGATTAAGTTACATTGCGCTTGTTGAACTTAAAGATAAATTTATATGGCCTCGGAGCCATTTTCGCTATAGCACCACACACTAACTTTTCGATTTTGAACAAAATGGGCCGCTACAAAAATGAGTGTTGATATAGTGATAGCCTTTGATATTTATTTATTGCTAAGGACTGAGGCCTCTAAATTGAAGGAATCTAAGTTTAACTCAATAAATAACTAAAACATAGCTTTAATTACTTCTCATAAAATGTAATGGTTAATGTTTGATGACCTATAACTATATTTAGAGCATTCATTATAGTGGTCAAAACTTTATAAAAAAAAAAGAAAAGATCAAAAAACTTGTAACCATAGTGAGCATCTAGCATGAGTAGGTTTAAGATGTTGAAACTCTTTATAATTTAATGTTTGTGCTATGTGAGATATTTATAAAGCTTTAAAAGGTTTTTTACATAGTAGAATTAGATTTATAATATAAAAATGTTTATAAATTAATGGCATTACACAACTATACTACACTTTTAGAAAGATTTACCATAAAAACACTAGCAAGAAGATATCACAAAAGACTAGTATACAAGCAACGATCGAATCATGGATTCAATCGTTTCAATTCGGACAAAAAAAGATTTCCCGTGACTAGTCCAAAAGCGTGACAAAGTTTTGATTTCATATGTAAAGTTGCCTTTACGGGGAGAGGACAAATCAAAACAAAGTCTATGCATTGTACATTCTATGAACGAATATTTACAAGGAAACGATTAATCTTCTTGATTTGCATTTTTACTTATATCCTAACTCCAAGATCAAGACAAGTGACAAAATCTATAAATGGCAACAAGAGAGAAAACAAATGCTACATTTACAAAAAGTTTATAAAATTATACTCCGTATTTATGTAGACTTGACAACCAAATATGAAAGGTAAGAATGAAAAAAGAGAGACTATGATACAAGATTGAACTACTTCATTTGTCAAGTGGTAACTATAATTTTATAAACTCGATAAGAAAGATAAATGATGAATAGCACTTATCAAATTTTATACAGGCTAGGAAGAAAATTAACAATATCTAATGGGAATTAGTAGCATTACACTATTTACAATAGTAAAGTTATGAGAATTTTCTTTTGTATAATGATATAAGTTTGCCGTTTGAAAAAAATCCGTAGTTTATATTATTCGTATATATTGGTTACTGAACCTTTTCCACAAGGGCGTTTTAGCAAGTCCATATATTAAATTCATTAGATCTCTCAACACCGTTATCTTAGGATATATATATCCTAAGATTAGCAGTATGTTATACACAAAGAATACACTTTGCATGTGCACTCTTCACCCAACACCTCATGACCTCAAAGTCTTCTCTCTTTTTTTGAAAAACAAGTGATTTTCTATACATATAAAGATCATTGTAGCAAACCCACAAAAAGTTCAAATCAAACTCTTTCAAAACAAACTTTTTCTTTTCCTATTTGTATGTAATCTTTTCAAGAAAACAACCACACACAAAAATATGGCTGATACTTCTTCTACATCATCAAGTTGGTATCAAGTCTACGTAAAGCTCAAATTCTTTACCAAAATCCGAAGATTCGTCCACAAGCGACGTGGGCAAGTACTCTCAGGCCAATCTAATGACGTTCAAACGATAGATTTAGCCGTAGATCAAGGAGAAACAAGTGATCAAAGTATATATCATGGTGATGATGATGATAATGGGATTATGCAAAAGTCAGTGAAGAAGCTTCATTTCGGTAGCAAGGACGAAAAGGCGATGGCAGCCATAGAGATTAAGAGACTTGCTCGAGATGACTTGAAACGACGTAAGTTGATGGCTGATCTCGGTGTTATTCAGCCGTTGGTGGCCATGGTAGGTTCGGAACATATCGCCCCACATAGGAGATTGGCTATACAAGCTTTGCTTGAGCTTGCTAATGGCACTTGCACGTAAGTTTCTTGTTTATACGTAGTATTATGCAAATAATATAAAAATCATTACTGCCTTACATTGATTTCTACTTGGAGAAAATATATTATCATGTCGTTTTATATTGTCAAGTTACTTAAAACTAACCTATATATTGCAACTATTAACGTACGTGGTACGTAAATTTGTTTAAGATACAAAATGAAGTGATTTAATACGTGATGAGTTTATATTTAGGTTGATTATCTTTTATTTAAAGATGCTTGTGATTACACTAGTCTAGCTATTTGTGGTTTATATGAGTTATACGATATACACAAACTTTCATAAAATAACTTTAAAAGCTTCAAAATATATCTCAAAATATTAAATGAATTTTCATTGGACAATTGCATTGTAATAAATAATGAATCAAGTGGGCATTATCTGAGTTCATCATGCCCACAAAAGTATATATCTCATTATTTGATTGCATACTTTCCACACTGTTTTGTTTATTTCTTTTTGGAAAATTTTGATGCTGTTTTGATTTTTAATCAGTTACAATAAACATGAATTTGTTGCCTTTCTAAAAAAATTACAATATGGAAACGATCACTAGTTTGATATACGTCGTTTTCGGACATATTAAATGTAATAACTCATTTATATAAATCCTGTTATAGAAATCCGATTTGATTAATTAAATGAGTTAGTCCAAGCATTGTGTGGAGCTTTGGTTAAAGTGGCAATGCCACATTAATGGGACTAGAACCAACTTCTCATAGACTAGTGGCCAACTTTGACCTTTCCATAAGTTTATTTATGTAGTATTTTTATTTTTATTTTATCTTTTTGGAAAGAAACTGAATACGCAACAAGTATCTAGTGATAGTTTAACTTTCTTCAAAATATTTTATTTTATACAAGAAATTTGTTTATGTATATTACTTGAATGATTTCCAAAGTGCCAATGTTTTTTTCCTAGAAGATATAGCAATATATTTTGATGTATTGTTTATAACAGAAAAAAAACTAGATTGTGTTGAATGATGTATAAAAAGCAAACTGTTGTTTTATGCATCTTGTCCAAACAAAGAATATTACAACCTTTTTCATGACAGATTTTCATTGGAATACAACTTTTAAATAAAATTTCACTCATATTTAATATTTTAATATTTTGATTAAAAATTAATCATATGTACAATTATTTAGTTTAATCAGTATTTTTAATCATCAGCCATAGGTTGCATTGACTCTCCACTATAATCCACGATGGTAGGAATGAGTTGGAAGTGGAATATTAGCAGTTGTTAGGCAGACAATTTCTGATCAATATAATTTATAAGATCATGTTGTCTAAAAAATATTATTTTTGGTGTTTTAATATCTAATTTTCAAACTTTAGGTATAAATTCATCTTGAAATAACTTTGATTATCAATTCATTATAAACATGAAACTATACAAAAAGAAAGTATATATGAATATAAATAGATGCTATATATAGTTCAATAAAGTGTAGTTCAAAATTGAAGTATGCTTGTAATTATTGACAAACAAAATTAGATATAGCCAATTTATTAAATATCAATGAGGTATCAAGTGTTATTTTAACTAGCTATATCGTCTTAAACACAACAATGATATTGAAAGTTGTATTTATTGACTTTGTAACTATCTTTTTCTTGAACTTGGATATAGTCATATAGTTTTAAAACATGTTGACTAATTGCTTATAATCATAATGTTCCTTAACTTCTTGTGGGTTAATATTAAAAGGGCCCATTACATATATTTTTCTAGCCTGCTATACAGAATATGTAGAAAGATTAAAAGGTGATAACATGGTTTTCTTTTTCTTTCTATATGCTAAAATATTTATGTTGCTTTTGGGTTGACAGGAATAAGGCTATCATGGTGGAAGCAGGAATCTTATCAAAATTATCTGAAAACATTGGTGTTGAAGAATTAGCCAAAAATGAATTTGCGCAGCTCATCATGTCGCTATCTTCACTAGTAAACCTTCAATTCCCTATTGATTCATCGAAGATTCTGCCACTAGTGATACATTTGCTTGACTCGGATTCAAGTGTTGACACTAAAATGTCATGCTTGGGTGCACTGTATAACCTATCGACTGTGATAGATAATGTTGGTTCTTTGGCAACAAACGAGGTGGTACACACTCTCTTGAAGTTGTCGTCTTTAAAAGAGGCATCAGAGAAATCTCTTGCAACATTAGGGAATCTAGTGGTCACTTCGATGGGGAAAAAGGCCTTAGAAAATAGTCCAATGGTGCCCGAATGTTTAATAGAGATTTTGACATGGGATGATAAATCAAAGTCACAAGAGTTGTCAGCTTATGTGTTGATGATATTAGCTCATCAAAGCTCTTTGCAAAGAGCTAAAATGGCAGATGGAGGAATAGTGCCCATTCTTCTACAGCTTGCCTTGTTGGGAAGCCCACTGGCGCAAAAACGAGCTCTAAAGTTATTGCAATGGTTTAAAGATGAGAGACAAATGAAAATGGGGCCTCATTCAGGGCCCCTATCAAGAAGGTTATCGTGTAGTTCGCCTACTATTCAAGAAGATGCGGGTGCAGGTAAAAAGTTGATGAAGAAGATGGTCCAACAAAGTTTGTACAAGAATATGGAAACGATTACCCGCCGTGCAAAGGGAGATTCAGATTCAAATTCTAAGCTTAAGCTTTTGGTGGTTAGTTCAAGTTCAAAGAGCTTGCCATATTAGGCGCATACAAACAAGAAAAGAAAATTACAATTTTACATCCATTGAAGGCACTATTTGTGCATCTTCTTATTTTGTTGTACATTAAAAGGAAATATATATAACCATTCAAAGGTTTCCATTCTTTAACTCCGCTTATTCATCTCTCCCAAATATGAATGGCCATTCCCATACTTCACTCTTTTCTTTAAGACAAATCATTATTTTCTTCTGATGTTATTCCTAATGTGTATCAGATACGGAGAAGTCGTATTGAGCAGGTTCAATGTTGTATATACGAAGTTTATCGTCCAAGTTCAGTATAATATTTCTTATTATCAATCGCGGGTGTTTATACAATCAAATGTTGTACCTATAATTGGTTAGCTGATAAGAGGGGAAAAAATAGGTCTAGAATTGTACAAAATTTATCGCTACACTTTTAGTTCAGGTTAATATACAAATATGTCCTTAAACTTTCTTAAAAAAAAAGGTGTCTATTGTAACGAGCTATTTCATTTTGTTCATTTGAGTTACTGAACTTATGAAATATGATATTTAGGTGACTGAACTTATATAAATATACTTACACATCACTTGACCCGTAAAACAAGACATTTGTGTTACTTAACTTATCCAGAACTATGAGTTCAAGTCACTTATATTAACACTGAAATGATAGAATACTAATCTAAATATTAATTCTTATAAGTTCAGTAACTTAATGAACAAAATGAAATGTCGTTACCTTAAGCGCTTTTTCTTGAAAAGTTTAGTGACGTATTTGTATATTAACCCCTTTTAGATCTATACCCTGAAAGGTGTTATAAAGGGTGCTTTAACAACCGTCACTTATTTCTGAGAAGGTTAAATTCCGCCAACCCATGTACATTTTAAGTTGACCCAAAAGTTGTGAAGCCTGGTGCAATCGTAACTTCATGAAAAAATTGTTTAAAAATGTGTGTTACTTACGTATAACGTGAAAATGTTATGTCTTATATCAGGCATTGTAGATTGGTCAGAAAGATGTTCAACATTCTTGCTTTTATGCACAAGATGAGTTAATGAAGGTTCAATACTTTTTTTTTTTTTTTTTTTTTTTTTTTTTTTTTTTTTTTCCCTTTTGAGCTATGAAGGTTCAATACTTCAATGGTAATCTTTTGGGGTGATTAAAAGTTGGGAGTCTAATCGGTCAAAAATTTTTGGCTTACGTCCGTGTCGAGAACTTTACTTATCAGGCCCAGTTAGACCAATCCATTCATGATATACAAAAAGTTATATGGGAGGCTGGAAATTAGATGGGTTTAGGCACATACTGATTTATGTGGATAGAAATGGTTTGAAGATTTTTAGTTTCTGGTCCCATGTTTAGAACCCATTCGAGACTGGCAGAATAGGTAGGATGATGGGAGAAAAGTAGTGTGGTGATAAAAAGTAGTGTAGCTTGTTCCAATTCCAACTTCTACATTGCAAAACCGACGAGTCGTCACAATCTTCTAACCAACCGGGTTCTAGCAAAAGCGGTACCCAATGACATTAGTAAGCACCATTACCACAAACTTTGTGATGTAATGATCTTGGAAACCCTTGAATGGGATCACTTGCCCATGATACAAAAGAGACGATACTCGAGAAATAACAATATTTTTAACACGTCAGTTTATAAATGAAAAGGACACATACAATAAAATCAAAATGATAACTTTTATTAGGTATATATCCATCATTTAGAGATACTTTACAAATCTTGAGCTAAATTGACTACTTCAAATGACTTGGCTACAAGAACTTACAAATGACTTTGACACAAACAACCCAACCTTCAAGCCCCTCATCTTTATAACATTGCCAGTTGAACCATTCAATGAACCATCTGTGAATCGCAGCCAAACCCCCCAAACACTGGTTCTGAAAAACCATGTTTCTTCCCCAAGTAATATACAACCAAACACTACATAACAATGAGACCGGAACTTGATCCAAATAACGGATTGTTAGAAGTTAACACTGCTACGCTGTAAAAACTTACTTCACACAAAACAACCTCAAAGTAGGAATGTTACCATAAACCAGCTCCTTAATATAATTCAAAACTAATATTGACCCTTATCACTCTGAGCATATGAACCAAAATCAAGTGAGACGGGTGACTTTATAGCAAAACAGAACCTACACACCTTCATGTGTAAAACTCAATACCAAATACCAATAACTACTCAACCATAAAATAGTAATAGAAAAATCAACACTATAACCCCAACGTAAATTCAACTAAGCAGAAGATTACAGCCTTTAGTGAGATTCATCACAGATGTATCAAGAAGACATATACCCCCATAAGATAAGGTGATTTCTATGACATGCCCTCCCTGTATATTAAGCAAAAGACTAGGCATTTAGCCAAAACAATGTCATCACCACGGTCTACGTTCATAGAAGGAACACTGCTTTTGAATGTCAACCAAGCAAAATACAGAAGCAGATATAGAAGGCGATATATGATTTGAAAATTCAACTCGTTAGAGAGAATTCAAGCCAATAATTCAAAATGTATCCTAACTAATATAGATCTTAAGAGTATCAATGCACTGCAACCAGACAACAATTTTGAGAACACTAAAGACAGCACCCTATACCAGGGGAACACTCAATGTTGTCATAACGTGCTAATAACCAAGTTCTAATATCAAAGTTTTTCATTTAATAGTATCTTGCATCATTCAATAACTCGGAATGATAGTTGCACCAGAATGCTATACCACCCATCAGTAGTGTAGGCAATAGTTCAGCAAAGAAAACATTATTTTTACCTTACAGTAATATTTTCCATGTTCCAACTTATTTCTGTCATTAAAATTTTTAGCAGAATCTTCTTGTTAAGAGCAGGCAGAAACAGAATCTTTTAAAATATGTCTGAGTACGGCCTTACAAAAACAAGTTACAAAAGCAAGGGCAGCACAGAATACATTCAGCCTTGTTAAAAACACATAATTGTAGTTAGATACGTAAATGTACTTTTTCTTTCCATAGACGGAAACTAAGCTTGACATCAGGATAGTCTTTAGGTAGCATATAAAAAAGAGCAGACCATGCAACTGATTTGCCAAATGAAGCGATAATACGCTCTTGCTTATGCACATGCACCATATTAGACACAATATACATTCTGAAAAAGAACACACACTCCATATAAAGTAACATTACTTGCATACAATCGTCTTGATCTAGTAAACATTTGAAGAATATGGTCATCACATTTCTATAGCCTGTGTGAACTGGTTTGTAGCATAGAAGAGATAGCCCGAAAACCTGAAAATCTATTATTTGTTGTTTACAAAAAGCACAGGGCTTTTTCAGGCTATGCCTTCATCTTTGCCTTTTATTTTTATCACTAGAGAAGCTAGACTGAAAACCTGGGATTTAGGCACCCAGATGAAAAAATACTACAAAAATAATGTCAGCAACTGGCCTAGAGCACTTTGTATATTGACAATTTAGAGGTTTCTAGCAGTAAGATGCTACCTCAGTGCAAACAAACAGAAAACTGAAATACCACACAACAAAGGCTGAAAGTTCCAGGTTACAATGCAAGTATCAGTTACAGAATGTATAAAAAGAATATAAGAAAGATGGATTGAAATTCCCTCACTATACCACAAAAGTTCTTGACAATAAGAAGCATAAAATCTAGTATGTAACTATTTGATGCATAATGTCAAATGAACTGGCACATATCTTAGCCCAGAGAAACTTCAAAGCTCCAATCAAGCAAGGAATGCAAATGATGTACCTAAATACGGCAATTAGAGGTAATCGAGAAACATGCCTTTACATGTTGTAATGCAAGAAAATAGTTCAATTAAGAATCACTGTAATGATGTCAACATAGAGTCTAGCAACAAACAGGTGACATACAAACCAATACATCTGCAGTTGACCGAACATTGTAACTCAAGTCAAAGATGCACATATATTGCAGCTAAGAACCACACACTAGAATAATATTCCAGAAACTATAACAAATGTCTTACAAACTTTCATCAAAAGAGAATATAACAGCTCGCAAGTTCTGAACACAGATAAAGCATACTGACTACAGGTAAAAATAACTAAGAAACTAAGATCCAGCACAAAACCACAACTCAATTAGACAGATAGAGTGAAGCGGCAACAAAGGTACACGCAGCAGTCCATTTATGTCAAGCCATGAATCATGAAATCAGCACAACCATTTAAAGCATTTGCGTCCAAGAAGCTCTCATAGACCTGAACCAAATACCCACATTTAACTCAATTCATAATAGCAATCTGGGAAATTAAAGCAACATAAGTAGATTGTGTCCAATCATAGAAAAGAAGCAAATCACTGAAACCACAGGTTTTTTGAAACAGCAACAAACAAATTGTAACATGTTTAACTTGAAAAGTAGCCAATAGCCAAATTCTTTAAGTGACTATGATTACAAAAAGAAGACCTAATAATAATCAGCTCAGAGTCAAATAGCAATGGTCATCTTGTAGTTCTTATTCAGCTAACCACTTAAAAGTTTGCTCAAGGATTATGGACACTGGAATGCTCCAATGCTACAAAATCTTTATTTATTGTGTATTATTTCCGTTTAGATAAATAAATAAGAGAGATGTATGTGATCTTGAAGACAGACGCAATGTCTCACCCAAAGTATAATGAAACACATTTTTTACATAGAATTATAAAGACACCATGAGAGATACAGAAAATTTAAGGAACTCCACCGAAAAGCAACAATCATACCAACCCACAGTAGGAAGTGTTTGTAGACTCCACTAAGGAAAGCCAAAAAAAGATATAGACAGAATCAGTAACACAAGTTTACTAATGATGAAATCATTTTGCCCAAAAAACAAGCAAGGTGCAACATAGATCACATAAAACGTTATCTGCATTTTCCAAAAAGAAATTATGTAACCCTAAACAGAACAATCAAATTGCTGATGCTAGATCACAGTTATCCAGAGGAATAGCAACCTAGCAATTGCAAACACTTGAATCTATAGTATTGGTCAAGTGGTAAATTTAAGAAAATACAAACAGCCAATCAGATCAGATAGAGATATAGGATTATTGTTTTATACACGAGTAACAAAATATTAGATCAGGAAATAATTCATCACACTTTAGTGTATAGACTAAACAAAAAACAAATAGTAATAATTAAAACTAATAACACTTGGTATCATGGATTAAAAAAGAAAAATGAAATTATGAAGAGAAGAATGAAAACAAAGCCTAACATTGCAAGGCTCAGAATAAAATGTAAATCACGAAAACCCGCAAACAGTCAAACAGATAGAACACATATTTTCCAGGAGACATAGTTATTAAATCAACTCAGAAAACAACCAGTTATTTAAAAATTAAAAAAAAAAAAAAAAAAAAAAAAGACTAACATATGGACTTTCAGTTGCTGGTTTTCACTTCTGGTAACCAATAGTACGAATTAGAAAAACTAGTAATACAGGCACAGAAAAAGCAAAGACCAAAAAAACATTGTTATACTCAAGGCAGTTAACTGTCATTCATAAAATACTAAACAACGTGAAAGGAAGAATCCGATATGTTTGACATCGTGTAGAATGTGAAAGGGAGGAAACCATTGCAAGATAAGAAATGTACTTGCGAACCAATGTGACACTATGCACACTATGTGCCACTGACCATATAACAATGTAGAATGTGCAATATGCACTGTCTAACCATGACTATTGTAATACAGAAAGCAACAAAACTCTTAATACCAGAATGTAATATGATCATGTGTAATAGACTATATGTATGAGCAATATAATTATGACGATAAGCTGAATATAAACTAACAATACAATAATTAACCATACCTCAGTAGTAAGTGTCCATCTATACATCGACTATAAAGGCCACCCTGTAACATGCCCACATTTGTGTTAAATACTAGAAGCAAACCACTACCATACCGCACCACCCACCGCACTTCCATTCTACATAGACTGACCTCGATATACCATACCGAGGCCTCCCTAGGACTCCTCAGCAGGATGTTAGATGAGGCAGCCAGCACATACCACACTACCACCGATAAGGTAGGAGCTGCTGAACACACTACCTACCACCAATAACCGCCACCTACCTCATAGTGGATGATTACCATACTAGCCACCGTCCAACTGCTGGACACTGACGATTCATTTGATGAGGAGGCAGAGGACGCCCACCAGAATACCCACCGTAAGATGGTGGCCCACCTATAACCACCATTAAAGAACATAATCAATTTGGATACATTAATCAAAGATCATCTCTTTTGTGTTCATTCTTATCCAGTGTACTATTAAACCACTTTATAACAAGTCGAGATCCTGACCTCTCATATAGACATATACCTTTGATAAACATTTGTTTAAAATGCTAATATACCTTATCTCAATGCCATTTTTAGTATCACGAATTTAGTAACATCTCTAAGGGGTGTTTGAATTGTTTATTTTTAAGGCTTACCAGCTTATTTGATTATGAAGAAGCTTGCAAGCCCACTTTTTCGGCTTTTGAGCTTATCAAGTTGAGCTTAATGCTTCTTTAAGTTTAAAAGCTAATTAGTTAAACTTGATAAGCTCGTAGGCCCAAAAAAAAGTGGGCTTATGAGCTTTCCAAAATTAAATAAGCCCATAAGCAGCAAGAATAAGCTAATACAAACACCCTAACAAGACAAAATCAATCAAAAACATATTAGACACCTACATGAACATTAAAACGCAATCATTAATAAAACAATATAAAAACAAAACACCCATACCATAACCAGTATTCATAGACCCTGGCATCGACCCAAGAGATCCCGGAACACCACCGTCACCACTCGGTCCCTGAACCCCACCGCCCACTTTCTTCTTCCCATCCGTGGCCATCTTACAATTCACCTGATGCCCATCAATAACCTTAATCGGATCCACCAACGAGTTTCTGGCACCCTCCTCACTCTTATACACAAAAAACGCAAACCCTTTGGCCTTCCCACTCTGCTTATCAAAACCCAACGGGCCCTCCTCAATCTCCCCATACGCCGCAAAATGCGCCAACAATCGCTCCGAACTAATCTCAAACGGAACATTCCCGACATAAATCTTCCTCATACTGACATCCACACTTCCCAGCTCCCTATTAACCGCCAATTGCGCGACAGTGACCCTCCCATCAATTTTCTTACTAGGCTCTTTACAGCAGCCAGCATTGCTCCATCAATATGTTTAAAAGTGACAAACCCGTATCCTTTCGACTTATTCGTAACTTTATCGGTTATAACTATGGCTTCCTCTAACTCGCCGTATGCCGAAAAAACGGTTCGGAGCTTTTCGCTGGTAGTCTCCCAGCCAATTCCGCGGATGAATAACTTGCGCTGAGTTGGGTCGGTGTCGGCGATGGCGCGGACGGTCAAGGACTCTTGTCGCGGTGTCGCGGATAAGGACGGGTTGGAGGATGTTGAGGAGCTGGTCTTTGTTAGGTTTCGAGTTTTGCGGGCGTCTTTGGTGGGGTTAATGGGGTTAAGGGCGTGACTGTTATCTTCTGTTTGCGTTTTTTGATGGGTCCATTTTTGTCAAGGGGGTTAAGGTGGTGATGCTGGTCTAGTGTAAACCCTAGAAACCCTAGAGAGATTAGGAGATGTGAGTGAAAACTGAAAAGAGTTTGTTTGCTTGAGTTAAAAGCTATGCTTATACGTGGGTGTGTGTTTAAGGGATAACTACTCCGTATCAGTTAAAAGCCCATTTGTGATTTGACTGATTTCTATGGAATCTACAAATACAATACCGGTGTAAACTAAGCGAGCACTTTTAAACCATTTTTTTCATATTAAAAAAATAAGGGATTGTCTAACCAATGCCCGGTATTGACCCATAAAAAAGGACTAAAAAAACGTTTTTTAATTTGAAAAGTGTACTTTGTGGTGGCCCCTGAGTTAAAAACGTTTTTTACTTTTTGTGGTCCATACCCTCCTTAACCACGCCCTTAGGGCATTGGTTAGACAATCCCAAAAAATAATAATAAGAGGAATAACTATCGAGCCGAGCTCGAAAAGAGTTCAGCTCGAGCTCGAGCTTCACTAAACATAACCGAGCCGAGCTCGAGTTTTGCTTAGCTCGAGCTCATATCTTTTGTACACAGTTTTGAGATGATTGGGACTCATGGGTAAAAGTAATATTTTATGGAGTAACAGAAAAGACCGTAAAATTCAAATTCCCCTTGTTTACGTAATTAAATACTTCAAATTTTTTGATCTTTTCAATCGGGTCAATTAGTGTTAGAGTAATAAAACTCTCAAGTAGGGATGCTCCTATAAATCTCTTTATTTTTGATGTTTTCGAGGATGGTAGAGTAAAATGTATGCAAAAAAAAAATGAAGAAAAAACATACGGGCTAGCATCCTACATCTATCTTTATGTTTATGTCTTTAAATTTATGTATGTTTGTTTCAAGTTATCTAGAGTTTAGTGAGTCGAGTCTTGGCTTAGCAACACCACGCTTTTCATGCTTGTAACATAAGATTTTTGACTTGCACCACTAAATCGCTATCCAACAAACCCTTTGTTTCCCTACCGTAAGCATAACGTTACAACCCTTGCAAAGACCTCTTAGATAGTTGTTCCTAGGTGCTTACGCTAAAGCGGTGGAGGTTTGATCTAGTCTCAAGCCTATGGTAATATATGTACTATGCCAGGTAATGAGTGTTTATTTTCCATTTCCATTTACTATATTTCATATAAACCCGAGAGATGAGAGAATCCAAACACCCCTTGTGAGGTGCTAGTATATAATTTCCGTGCTTGTTATGACTATTGCGGTGCTTTTACTTGTTGTGGATTATTTTAAACCTATGCTTCATGCCCCCTAACTTATAAATTGATTGTCCAAAAGCACATTTGCTTGAGGACAAGCAAATATCAAGTGTAGATATATTTGATAAGGATTTAAAACGTACACTTTTAAGGGGTCATTTAAGCCCTTAATCACCACTTTTTATATCCGTTCTTGTTTAATGTCGTTCCTTTTCACTTTTTGGTCTCTTGAAGCAAAATCTTTGGAATGATGCACATTAGGACGAAAAGGAGTGAAAACATGAAGAAAACGGCAAAGTCAAGATCAAAGCCACTCAAGCTTCTGGCACGAACTGACGGCGTCCCCAATCAAAGGCGGCGCCGTCCCTATATACATATTTGATAAAACATGCACCGACGGCTCATGGAATTTTGCTCATAACACCTGACGTCGTCAGTCTTTGAAATAAGCTCCTGCCGGACTTTTCATCTCGACGGCCCGATATCCGACCAAGACGACGGCCCCATCTGAAGCCCGACGGCGTGCCAAACTCTAAAGTGACGCCGTCCCATCGATAACTTGGCCAAGACGAAAACCCTAACAACTGCGATCTGACGGCGTCCCACCTATAAGGAGACACCGTCGCCTTGTAAATCTATATATAGAATTTGATTTTTCGCATTTAAAGTGGTAGACTTTTGAGTAAAAACCCTAAACGTTTATAGTCCGACTTGGACAATTTTTTAGGGTCCCAAACCCTATTTTACACATCAAGATAAGTGTTTAATCCAATAGTATCATTATGTTTTCCATTGATTGTGTGTATGATTGCTTGTTTAACATGTCTAGCTAAATTTCTCTGTTTTGCTTAGATCTATGAAACCTAGTCATTAATTATTGTTAGGTTGTCTCTTATATTAATTGTAATTGGCTTAGGAGTGCAACTAGGCTTTCGTGTGTTTAATGCTTGAATAATCTTTGTGAAAGTTAGTTTATGATTAATCTAGCGGATTTCGTAGGCTAAACCTAAAGGTAACCTCAAAGAGTTAGGGGCATATGCACTACCTATGACTTTAGGAAGCACAACGCGTAAGAATAAGGGACGTGACAATTCAACCTACAATAAAAGATAATTAGGGAGTAATAGTATCTAGGTAAACACATTTTTAATCAACATACGAGCACACATCAAATAGACGTAGCTACCCGTAGAATTAGATAATTAGAATAGTAGAAGTAATCGGTAGAAGTACCACCCCCAAACCTATTGCCCCGAAATTTTACCTTTAGCTTTCTAAAAAACTAAAAAAAAGATAAAAAATGAATCATCCTCAACCACACCTTAGCATAATACATTTCTTGCTAGCATTCATATTCCCCTAGAGAACGATATCAATCCCCGAGGCTTACCCAATACTACACTACAACGATTAGGTTCACTGCCTAGGGTGTTGAAAAACTTGCTCGACGAAAAGGAAGTTCCTTTGACCCCAAACGCGCATCTTACGCGCATCAAGTTTTTGGTGTCGCCGTCGGGGAATGGAATAGCTAGTTAGATTTCTATCTCATTTAGGTTCTCTTGCTTGATTCCTATCAAGTAAGATTTTTTCTCATTTTTAGCTTCCTTGTAGTCTATCCCCCTTCTTCGTGACTTTGTTAGTAACCCCATCACTTTTCATCATGGAAGGTGATAACCCACCACCACATCACCCAATTCCCATCGACCCACCACCAATTGACCCGCCAAGAGGCCGTACTCTTGGTGAATACGCTAGACCGAGCCACCAAGGCTATAGGAACACCATTGAGCTCCCCAATCAAGCTCAAACAACGGCCCTGCGATCCGACACCATCTGGTTGGTGCAAAACGGATGTGCATTCCATGGACTTCGTCCCGAAGATCCTAATCAACATCTCAAGGACTTCCTTAAAATTGTTGATTCCATCTACCTTGATGCTACCACACCGGAGACCACGCCATGCGTCTCTTCCAATTCTCTCTGCGGGACCAAGCTAGTAATTGGCTTGAGCGACTTCCCGCCAGATCCATCTCAAGTTGGGATGATCTCACCACTCGTTTCCTCGCCCAATTTTTTCCACCGAGGAGAACTACTAAACTTAGGAATGAAATCTTGAAGTTCCAACAACGTCAAGGCGAATCCCTCTACGAGGCATGGACTCGATTCAAGGACTTTCTCCATAAAGTCCCTCATCACGGCATCGATCTTTGGTTTCAATTCCAAATCTTTTACGATCATGCCAACTTCCTCACCAAGCGATCCATTGACCGAGCGGCTACTGGAAGGCTCAGCGATCTTAAGGCGGAAGAATCATGCGATTTAATAGAAGAGCTTGCCGGTCAAAGCTACGAAGATTGGAGTAAATCTCATGAAACCCCCAAAAGAATGGTAAATGCCATATCAATTCCTCATGAACCTTCCAACATTACCGAAGAGCAAGTTAGTGCTCTTGAAAAAAGGATCGACTATCTAATTGAAAGGCAAAAGAAAGCACCTAGACCAATCCATCGAGTAACAGTTCATTCCATTGACTCCGCACTACCCAACACCTCTCTCTAAATCACTTAGCCGTGAACAAAATCCTAATTCCTTACGACGCTTCCGTTCTACCTCTCCAATTCCACTCTCACCAAGCTTCAAAACATAAATGAGATAATACATGGCAGCCCATTCGGAAATATTAGCCAAATTTGAAGAAGAGGTTTATAGGCAAAGGGAAGAAATGCAGGCAAAAATGGCGGAGATGATGAACTTGGTGAAAGAGTACACTAAGACGAAGGTTCCCGAGAAGGTGTTAGTGAGAAACGATGAGCGCGCTACCCCCACTTTGTTTGTTAACGCCATTTCCATTGTTTCCGATGAGGGTGGAGTAGTTGAGAAGAGGGAGACTGAGAGCAACAAGCATAGTGAGGATAAGGATGAGGATGAGACTGATAATGAACCCAAAATCATTAAACACTACCTTAAGCATAAGATCTATAAGAAAACAATTTTTAACCAAGTGAACAACTTTAGGTACAATGATGTTCTTCGGAAATCCCTCTTAGGTGAAATAAAAGAAGAAGAATATGACACCATGCCTATGGGACCTATGTACGAGTTGATTCTTAGAAAACCAGTAACTAAGAAACAAGAGATTTCTGGGAACTTCGTAATACCATGTAGCATTGGCGACTTAGAGAATATAAATGCCTTAGCCGATCAGGGATCCGATGTAAACATAATGCCGCTATCAGTCTATAGTAAGTTGACTAAGGAGGAGCCAACCAAGACCAATATTAGACTTTCCTTAGCAAATCACTCATATGTTTATCCCATAGGAATAGCGGAGGATGTCTTAATTGAGGTTTCCAATATTGTCTATCCGGTGAACTTCGCAATCGTAGACATTGAGAAAGATAAAAACATGCCATTAATCCTTGAACACCTTTTCGGCCACGCCAAGGCACCATCAAATGCGGTGAGAGTATCATGATACTCAAGAGTGGCAAAGAACAAGTTAGGATACATATTGTTCGAGATATCCTTTGAAGATTATGGAGAAGATAAAGGATAAGAATTCGCAGGTCTCCAATAATGCTGTTAAGAAGAAAATTAGTGAATGGGAAAAAGGGCTTAGAGATTTCGTGAGTCAAGGAATAGATTCGACATTGTGGAAACGTGATAAAAAATTAGGGAACAGCTACACCACCAAGCCACTCCCTCAAAAGAACCCTAAAGAATTTTTGAAAGGAGAAAAGGTGCTTTTGTATAAATTAAAATTAAAAGCATTAAGAGGAAGAAATAGGCCAAAATGGTTTGGACCCTATACGGTGAAAGAGACTAATCTAAAAAGTGAAACCGTTATCATATTAGACGACGATGGGAGAGAGTTCACGGTAAGCATACAACGTGTACAACCTTATGATGAAGGCTTAGTGAACAAAAATAATAACGGTAAGGAAGTCACGTAGGAGCACGACTTCGAGTCTAGCTACAAGACTCATAAATAAAGAAAAGTACTTCGTGGGAGGCAACCCATGCTTAATTGTTTGCTTATTTGTGTGTCATATATCTTTTTCATTGTTGTGTATTCTCATGTTTGAATTTGTGAAAATGCTTTATTTTGTCTTTACCTCGTCTTAATTACATATAAAGGTATTTTACAAAAAGGATAAGTGTAGGGAAGATTACATACGTTTTTCAAGAACGTGAACATGGGAATTACAATTAGTGAAATTGATGTATATGTGTGTTTGTTAGAGTCAAATGCTTGTATCGAGTCATAATGAATGTTTTGCAGGAATTTTTCCAGGTTTTAAAGATGTAATTTTTCCAGGAAAACGCAGCAGACCAATTTCTGTCATGACAACCTGACGGCGTCAGGATTAAAGCTTGACGACGTCAGGTCAAGCAGAAACAGCTTATACAAAAATTTTCGTTTTTTGTGCTATTTATAAATTTTGAAAATTTAGGTCTTAATTTTCCGAAAATTCAAACATCCATTCCACAAGCATTATATCTTAGTGTAGTTGTGTCATATATAGTTTTACCGTGATTTTACGTTGAAGGTTTCGTGGTTTTCTTTAAGTGTGCATGTTATATTTGGGAAGAAAAAGAAACACAACATTGGATGGAGCTTAATACTTATACATTCTTCTTGGGAAAGAATTTAACCGCAACTTCACACGGATCCTACCGAGCTAATCAGGGAGTACTAGTTTCTTTCTCTTTTAATTACCTTCCTTTATCATAACTTTGATACTTTCGGGAACATTGGGGATAATGTTACGTTGTAAGTGTAGGGAGGGAGAATAAACGGAACTTAGAAACTATGCTTGTCCTTGATCATTTGTCTTGTCCTTGGTCATTTGTGTAATAAACTATGAGAAATATTAGTTAGGCCAATTTTTGCAACAAATTTAAAAATTTTATGACATGTACGAGCTAAAACTTTAGTCTTAATAAAGCGTCTCATGGATAGGAGTTATATGACTAGCACAAAAAACCGTCTACCACTCAAATTCCACCCCAAAAATGTGAGGTTCGCCCCTAGATCTTTAGGAATAAAAGCGTTCACCTTTAATGCTTAGAGAGTGTACCGGTAGTATAATAGATTCTAGAACTTGTTTTGTGATGCATTCCGAGATCGCTAGTGAGACTACACTTGTGTAGTTAGGAATAACTAAATGATAAGAGGCATTAGGATAACCCTTGTTTGAAACCCGTATTATAATTACTTCTTCCACATAGGTCAAGTAATTAACCCACAACCTTGCGATGTACTCATCTTTAGTACACGATACCCCTAGTTAACCCCTTAGAGCCTATCCTTTTCGCAGTTCTCATGATGTTTCGGTTTTTCAAAATATCAATGAAGAGCATTGTTTACAATCCACCCCCAAATGTACACCCAACGCTAGCCTATACCTTGTATGCACTTACCTTTAGTGCATTATTGTTATCATTACTAAACCCTTAGTTCAATTATCTAGTTACTTGCAGGGTTGCTAAGTCGAGTCATATCTTTTGTACACAGTTTTGGGATGATTGGGACTCATGGGTAAAAGTAATATTTTATGGAGTAACGGGAAATAACGTTAAATTCAAATTCCCTTTGTCTACGTAATTAAATACTCCAAGTGTTTTGATCTTTTCAAATTGGGTCAATTAGTGTTAGAGTAATAAAAAATCAAGTGTAGGGATGCTCCTATAAATCCCTTATATTTTGATGTTTTCGTAGAGGATGGTAGAGTAAAAATGTATGCGAAAAAAAAAGTGTTAAAAAAAATGAAGAAAAAACATACGGGCTTGCATCCTACATATATCTTTATGCTTATGTCTTTAAATTTATATATGTTTATTTCAAGTTATTTAGAGTTTAGTGAGTCGAGTCTTGGCTTAGCAACACCACGCTTTTCATGCTTGTAACATAAGATTTTTGACTTGCCACCACTAAATCGCCTATCCAACAAAACCCTTTGTTTCCCTACCGTAAGCCTAACGTTACAACCCTTGCAAAGACCTCTTAGATAGTTGTTCCTATGTGCTTACGCTAAAGCAGTGAAGGTTTGATCTAGTCTCAAGCCTATGGTAATCTATGTACTATGCCAGGTAATGAGTGTTTATCTTCCATTTACATTTACTATATTTCATATAAACTCGAGAGATGAGAGAATCCAAACACCCCTTGTGAGGTGCTAGTATATAATTTCCGTGCTTGTTATGACTATTGCGGTGCTTTTACTTGTTGTGAATTATTTTAAACCTATGCTTTATGCCCCCTAACTTATAAATTGATTGGCCAAAAGCACATTTGCTTGAGGACAAGCAAATACTAAGTGTATGGATATTTGATAAGGATTTAAAACGTACACTTTTTAGGGGTCATTTAAGCCCTTAATCGACCACTTTTATATCCGTTACTGTTTAATTTCGTTCCTTTTCACATTTTAGGTCTCTTGGAAGCAAAATGCTGGAATGATGCACATTTGGACGAAAAGGAGTGAAAACATGAAGAAAACGGCAAAGTCAAGATCAAAGCCACTCAAGCTGCTGAAACTGAACCTGACGGCGTCCCAATAAAATGGCGACGCCGTCCCTATATACCTATTTGATAAAAACATGCACCAGACGGCTCAGTGGAACTTTTGCTCATAACACCTGACGGCGTCAGTCTTTGAAGAAGAAGGGCATCACTCAGACTTTTCATCTCAGACGGCCCAGATCCAGAACCAAGACGACGTCCCATCTGAAGCCCGACGGTGTCACAACTCTAAAGTGACGCCGTCCCATCGATAACTTGGCCAAGATGAAAACCCTAATGACGGCGATCTGACGGCGTGCCACCTATAAGGCGACGACGTCGCACTTGTAAATCTATATATAGAATTCAATTTTTCTGCATTTAAAGAGGTAGAATTTTTGAGTAAAAACCCTAAACGTTTATAGTCCGACTTGGACAATTTTTTAGGGTCCCAAACCCTATTTTACACATCAAGATAAGTGTTTTAATCCAATAGTATCATTATGTTTTCCATTGATTGTGTGTATGATTGCTTGTTTAACATGTCTAGCTAAATTTCTCGTGTGTTTGCTTAGATCTATGAAACCTAGTTATTAATTATTGTTAGGTTGTCTCTTATCTTAATTGTAATTGGCTTAGGAGTGCAACTAGGATTTCGTTGTGTTTAATGCTTGAATAATCTTTGTGAAAGTTAGTTTATGATTAATCTAGCGGATTTCGTAGGCTAAACCCAAAGGTAACCTCAAATAGTTAGGGCATATGCACACCCTACGACTTTAGGAAGCACAACGCGTTAAGAATAAGGACGTGACAATTCAACCATCAATAAAAGATAACTAGGAGTAATAGTATTTAGGTAACACATTTTTTAATCATCATACGAGCACACATCAAATAGACATAGCTACCCGTAGAATTAGATAATTAGAATAGTAGAAGTAATCGGTAGAAGTACCACACCCAAACCTATTGCCTCGAGATTTTACCCTTAGCTTTCTAAAAAACTAAAAAAAATATAAAAAAAAGGAATCATCCTCAACCCCACCTTAGCGTAATACATTTCTTGCTAGCATTCCTATTCCCCTAGAGAACGATATCAATCCCCGAGGCTTACCCAATACTACACTACAACGATTAGGTTCACTGCCTAGGGTGTTGAAAAACTTGCTTGAGGAAAAGGAAGTTCCTTTGACTCCGAACGCGCTTCGTACGCGCATCAAGTTTTTGGCGCCGCTGCCTGGGAATAGAATAGCTAGTTAGATTTCTATCTCGTTTAGGTTCCCTTGCTTGATTCCTATCTAGTAAGATTTTTTCTCATTTTTAGCTTCCTTATAGTCTATCCTCCTTCTTCGTGACTTTGTTAGTAACCCCATCACTTTTCATCATGGAAGGTGATAACCCACCACCACATCACCCAATTCCCATCGACCCACCACCAATTGACCCGCCAAGAGGCCGTACTCTTTGTGAATACGCTAGACCGAGCCACAAAGGCTATAGGAACACCATTGAGCTACCCAATCAAGCTCAAACTACGACTATGCTATCCGACACTATCCGATTGGTGCAAAACGGATGTGCATTCCATGGAATTTGTTCCGAAGATCCTAATCAGCATCTCAAGGACTTCCTTAAAATTGTTGATTCCATCGACCTTGATGCTACCACACGGGAGACCACGTGCTTGCGTCTCTTCCAATTCTCTCTACGGGACCAAGCTAGTAATTGGCTTGAGCGACTTCCCTCCGGATCCATCTTAAGTTGGGATGATCTCACCACTCGTTTCCTCGCCCAATTTTTCCCACCGGGGAGAACTACTAAACTTAGGAATGAAATCTTGATGTTCCAACAACGTCAAGGCGAATCCCTCTACGAGGCATGGACTCTATTCAAGGACTTGCTCCATAAAGTCCCCCATCACGGCATCGATCTTTGGCTTCGAGTCCAAATCTTTTACGATCATGCCAACTTCCTCACCAAGCGATCCATTGACCGAGCGGCTGGTGGAAGGCTCAGCGATCTCAACGCGGAAGAATCATGGGATTTAATAGAAGAGCTTAATTAGTAAAACTATTCACCCCCCCTTCTAGTTTTCCACATATCTGATTGAGAAGAAAAACAACACTATAATGAATTGCCACTCCGAATCAAAACGCAATTTCATTGAAGGTTATAACAATACATTAAAAAAACCAAAGAGAAGAATTTAAGGGTTCCTTACATGTTGGGAAATTCACAAATACAGTTAGTACTCTTAGTGTTGGCAGTTTGTACTGATAGTGATAATATAAGAGTATTAACTAGTTAGTACTGATAGTGTTGAAGTTAGTACTGATAGTGTAAAAGTTAGTACTGTTCTATGTATGGAATGTCGTGTATGTTTTTTAATAGCATATCTTCTATCCCTATAGAAGATATGATACATTTAATGCATAGTAATCTCTGTAAAGGACTCCTTGGTGTATAAAAGGAGATCCTACACATACTAGCATTTCCCTTACCCTAGCCGTTCTAAGCAAAGCTTCAAGGTTGTAAACCCTAGTACTAGGAAGAGTACTCGTATTATTGATTAATAATATTGAAGCATTGGTGTTACATTATGTGTTTGCTTGTTTACTTTAATCTTCTAAGTGCATTCTAGTAGATTCCGCATACTTGTGTGTATTCATACAAAGTTTCTCTTTGTTGTTTTGGAACCATCCAAGGGAACTACTCATTTACAAGCTAAGTGTTCTAGATCCAAGGTTTGAAACTTCACATTACAATATTTGGGACATGAATCGGGGAGAGGAAGAACACACTGTGAACAAAAATAGTCCCTCACGATCTAACCCCAAATCCGACTCCAAGCAAGAATCAACCCTTTAACCCACTTGACTTAAATAAGATTTATTTGTGAGTGATCTTGAAATGGTGAGTTCGTATGAGGACCCCATAAAGAAGCGGCTTCTTAAAGGGGCAATAGAGGGAAGCCTTGACTCAACATTTAAGATCTTGAACTTGTGAATGAACCCTTTTTGCAAACATCTCCATTAATTCTTTTCTTCAAAACGACCTTGTGATATTGCCTATGGAAAGCAGTGAAGATGATGGTGATGGATCTGTAATTTATTATACATTGTGAGACGGTGAGGAGGCGTGGGGGAAAGTAGAACACATATATTCCAATTTGATGAACCCTGCTTTTGGATGCCTAACCCTAGGATAGAGATGGATGAATGTTTTGTCTGGTGATGGAGCGTGAGTGAGGGAAACGAGAAGCAGTAAAATAAAAAGAAATATATTACCAGGTAGATAGTGGTGGCAAGAAAATAAGTATTATTTGTGAATTTAAGTGTATTGTGTACTCCGTGTGTTAGGATTTAGAAAATCCGGTAGTTAAAGAGTCGGTCACCTCAAGTATATTTATTCATTAGAAAGCTCGTAGTCGTAGTCAATTAGTGTTAGTAAGTAGTTTGTTAAGAAACACCGTGGAGGACGGACGGGTCTTTACCCACTGTATGCCTGATCCACAGCCCGTAGGAGGCGTGTCATGTATGAACCTATAAATAACCTTTGCCTAGCAAGGCAAAGAGTTGGAGCTTTCATAATTTATTTTTCTTTGTCTCACTAAAGTTCCCAACTCTCTTCCACTTTCTCTCTCTAAACCTTATTTCATACGCCCCATATTTGTGTTTGATTGTGTGTTTATGAAAACCAATATGTCACAAATGGTATCAAGAGCCATGGTTTGATCATTCATCTTTCATGTTCTTGCATTTCTAGTGGTTTCATAAGGTTTTTGGGTTTGAATGAGTTTAGAGTAGTTGTCACCATTTGGATCATTTCTAGTGTTAAAGTTTGAATTTTGATAGTACTTTTGTGTTTAGAATCATCATAAGTGTTTAGGTTTTGGTTTGGAAGGCTTGAATCATCGTGGTTGGACTGTTTTTGGATTGAAAAGTTTAGTTTTTGAAAGTTTCTTTAAAGCGGTTTGTCCCTCGGAGTGGCTTTCTTTGAAGCGATTTGATCAGCTGGTTAAGCGATTTGTCATATTTCTTTGAAGCGGTTTGTCTCATTCCTTAAGCGGTTTGTCTTATTTTGTGAAGCGGTTTGTCAAAGAAGCGGTTTGTGTGTTGAGACAAATAGACAAGAAATGACAAAGTAGTGGAAGTAGTGGACGTACTTGTGTTCCCCTGCGGTTTGTGTGTTAAGCGGTTTGTCACTTTAAGCGGTTTGTGTGTTAAGCGGTTGATAACATCAAATAGTCCTGAATATTAAGTGTCAATTTCCCCCGATAATGCTTGTAATTTATATCATTTATATGGATTTACTCTTGTTTTCCATTGTTTTCCACTTTCAGGTAAATTACGAGCATTGTAGCTAAAGAGACGCGAAACTGGAGAAATATCTAAAGATTTATCATAGTATGCTGATTTTGAAGAAGTTACGGCGTAACTCTTCTCTCACATTACTCCGTAACTAAAGCGTGACTCAGAAAACCAACTCATCAGAAGGTTACGGCGTACTCTTCCCAAACACTACGTAACTATATTAGGTCTAATGAGGTTCCACGCCGTGATACTACGTCGTAACTATTCCATCAACTACGGCGTAACCAAGTTTATTGAAGACTATGGCGTAACCACTAATAAGGTTACGCCGTAACTAGCAGATCTAGTGTAAATACAAAGGAATTGAAGGTTACGGCGTAACTCTTGTTATAGTTACGCGTAACCCAGATCTGGCCTATAAATACCCCACGAATTCCAGCATTTCTAATCATCCCATTCCACACACAACAACCAGAGAATGTGGGAAAAAGCTAAAGGAAGGTCTAGAGGAGTATACGGAGCTGTCTCCAAGGGAGAAATCACTTCCCTACGATAAGCATTAGCATTTTATATTTTCTTTACTTTCAATTCATGTATTTCGTACCTTTGAATACTGAATTGGTTTGTATGATTAATATAAGCGGTTAAGCACCTCTTGGTGCTGGCCTAGTTATGATTCCTTAATTGTTTTGTTTGCGTTTACATTACTTCCGTACATTTATTTCTAAGTGTATGCATGCATAGTTTATTGGTAGCCACCCTTGGTTCGATAGTTTTGAATGGCGGTAGAGGCCAATTGCCTAGGAGATATGACCAACTGACTATAGGTGAGCGGACTGAGACGGGAAGGGTAAATATGACCAACTGACGACCCTTTCTACTTGTGCGATTTGACCAACTGATCACCTACCATTTAGATGAACTTAAGAATTAGGGGGTGAGTGTTTAAGTTGCTAACGCCTGGGCACTCACTATTATAAATCTAGCATGTAGCAGTACTTAATGACTTGGCTTAGGGGACCAGGAACAACAGACTTATGAGGGGACACCTGACTTCTCCTGTGGTGGCATCTTTACTGATAGGTTAGGGCGAATTGACCAAATGCTATCCTCTCGACTTTGACCCCACCTGAATTAATTGGAAGTAAGTAGACGTAGATATAACTAGCTAGGAGGATTAACTAGGTTAGCACCACTCTCCTCTATTGATTTACCCTTTACTTTTTATCTGCTTTTATTTGCTTTATTCTGCTTTAGTAGTTTAAATAATTAATTCCTTATCGAAACCATTATTAATATGTGACACCTAGACTTAGTAATAATCCACCACACATAGCTCTTGGGACGATCTCGTCTTTACCGATTACTACACTACACACGACCTGGTACACTGCCCGTTAGTGCATTAGGGTAGACCATAGGTATAACGAGACTTTATAAATATTAAACACCTGGTCAGAAAACCGCATCAAGTTTTTGGCGCCGGCTGAGGGATTATATTAGGATTAATATTAAGTCTTTCATTTCGTTTTAAACTTTTCTCACGATCATATTTCAAGTTTTCGGGTACCATGGAAGTTGTTAACATCGATGACCTCACTCTTGAGGAATATTTGGCGTTGACAAGAGCAAAACAAGGGCCGGGTCTCGTAAGACCAGCAATTGGAGCGGATGTCCGTTTCGAAATTAAAGACCAATTTATGAGGGATCTTCGTGCTAACCCTTTTTCGAAACGGGACGAAGATGCATATGAGCACGTTGAAAATGTCCTATACATCGCAAGCCTTTTCCACATTGCAGGCGTGTCTCATGATCTTGTATGCTAAGGGTATTCCCATGACTCTTACTGAGCTGCCGAAGATGGATCGAGAGATTGCCGCGGGGCAATTAATACTTAGGCTCTACTTAAGAAGCACTTTATTCAGAGATATTGTCCGCCATCGAAGATTTCTAACCAGCTTTTGGAGATCCATAATTTCAAGCAAGAAGACGACGAAACGTTGTATCAAGCCTGGGATAGATACAACAATCTCCTTTACAAGTGTCCTACACGTGATCTGAACAACCAACAGAAGGTCAACATTTTCTATAAAGGAATTAACGTAACTACAAGACAAATGCTGGACTATCAAGGATCTATCCCAAACATGACTCCTACCCTTGCCCTTGAAGCCATTCAGAAACTTGCCGATCACTCTCAAAAATGGCATGATGGGGGGAGCAACCAAAGCTTTAAGACAGGTTCAATAAGCATTGCTTCCATTGCAAGCAAATTGGAAAACCTTGGAAGAGATATGAAGAAGCTCCGGGAAAATGTTCATGCTATTCGGATTGGATGCAATAATAGTGAAGACTGGGACCAAGCCAGAGATTTTAATGTGAATAATATAAAACCCCGAGTCGAGAAGGTTATGTATGGAGAAGGGAAATCCTTCTATCAAGACTCCTTCAAGGCAAGAAATTCTTCGCTCGAGGAATCAATAAAAAAGTATCTTGAAGAAGATGATAAACGGCAAGCCGACAGGAACACATTGTTTAAAATATTCCAAGATTCTAGAACCGCTCTCCTGGAACAGCATAAGAATATGGAGAACGACAAAGAATTAATTGTGAAAAATGATCAAGACAATTCATTTGATGATAGTTCCTGTAATGCCATATACTTCAACAATGGAAAACCCCTCTATACCCCTTTGAGATACGATAAAGAGGAGCTCTCCGGATTGCAAAAACGAGATGAAGTCATGAGCAACAAGACAAGTATCCCAAAGGTTGAATTACAGACAGATATCGAAGTTGCTACGAAAAACGAAGTAAAATTAAACGCCAAATGCTCTGCAGTCATCCTGAATCAGATCCCTCTCAAGGAAAAGGACCCAGGAAGTTTCATTCTCCCTTGCTCTATTAATAATTTACATAATATCAATGCCTTAGCTGACCTAGGGGCTAGTATTAGTATCATGCCATTCTCAATGTTTAAAATATTGAATCTCGGCCCTATCCAACCCATTTGCATGACCATTGAGATGGCTGATAGAATGGTTAGCATACTTAGAGGAATAGTTGAGAATGTGCTCATCAAAATTAATAATTTCACTCTTCCTGTAGACTTTGTTATTTTAGACATGGAAGAAGATCTCGACATTCCTTTAATTTTGGGAAGACCCCTTCTGGCTACTGCTCTTGCTAAGATTAATGTTTTCAAAAAAATCATCACTTTTAAAATAAACGATAGAAAGCTTACTCTGAATATGGATGACGTTGGAAAATGTCACTCAGATGAAACTGTTTGTGTTATCAAGAAAGGAAAAAGCAAAACTATTCCTTCTACCATCACACACAAGCACTACGCTACTAATGATCGTAACATGCAGGGTAGGAAATCCAAGGAATTCAACAAAGGAGGAATACAACGCAATGACACCTCGAAAACTATAGAAAACGAGTCTGATGAAATTTGGCATGAAATTCAGAAAATGGAATACAAGCACTTTCCTAAATTAAAATATCATTGGTGTAAGGCTATCCCTATTGACCATGATAAAGGATATGATTTATGGCCTTCATGCAACCCTTACTTGGACATCTGTGATGGGGGACACGAAATGGAAAGAGTAAAAAGCAACAAGTACTTATGGTCCTCAACTAATGACAAGGAAATAACATTCGAGGTCTGGGTACGAATTAGATATGGAGAGGTTAGCGATGATGATAAAAGAAAAATATGGACTGATCTTTGCCTCAGCAAACCCTGTGAGAATAATCATGAAACAATATCCATAAATCAGGGGCCAGATGGTCAAAAGCATTGGTGCAAAATAATAAAGACCGTTGATGGGGATTCTTGGGCCTCGTGTGATCCTTACAGTGATAGCTGTAGTGGAGGAAGTAATGCCAAAAGAGTAGGAGCGGGTGAATTTTTATGGTATTCAACTACGGATAATAAGCGAACCGAGTTACAATGGTCAGGTGGATTAAGGTTTAACGATTGGGTAAAAATCAAATATGGAAAAGTGGATACTTCTACTAAAAATAAAATTTGGAAGGACTACCTAAATGACGATAACCATGATGAAGTGACTCCTCAAGACACGGGTAACTCAACAATTGATGACAAAATAAAAACGAGAGAAGATTGCAAGAACGGGTGTATGGAGGATTCAATTGAAACTGAGAATTATAACGAAATGAGAATAATGGACCACCATGAGCCACGATATAAACCAAGTATAACTGACCTTGAAGATGAGGAGTATGCGCGACGCAGATGCAAGCTCCTTGGGATCCAATATAAAGAAAATCCGTCAATTTTCGCCGAAAGATTTGAATTCACGAGGTATCATCTGGGGCCGGACGAAAAATTTTGCAAAGTTCGGAAAGTGGGAATCAGAGAATATCTCCGCACAGCATCCAATGTCGCCTGGATGAGGCATAACTTGATGAAAGACATTGAAGAGGTCAGGGAAGTCCAAAGGCCCCCATAGAAGCCCCGCGACTCTGAGTCTAACTTAAAGACTCGTAAATAAAGAAAAATGCTCTTTTAGGAGACAACCCGAATTATCCCTTTCTTTTGTTTTATTTCCATTTCTGTTGGGTTTTCTGTTTTCTAACCATTTTGCAGAAAAGAGGAAGTAATTGCTGCTTCAGTTTGCTGATCTGACCAGAGTTACGGCGTAACTCATCTATGTGGTTACGCCGTAACCAACTTTTTTGCAGCAGAATTCCTGATGCATTACTAATTACGGCATAATACAATCTGTGTGGTTACGCCGTAACCACTCGCTTTGCAGCTTATGTCAGGTTTTGCCAGTTACGGCGTACCTCCCTCAAAAGAGTTACGACGTAACCTTCCTCTGCTTTAATTCTTTCATTTTAAAACGCAATAACCTTGTATTAGTATTTTAAATAAACTTTGTGGGTGTGTTCCTTGTAAACCCTCACGAGACTTCACTCGTCCACTTGGGACACCAAGTGGTTTAAAAAGCTTGTTGCATATGCTAAATGCAACCGTGATTCCTACGAAAGTGAGTTAGGTTTGTTTTTCATTTTTTTTTTTTTCTTTTTAGAATTATGCTTGTCGGTAGTGTGATTTTAGGGATTGAAGTTTGTTCGTGATGCTTATACAAGGCACGCCTCTTTTCGTGGGCCTTCTTTCTTTTTGGAGCAAATTTCAGGGAAGTTCTCGCTCTAATTCTACTTTTCTCTTCACCTTTATTTAATGTTTAGTACAAAAGGGACTTTGTATAATTTAAGTGGGGGGACGGGAGTAGAATTAATTCTTGAACATTATTTTGCCCTAATTTTTCTAGTTTATTTTAAAAAATTATGCCATTTTTAAAATTTTGACATGTTTTTCTTAACCTAACTAGATTAGACCTTAGCCGAGCACATACAACCCTTGATATATTATGGTGAGATTAGCCTTATTCCTTTCCAATATTTTACCCCAAATCCACCAAATTATGAGTGTGCCTGTAGCTTGGAAACTTTAGAACTTGGCCTTTGCATCATTTCGAGACCATAGACGAGGTATGTTGAGTTAGATCGATGTATATGGACTTTTCAGTTTTAGAAGGAAATATTATAGGATTATCACCCAAATAGCCTGCCATTGTGTGTCTATCGATTAGTCACCTCGACTTCTCGACCCCCATGTGAAACCCTTTTGTTGCACTCACCTTTAGTGCAAGATACCCCTAGATACACCCATCTGAGCCATTCCTTTCATTTTGTTAACCCGATATATTGTTTCGATACACCTATACACCTTAGCCTACCCTGTAGTCTTTATTTGTGATTGGGAAGTCATCATTTGCCTAAGTTCAAGGTTCAAGTGGAAAGGTTCAGAAATCACGCTTTCATCGACAACATTCCTGAAGATCATTGAAGACCCCCCAAATTCCCATTGTTCATCTCAAGTGGGGGGATATTATGTTTAGTTATCATTGTTATGTTCAAAAAAAAAAAGAAGTTGTTATGATTTAGTTCTTGTAAAGTGCGATGTTATAAGCACTATGTTATGAGCTTTATAGATTTAGTATCGAGGAGGCTACCTAGGTCACATTTGAAGATTGAAGTTGGTAATTATGCCAACAGTTGGAGAAAAGGTAGTGTGCCCATCAAAACGCGCCTCTAATGACACATCAACCTTGTATTTCATGATCCGGTTTCTTGACTTCAAAGCTTGAACTTTGGGCGGACGGTAAGTAGTGATGACTTGGTTATAGATTTAGACTACCTGCTTGTTAGGATCGTATATTTATGTTGTTTAGATGATTCGGGTGGTCTAGGTAGATGATTAAACAAGATAGCCATTTTAGAGAGATGGAGAGAGTAGAGAGGGTGTTTAGAGAGAGAAATAAATCAAAAAGAGAAGGTTAGATTAATGAGAAGCACCACCCATTCCAAGGATGGAAGGGGTATTTATACTTACAGGCTAAGAGACCTCCTGACGGCCTGTGGATCAGGTATACAGTGGGTAAAGACCCGTCCTTCCTCCACGGTGTTACTTTAAACTATTCTACGCTAATGACTGACTAATTGACTACTAAATAACGTAAACAACGACAAGTCTACGAGCTAACATATGCTAGACCATAATTGGGGTGACCGACACTTTCACATGGAATTTCCAATTCCTAACAATCTCCCCCTAAGGGAGGTCACCCCATGAAATACATTTTGCATCCTAGCATTCTATCTTTGTCTTTAGTTATGAGCTCGTAGACTTCAATTCTTCAAGTTCCGCAATCTTTGTGCTTTAGTAGCGATTCTTCAAAGTCCGCATAGTTTTTTACTTTTAGTGGAGGCCTTTAACTGATCCACATCTTTGATGATCTTCGAGCTTTCTTCAAGATCATCAGCCACAGTAAATCTCTGGATCACCCTTTATTGTGTCGCCTTCATGTGATGTTGTGACTTTCGGACCGACATGCTCACACTTTCTGGATCATGACATCTTTCCATCAGAGTAGCGGAAGCTTTACTGGTTCATGATATTTGCAGCCGTAGCGTAAGCATAGTATAAAAATATCGAGCTAGGTTATGTAGATATGCACTAGTCATGATTTCTTTAATTATGTGTGGATGCTGTGAGCATGCGGCTTTGGATTGACTTCTCAATTCTTATCAGCTGCAACCGTCCAAATGTACCGCAAACAACGGTTAGCAATAAAACACACGAAAGTGTCTTTGATCACTTTCGTTGAATCGAGGTACACGGCCCACGGTTCCCCGTTGATCAGTACAAGTACGCCTTTGTGATCGTATAATTCCGAAGAATCTCCTCGACAGGTGGTTTCGCAAATGTTCTAGCTGTTCTCAAACGGACCGTCTCAAAGAAGACAACACGGAGTGAGTGAACCTGCTAATTGAGATTCACGATTGATGAACAATTGATTTGAAAACTCGCGTATTGCTTAGAAGAAGTTTTGCAATACTCCGAAGGTTTTATGAGAATGATCAATTTTCAATCAAAAATACCTTTTGTATTTGAAAGAGAATACACATTCGATGTGCTAGAGAAGAGAAGAGATTTGCACATCGAATGGTTTTTCCAAAAGTATTTTTTCAATCAGAGATATTTTTTGTGTTTGACAACATTAGTACACATTCGATGTGCTAGAGAAAAGAAGATTTGCACATCGAACGGTTTTTCCAAAAGTATTCGTCAATTCATTTCCTGGACCAAGGTTGATTCAAGAATGAATCGCCCCATCGTTTCTGTGCAGTTGTCACAAGCTTGATCTTTAGAAAAGATCTCACATGTCACCCACCAAGAGCTTGTTTGATGTTGGCTCTATAAGGATTTCCATCTTCATCGTGAATACTTTTACATATCACTCGGATGTTCTGGCAATACAATAAGGATAATGCGTAGGACTCTCAATATATACTTACTTTTCACATTGTGTGAAACAGCAAGTCTTCATTATTTTTGTGTCCTAATGAGATATTGTGGATGATCTCTTGGCTCTAGACTCAATAGTGCACTTTGGTTTCCTATGCCGGAGACTAGGGAGAGGGTCTCCTTCTTCAATATCAACAATCTCTAAGAGAAAGTCGATAGATTATGTAGGTTCCCCGTGAGAATGAAACAAGTCCTTTTAAGAGGAACTTGAGTTGCTTAGGAAGTTAGGTGTAGTGCGTCACTGGGTCCATGAAGTCTTGTCTTCAATACCAGTGTTACCTTAGTAACAACCAGTAGCATATGTATTGAACCCGGTTTCCGCCCTAAGGTTGAATTATTGGAGGGCTATTCTTTTACCCTTTTCACATTCATTTCTTTTTTCATTCTTCAACCCTTTAGTGCTTACCCGACTTCATTACTAGAACCTTGTTGGGTTTATTCCGTTCAAGCTTTATCTCAATCCAGCCGCTCTTCTCCATTCTCACTTTTCTCCATTTTTCAATATACCTAAGGACTTCTACACTATCTAGTGGATTGTCCCTGGGTAGATCCCTCCGGCTCTGGCGGGATCGTGGGAACGAATATTTAACCTAACCATCCTTATAACACCATGCATAAAGTAAGTTGGTCGGTCTTTTGGTATCGTTCTTTCTCTTCTTGAGACCAATTGAAAAATCATTTGGAAAATCAATCAAGGTACTTGTGATATAATATCAAAGCATTTTGTACCTTAATTGTTTTTGATCTTTTAGAAATGCTCCCCCTCAACATGTGCATATTATTTTGAAATTGTTTAGCACATGGAGACAAGAGTTCTTTGAAATAAATTCTTGATCACAATTTCCATAGAAAAAGCAATTTGATTTTCTTGGTAAATTCTCCCCCTCAATATGTGCGTTGGATATTTGAAAATCATTTTGCACATAGAGGCAAGAGGTTTTTGAAGTACTTTTCCACGATTTGCCATGAAACCATTTCGCTCCCCTCAATATGTGCATCGATATACGAAAGAGTTTGGCACATATTAGAGAGAACTTGCACTTTGAATCAAAACGATCATCTTTATCAAATTTCATATTAAATCACAAATTCTCCCCCGATCAAAAATATCAAATCCTTTGAGATTTTGGATCCCAAGTGATTTAATAAAGTTTGGAAAATATGGAGAATATGTGCCTTGTTTAAATACTCTTCTGGTTTTGGTTAAATGCTCCTCCACAATCATGTGCATTATGTATTTGAAATCGTTTGGCACATGAAGGAATGAGTGCTTTTGAAACAATCACCCTTTTAAAACCGATTTGAGATTTAAATCACGATCTCTCCCCCGATCAAAAATATCAAACCATTTGAGATTTGTGATCCCAAATGATTTAAATCATTTAAAAATTTTTGGAGAAAGACGTGGCTTGATTTAATTTTGAAAATGACTGATGAGACCTATTATAGACTTAAAGATTGTTAGTGTCAAGTATGTAGTTTTTAAAGATTCTTTGGTAAAATAAAACAATTTAACATCAAACAAGAACAAAAATACTTCATTTGAAAGTGATCATTGAGTTTAAGAAAATCATAACCCTGACATCAACATTAAATCTTTT
>OU343225.1:181157727-181272880 GCA_910596185.1 Chrysanthemum makinoi
GATCGAGTCAAGCTAGTGACTCGGTAATCAAAAACAGTAGCACACACCATATGGGTTTTCACTTATATTTCTGACTTCTTTCTACTTTCTACCACCCTAGTGTGGGGGAGTTGCCCCCCGCTGTTGTATATAAGTACTCTTCAATATAAAAAAAAAAAAAAAAAAATGTATATATCAAAAATAAAATAATGG
Source organism: Chrysanthemum makinoi (assembly GCA_910596185.1). Classification (NCBI taxonomy): domain Eukaryota; kingdom Viridiplantae; phylum Streptophyta; class Magnoliopsida; order Asterales; family Asteraceae; genus Chrysanthemum; species Chrysanthemum makinoi. Next base: position 181,157,920 of record OU343225.1, read on the forward strand.
TCGTAGTATTTCCCTTTTATGTTCTATGTTTCGGCATAACCGCCGGTACTTTGAATATTGAGGGCAATATTCATTTCTAAGTGTGGGGGATTCTCACGAATTTTATCATGTATTTATTCTACCCAATTCCCCGTTTTGGCCAAATTTTTTTGGAATAAGTGTTTTACACTTACTCGGCAAATGGTAATCGACCGCCATGTCTAACCCACATAAGGATTGGCCAGGAGCAAACGGCTCTTGGTAAAGATATCTCAAATCCGTTGATGGCTTGCAATTTGCCCAAAATTGTATGGTGTTCACCTCACCATATCTTTAATTAGTGAAAAGTTGGCTAGCCCGCAAGTTTATGGCTTGTGGTAAAGGCAGTTGGAAAGCCATAATTGGTAATCGACTCACCAAAGATAATATTGATAATTTATCTAAGAGTTGGCTAGTCCGTAAGCAAGCGGCTTCTGGTAAAGACAAATCAAAACCGTTGAAAGCTGGTGATTTGCTCAAAATCATTTGGTTATCATTGTGCCAGGGTTCTTACTTGAACTGAAACAATTGGCTACTCCAGAAGTAATGGCTTTTGGTAAAGAGTTCTTTAAAATCCATTAAAGTCTCAAAACATTGCTAGGGGCTAGCAATATCTTAGTGTGGGAGATTGATGAGTGTCTAAATACTCATCATTTTTGTACCATTTAAACTGCAAAAATATCTGAAAACACTCAGAAATGCATCAAAATGATAAAAATATCACAAATAAGTGTTTTATGTGTTTTAAATGCAAAAATATCAAAATCAGATTAAAAACATATCAAGTTTGCATAATTGGCAGTTTTAGTCCCCCAAGTTTCAAAAGTTGTCAAATCTAGTCCCTGGAATCCAAAAATATGGAGTTTTATCATTCAAGGTCCCTGAAATATTCTAAGTTGTCAAAAATGGTCCTTGAATGAATCTTTGGTCAAATGGCAGAAAAGGTCCCTAAACTTTGAAAATTATCAAAAATAGTCATTGGATATTTTAAAAATGAAAAATAATCAAATATGGTCCTTGTACTATTAAATAATGGCAATAATGGTCCTTGTGTTAACTTTTGAGAAATTACAGGTTTGGTCCCTCAAGTTTGGAATTTACAAGATTAGTCCTTATGATATTAAACAAACCAAACGGACCTTTTGTATATTGAGCCCAGCCAAAACCCAATAGACCCATGCCAATTAACCCTTGACCCCCATTTTGGACCCCTTCATATTAATATCTTCACCAAACGGTCAAACGCGCGCCCAAACCACCATTACTGTTCATCTTCCTCTCCCAACACTGCAAACCAAAACCAGACCTGTTTTTCCCCACCTCTCCACCTCACCTTATCCCCCCACCTGTCTACCCACTCCCCTCCACCTCTACATACACCAAAAATCATTAAATGCAAATAACCTGCTAAAGAGATATTTGGCGCCAAAAATGCCACATGTACGATTTTGATGATTCAGAGAGACTCAATAGTCAAGATGAGGTGGGATATGTTCAGAGATGTCGACAAAGCTGAAAATGATCATTATAAAGCAAGGAAGAAGCAATGTGAAGACATATCTAGAGTATTTTAATTTAGTTCATGTCGTTTTAGTTAATTTCAAATTTCCAGTGTATTTTAAGTCTTTCCAGTACTTTGTTTAAGTTATTAAAGTATATTTGAATCTTTTCCAATCCTTAATTTCAAAGTTCAGTCTTATTTCATGTTTGTGAAATTTTCAAGTTCAAATTTTCAATGTGTCCTAATGTTGTTTGTATCTGTTAATAAGGACTTATAAGATCACATAAGCTCCTAGATAGCTTATTTAAGCTATTAGAAACCCTTAAAATTCAGTTTAGAAGCAAAAAGCAAAAATTCATAAAAATCAAGAAAAATTAGTAAAAAATCAAAAATCTATAGAGAAATGATCAAGAAATTGAAGCAGAGCTGATTTTGGATTGCTTTCTGGTATAGAGCTTCTTGGGAAGCATTAGGATTGGTCTTGTGCTTTGATTCTCAGCTTTCATTTGAAATCCATCTTGTAAGTTTGTTACTCCATTTTAGCATTTCACTATTAAAGTCAATTACTAGTTTAAATCTTTGTATGTTTATGTTTTTAAGTTGTATTTAAGTAAAATTAAACAATAACACAAGAGGCTTGTTCTTTTTAATTTGTAGTTTATAAAAATTTTAATTTGACAGTTTTAATAGCATAATTCCCATTCTTGAGTTATAGGTTATTATTATTATTGTTTAATGTTTCTTTAGTCTAATTAAATAATAGTATAAGGTTTTTAATCAGTGTCATAGTCTTAATCTTTGAAATACTTTGAAAAGCTTCAATTCAGTCCACATAAATGGTGTTTGGATTTGCTGAGTTAATTGTGCTAGAGACCATTTGTGCTGTTGTTTATTGTTGTTTTAAGTCACTTTAGTTCCTAATAGCTAAGTCAAGCCATAAAATATAGTCATTGTTTGATAAAAAGTCAAAATCTCCTTTAAATTCACTTAAACAGTTTACTGTTAGGAATTAGATTATGAAATTCATAATATTAGCTTAAAACTTGTTAACATAGCCTAATATCATCTTATTATAGTCTAATACAACATATTCAGTCAATAAGAGGTGATCAAAATTCACTTAAGTCAACTTTCAGTTTAATTCAAAAAGTCAAATTTTCCAAATTGCAGTTTTTGAATAAACTTGGTGATTTTCTTATGATCTTTCTATTAAGATTTAGAATTTAAGCTTTTAGGATATTAAAATTTAGCTGCTAATCTTAATTAGAAAAATATAAGTTTACTTCTAATTAGCTTATTAAGTGCTTATTTCTTAATTTCTTTTTAATACCTTTTCGAAAAGTGCCCCCGTGCACATCATGAAAAGCTTACTTCACAAGCTTTTATCTTGCTTATTAAAAAAGCTTAACTTGTGCAAATTGTTGATTCTAGAAGCCCATCTGGCCAGCTTAATGCATGAGTGCTTATTTTTCATTTTGCAGCTTATTTGATAAGCCTGCTATTTGCTTTTAGTTTTGTCCATTTTTTACTTAGTACACCAATAACTCAGTGTTACCAGCTTTTTCAACAGCTTCTCAAAAGCTTATTAGTATAATCCAATCTGTGGAAATTAGCTTCTTAGAGAGTTTAGCTAGTATACTTGTTAGTCCAAGTGCTTACTTTCATTTCTTAGCTTATTTAAGTGCTTAAAATTTAGCTTAAAAGTGTTTAGAAAACCAAATAGTTCACTGTGCAAACCAGTTTAGCTAAGTGCTTATTTAGAAGCTTTTTAGTGCTTATTTCTTAGTAATCTTGCTTATTCAGTTGTTATACTAGCTTATTAACATTACTTAGCTTATTTGCAGTTAGCTTTACTTATTTTCTAGCTTATTAGTCATTTAGCTTAAATACTTGTGCTTATTTCCATTTTTTGCCACTGTTGAAATAATAAGCTCATAACTGAGCTTATTAGTGATTTTCATAAAAAGTGTTAGTTATAAAATTTGCTTATTTCAGTGTGCTTAATTAGTTTTAAAAAGAAAATTCCAAAAAAATAAAAAATCAAAAAGCCATTGCTGGGATTCAACCTGCCACCCAAATCACCACACACACACACCATACCAACTGCCCTTGGGTCTTTGACTGGTTATGGTTTGCAAAGTTTAATATATAACCCTTCTTGTCAATATAAGCTTATATGTATTATTTAGCTTATTTCTAGCTTATTAAAATAAGTTGTTGCATCTTTTATATTTTTCTTAGATTTGTATTAGTATAAAGTGTTTTACAAAAAAGTTTCAGATTTTTCTGAATAGTTTTAGTATTTTTAATCATTTAATTAGTTTAAAATAGTATTTAATTCATAATAAAAATATAAAAGTCTAAAAAATATAAATCTTTTTCTAAAATTTTCTTTTGTCATATAGTACGTAAGAAAATTGTTTTTACACTTGTAGGACTTTTATTTTAAAAATTTTACGTTTTACTTGCACTCGCGTAATTTTTATACATAACGACGTTTCATTTTAGGTCACGTGTTTAGATAATTTAAGTTTACGTTTTAATTAAAATAGTTTATTTAAGTTATTTTGTTTTATAAATCAAGAAAAACATCATTGTAAAAATAGTGATAGCGTTTATTTAATATATTTTAACTTTTTAATTTTCTTTAATTTGCATTTAAGCCCCTGTAATTTATAAACTTTCTCTTTAGGTATAAATCCAAAATCCTTACTGATCACTATCCTTAGTGATTATTCGACATCTGAAAGTGTTAAACACCATCCATCCTCCGTGGGACTTAACGACCCAGGAATCCACTATACTCCTCTGTTCTTAATTGTATTGGTTTTAGACAGTTTGAATTTTATTACGGTTGACCATTCACAAGTGGTTAGCTTGTGTGATAAAACCTGACTGTCTGAAGCGAATCATGTTGCTAAGCCAAGACTCGACTCACTAAACTCTAAATAACTTGAAATAAACATATATAAATTTAAAGACATAAACATAAAGATATATGTAGGATGCTAGCCCGTATGTTTTTTCTTCATTTTTTTTAACACTTTTTTTTTCGCATACATTTTTACTCTACCATCCTCTACGAAAACATCAAAATATAAGGGATTTATAGGAGCATCCCTACACTTGATTTTTTATTACTCTAACACTAATTGACCCAATTTGAAAAGATCAAAACACTTGGAGTATTTAATTACGTAGACAAAGGGAATTTGAATTTAACGTTCTTTCCCGTTACTCCATAAAATATTACTTTTACCCAATCATCCCAATCATCCCAAAACTGTGTACAAAAGATATGACTCGACTTAGCAACCCTGCAAGTAACTAGATAATTGAACTAAGGGTTTAGTAATGATAACAATAATGCACTAAAGGTGAGTGCATACAAGGTAGGCTAAGGCGATTTGGGTGTATATTTGGGGGTGGATTGTAAACAATGCTCTTCATTGATATTTTGAAAAACCGAAACATCATGAGAACTGCGAAAAGGATAGGCTCTAAGGGGTTAACTAGGGGTATCGTGTACTAAAGATGAGTACATCGCAAGGTTGTGGGGTAATTACTTGACCTATGTGGAAGAAGTAATTATAATACGGGTTTCAAACAAGGGTTATCCTAATGCCTCTTATCATTTAGTTATTCCTAACTACACAAGTGTAGTCTCACTAGCGATCTCGGAATGCATCACAAAACAAGTTCTAGAATCTCTTATACTACCTGTACACTCTCTAAGCATTAAAGGTGAACGCTTTTATTCCTAAAGATCTAGGGGCGAACCTCACATTTTTGGGGTGGAATTTGAGTGGTAAACGGTTTTTGTGCTAGTTATATAACTCCGATCCATGAGACGCTTTATTAAGACTAAAGTTTTAGCTCGTACATGTCATAAAATTTTTAAATTTGTTGCAAAAATTGGCCTAACTAATATTTCTCATAGTTTATTACACAAATGACCAAGGACAAGACAAATGATCAAGGATAAGCATAGTTTCTAAGTTCCCGTTTTATTCTCCCTCCCTACACTTACACTGAACATTATCCCCAATGTTCCCCGAAAGTATCAAAGTTATGATAAAGGAAGGTAATTAAAAGAGAAAGAAACTAGTACTCCCCTGATTAGCTCGGTAGGATCCGTGTGAAGTTGCGGTTAAATTCTTTCCCAAGAAGAATGTATAAGTATTAAGCTCCATCCAATGTTGTGTTTCTTTTTCTTCCCAAATATAACATGCACACTTAAAGAAAACCGACGAAACCTTCGCGTAAAATCAGCGGTAAAACTATATATGACACAACTACACTAAGATATAATGCTTGTGGAATGGATGTTTGCAGATTTTCTGGAAAATTAAGACCTAAGAATTTTCAAAAATTTATAAATAGCACAAAAAACGAAAATTTTTGTATAAGCTGTTTCTGCTTGACCTGACGTCGTCAAGCTTTAATCCTGACGCCGTCAGGTTGTCATGACAGAAATTGGTCTGCTGCGTTTTCCTGGAAAAATTACATCTTTAAAACCTGGAAAAATTTCTGCAAAACATTCATTATGACTCGATACAAGCATTTGACTCTAACAAACACACATATACATCAATTTCACTAATTGTAATTCCCATGTTCACGTTCTTGAAAAACGTATGTAATCTTCCCTACACTTATCTTTTTGAAAAATACCTTTATATGTAATTAAGACGAGGTTACAGACAAAATAAAGCATTTTCACAAATTCAAACATGAGAACAAACAACAATGAAAAAGATATATGACACACAAACAAGCAAACAATTAAGCATGGGTTGCCTCCCACGAAGTACTTTTCTTTATTTATGAGTCTTGTAGCTAGACTCGAAGTCGTGCTCCTACGTGACTTCCTTACCGTTATTATTTTTGTTCACTAAGCCTTCATCATAAGGTTGTACACGTTGTATGCTTACCGTGAACTCTCTCCCATCGTCGTCTAATATGATAACGGTTTCACTTTTTAGATTAGTCTCTTTCACCGTATATGGTCCAAACCATTTTGGCCTATTTCTTCCTCTTAATGCTTTTAATTTTAATTTATACAAAAGCACCTTTTCTCCTTTCAAAAATTCTTTAGGGTTCTTTTGAGGGAGTGGCTTGGTGGTGTAGCTGTTCCCTAATTTTTTATCACGTTTCCACAATGTCGAATCTATTCCTTGACTCACGAAATCTCTAAGCCCTTTTTCCCATTCACTAATTTTCTTCTTAACAGCATTATTGGAGACCTGCGAATTCTTATCCTTTATCTTCTCCATAATCTTCAAAGGATATCTCGAACAATATGTATCCTAACTTGTTCTTTGCCACTCTTGAGTATCATGATACTCTCACCGCATTTGATGGTGCCTTGGCGGTGGCCAGAAAAGGTGTTCCAAGGATTAATGGCATGTTTTTATCTTTCTCAATGTCTACGATTGCGAAGTTCACCAGATAGACAATATTGGAAACCTCAATTAAGACATCCTCCGCTATTCCTATGGGATAAACATATGAGTGATTTGCTAAGGAAAGTCTAATATTGGTCTTGGTTGGCTCCTCCTTAGTCAACTTACTATAGACTGATAGCGGCATTATGTTTACATCGGATCCCTGATCGGCTAAGGCATTTATATTCTCTAAGTCGCCAATGCTACATGGTATTACGAAGTTCCCAGAAATCTCTTGTTTCTTAGTTACTGGTTTTCTCAGAATCAACTCGTACATAGGTCCCATAGGCATGGTGTCATATTCTTCTTCTTTTATTTCACCTAAGAGGGCTTTCCGAAGAACATCATTGTACCTAAAGTTGTTCACTTGGTTAAAAATTGTTTTCTTATAGATCTTATGCTTAAGGTAGTGTTTAATGATTTTGGGTTCATTATCAGTCTCATCCTCATCCTTATCCTCACTATCCTTGTTGCTCTCAGTCTCCCTTTTCTCAACTACTCCACCCTCATCGGAAACAATGGAAATGGCGTTAACAAACAAAGTGGGGGTAGCGCGCTCATCGTTTCTCACTAACACCTTCTCGGGAACCTTCGTCTTAGTGTACTCTTTCACCAAGTTCATCATCTCCGCCATTTTTGCCTGCATTTCTTCCCTTTTCCTATAAACCTCTTCTTCAAATTTGGCTAATCTTTCCGAATGGGCTGCCATGTATTATCTCATTTATGTTTTGAAGCTTGGTGAGAGTGGAATTGGAGAGGTAGAACGGAAGCGTCGTAAGGAATTAGGATTTTGTTCACGGCTAAGTGATTTAGAGAGAGGTGTTGGGTAGTTGACGGAGTCAATGGAATGAACTGTTACTCGATGGATTGGTCTAGGTGCTTTCTTTTGCCTTTCAATTAGATAGTTGATCCTTTTTTCAAGAGCACTAACTTGCTCTTCGGTAATGTTGGAAGGTTCATGAGGAATTGATATGGCATTTACCATTCTTTTGGGGGTTTCATGAGATTTACTCCAATCTTCGTAGCTTTGACCGGCAAGCTCTTCTATTAAATCGCATGATTCTTCCGCCTTAAGATCGCTGAGCCTTCCAGTAGCCGCTCGGTCAATGGATCGCTTGGTGAGGAAGTTGGCATGATCGTAAAAGATTTGGAATTGAAACCAAAGATCGATGCCGTGATGAGGGACTTTATGGAGAAAGTCCTTGAATCGAGTCCATGCCTCGTAGAGGGATTCGCCTTGACGTTGTTGGAACTTCAAGATTTCATTCCTAAGTTTAGTAGTTCTCCCCGGTGGGAAAAATTGGGCGAGGAAACGAGTGGTGAGATCATCCCAACTTGAGATGGATCTGGCGGGAAGTTGCTCAAGCCAATTACTAGCTTGGTCCCATAGAGAGAATTGGAAGAGACGCAAGCGCGTGGTCTCCCGTGTGGTAGCATCAAGGTAGATGGAATCAACAATTTTAAGGAAGTCCTTGAGATGTTGATTAGGATCTTCGGAACGAATTCCATGGAATGCACATCCGTTTTGCACCAACCAGATGGTGTCGGATCGCAGGGCCGTAGTTTGAGCTTGATTGGGGAGCTCAATGGTGTTCCTATAGCCTTGGTGGCTCGGTCTAGCGTATTCACCAAGAGTACGGCCTCTTGGCGGGTCAATTGGTGGTGGGTCGATGGGAATTGGGTGATGTGGTGGTGGGTTATCACCTTCCATGATGAAAAGTGATGGGGTTACTAACAAAGTCACGAAGAAGGGGGATAGACTACAAGGAAGCTAAAAATGAGAAAAAATCTTACTTGATAGGAATCAAGCAAGAGAACCTAAATGAGAAAGAAATCTAACTAGCTATTCCATTCCCCGACGGCGGCACCAAAAACTTGATGCGCGTAAGATGCGCGTTTGGGGTCAAAGGAACTTCCTTTTCGTCGAGCAAGTTTTTCAACACCTTAGGTAGTGAACCTAATCGTTGTAGTGTAGTATTGGGTAAGCCTCGGGGATTGATATCGTTCTCTAGGGGAATATGAATGCTAGCAAGAAATGTATTATGCTAAGGTGTGGTTGAGGATGATTCATTTTTTATCTTTTTTTTAGTTTTTTAGAAAGCTAAAGGTAAAATTTCGGGGCAATAGGTTTGGGGGTGGTACTTCTACCGATTACTTCTACTATTCTAATTATCTAATTCTACGGGTAGCTATGTCTATTTGATGTGTGCTCGTATGTTGATTAAAAATGTGTTTACCTAGATACTATTACTCCCTAATTATCTTTTATTGATGGTTGAATTGTCACGTCCTTATTCTTAACGCGTTGTGCTTCCTAAAGTCATAGGGTGTGCATATGCCCTAACTCTTTGAGGTTACCTTTAGGTTTAGCCTACGAAATCCGCTAGATTAATCATAAACTAACTTTCACAAAGATTATTCAAGCATTAAACACAACGAAAGCCTAGTTGCACTCCTAAGCCAATTACAATTAAGATAAGAGACAACCTAACAATAATTAATAACTAGGTTTCATAGATCTAAGCAAACACACGAGAAATTTAGCTAGACATGTTAAACAAGCAATCATACACACAATCAATGGAAAACATAATGATACTATTGGATTAAACACTTATCTTGATGTGTAAAATAGGGTTTGGGACCCTAAAAAATTGTCCAAGTCGGACTATAAACGTTTAGGGTTTTTACTCAAAAAGTCTACCTCTTTAAATGCAGAAAAAATCGAATTCTATATATAGATTTACAAGTGCGACGTCGTCTCCTTATAGGTGGGACGCCGTCGGTCGTGATTGATCTCTGAAACAAATAAGCTACTCACACAAGCCGCCACTTGTGAATGGTCAATCGTAAGAAGCTTAAAACTGCTTAAAACACAAATACAATGAAGTCCAGGAGAATATAGTGTATTCCCGGGTCGTTATGTCCCACGGAGACTCAATGGTGTGCAAACACTTGATCAGACGATAGAATGATCACTAAGGATAGTGATCGGAAAGGATTTGGATGGATAATTACACTCTTGAAAAAGTTTATAAAATACAGCGACTTAAATGCAAATTAAGAAAATTAAAAAGATAAAATATATTAAATAAACGCTGTCACTATATTTAAAGTGATGAACGTTTAAAACTTAAAACTTAAGTTTAAATAAAATAACGTAAACGTACAAAATAAAAAGTGAAAATAAAGAAGGAAAATACCTACGGATATGAAAAATACATTTTTACAATACTAAATATAAAAGAAAATTATTAGAAAAGGAAAATTATTTTTATAACTATTTAATTAATTATTACTAATTAAAAACTATTTTTAACTATTAAATATTAGCTTATAATACAAGAAAATATGAAATTAAGCTAGAAAAATAAAATTAAGACTTAGAAAAATCTAAAATATGATAAAACTTATTTTAAAACTGAAAATATATTTTTTAGACTTTTTATGTATTTATTATTAATTTAAAACTATTTAAAACTAATTAAAATGCTAGAAAATAATATTTAAACTAAGAAAATTATGGAGAAATACTTTTTAGGCTTTTTATATTTATCTTAATATAGGAAAATTGAAAACATATTTTTTTTAGCTTTTTCTGATTTATTTGTATTAAAAGCTAAATAAAAAGTGCTAAAAACTAATTTAAATTAAGAAAAATAGCAAACAAGCTTGGAAAAATATGAAAATTTCAGGAAAACTCTAAAATAATATAAGGAATAAAGGAAAAATAGAAAAATAGGAGGTTGTGTGTAGAAATATGAAACTGAAGGCACAAGTGCTTAAAAAATAAGCACTTGGGATAAGCTAATGAGCACCAATAAGCACCAAACCAAAACAGGAGCTTGGATAAGCTAAAAGAACCTAAATGCAACAATTCTCAACTGCTTCCAACCACAGGATTGCAAATTGCTATGATTTGGAGATTTGAGCTTTTAAGCTAAAACAGTTGAGAGGGTGTCAACTTGCAGCTAGATTATAAGCTACTGAATAAGCTAGAAACTACAAACCAATTATTGGAACCTCAAGATAACCTGGCTAAGAACATGTAAACCAAAAATCAGACCCAGAGGTGCTCAGATGAGCTCTATGCAAGAGCTACAAAGCTACACAAACCCTGCAGACTTAATGCCTGCACGGGATTTAAGCCATTGATCACAAGCCCTTTTGAGCTTATAGAAAAAATTGCAAAAATATACTAAAATGGACATGAGAAAATATACCAGGGGAATATTTTAAAACAACAAGAATCACTGAAATTGGCCCAAATATGAGCTCATGAAAATTCCTACTAGATGGGCTCAAAACAGATTTTATGCTAATTTTGACTTTTTAAGCAAGAATGAAAAGTTGACCAAAATGAAATTTGAAGCTAAATTTTGGACTGATCTAGATGTATTATGATGAAATAAAGACAATGCAATCTTTGTTTATGAATTTGGAACACAAATTAAGTTTATGAATGCCAAAAATCCAAACAGTTAGCTGTTAAGAAGGATTTGAGTAGGATTTGACTTTTTGATGAAATGTCTACTGAAATGATGCTAAAAATACTTATCCTAGCCTTAAAGTAAACTACCTAAGCACCTTTTATTTCTTGAAACAAACCTAAAGGCAGTTTAATAATCTGAACCAAACACCCTTTTAATGATCTGCTAAGCAACTAAAATACTTAAACTCCTAAACTGACTTAGCCCAGTGATCAAACTAAACTTACATGACCTAAACACTACTATATAAACATGTTAAAACTAGAGGTGACCACAGAAACAGATACAAGCTTACTTATGCAAATTAGACTAAAAATGAAAAGTTAGAAAGTTACTCACAACTGATCCAGCTGGTGTCACAGGCTAAACCAGAATTAACACTACTCTAACCTAACTAAATCCAACCCAAATAAACCTCTGCAACAACAATATCCAGTTCCATTGCAATTTAAGCTCTCTGTGGACTTTCATTGACCATGGAACATTTTGCTTGATTTTTCATTTAAAGCTTATCAAAAGCTATTAGAAGCTTTAATAAACTAGATTGAGCTTAAAAATAAGCTAATAGAAGCTTATACATAAGAAAGGGAAACTGAACATTTCAACAGTAAACTTGAATTTTTGAGATTTAAGTGAAAACTTAATTTGATAATCCAAAGTACAACACACTGATGTCTTAACTTGAATGAAATACAAATGAACTGAAACTACAACATTTTAGCTTAACTAGAACATGAATTTAAAAAAACGATATTTAAGAAAATTTATAAAAACTAGCTACTTTTTTCTCTTGCTTCTCTCTTTCTCTTTTATAGCTCCAAGATGTTTCCACTTGTCCACTGAACCTTTCCCACCAATAAATTTGGCCGTTGGATGCTTTGAGTTGATATTGACCGTTTGATCATTTTGGCGCCAAAGTGGATTTTAACAGGTGGAGGGTTGAGTGAAGGGGTAGAGGAATCATTAAATGATATTTGTTTTGTGTTGATGTGGAGGGGACAAGGAGGGTGATATGGAGAGGAGGGGGGATGGATATGTTGAGTGATTGCAGAGAGCAGTTGAGAAGGTGAGACTTTGGGCGCCAATGGGTGGTTTGGTTTTATTATTAACGTGGGTGGGTCGGGTTAAATATTGGACGGGTTGGGAGTTAAGGTCGGGCCAAGCTTGGGTTGGGCTTTGGGTAATAATAATAAGGATCCGGTTTGGTTAAGTGATAACACAAGGACCACATTTGTAATTCAACCAAAGATAAAGGACTGATCATGAACTTTTTCCAATGTTATTACAAGGACCAAACTTGACAACTTTGATAGTACAAGGATAACTTTTGCATAAAATTTCATTTTAAAACATCCAAGGACTACTTTTGCAATTTTCCAAAGTTTAGGGACCTTTCTTGCTAATTGACCAAAGAATCATTCAAGGACTATTTTTAACAACTTAGAATATTTCAGGGACCTTGAATGATAAAATTCCACATTTTTGAATTCCAGGGACTAGATTTGACAACTTTTAAAACTTGGGGGACTAAAACTGCCAATTTTGCGAATTTGATACGTTTTTCATCTGATTTTGATATTTTTGCATTTAAAACACATAAAACACTGATTTGTGATATTTTTATCATTTTGATGCGTTTTTGAGTGTTTTCAGATGATTTCGCAGTTTATATTGTACAAAAATGATGAGTATTTAGACACTCATCAATCCCCCACACTAAGATATTGCTAGTCCCTAGCAATGATTTAGATCTTTTAATGGATTTTAAACTTTTTACCAAAAGCCATTACTTCTGGAGTAGCCAAATGTTTCAGTTCAAGTAAGAACTATGGTACCCTGATAACCATGTGATTTTGAGCAAACCACCAGCTTTCAACGGATTTGATTTTGTCTTTACCGGAAGCCGCACCCTTACGGACTAGCCAACTCTTAGATAAATTATCGAGAATTATCTTTGGTGAGCTGAATACCAATTATGGATTTTCCATTGCCTTTACCACAAGCCATAACCTTGCGGGCTAGCCAACTCTTCACTTTTTAGGATATGGTGAGTTGAGAACCATACAATTTTGGGCAAATTGCAAGCCATATAAACGGATTTGAGAAATCTTTACCAAGAGCCGTTTGCTCTTGGATTAGCCAATCCTTTTGTTTTAGACAAGGCGATTGATAACCGTGAGTAAGTGTAAAACACTTACTCCAAAAAAAATTTGGCCAAAAATAGGGGAATTGGGTGGATAAATATGATAAAATTCGTGAGAATTCCCCCCCACACTTAGAAATGAATATTGCCCTCAATATTCAAAGTACGGGCGGTTATGCCGAAACAAAGAACGTAAAAGGGAAATACTACGGCCATTATTTAGAAAGTTTTTTTTTTTTTTTGAAATTTAAAGATATATATATATATAACATGTGGGGCATCACCCCCACACTTAGGTGGTAGAACAGAGAAAAGAAGCGAGAATACGGGTGAAAACCCGTATTGAGCTATTGTTTTTGATAACCGAGTCGCTAGCTTGACTCGACCCCGAATTAAATGGTTCATGGGGAAGCAAAGTGGAAGAAACAATCTCCATCGGACTTTCATTCAAGATGTTTGGACAAACATTTGAAGCACGTGAAAGTTCCACACCGATGAGATATAGATAGAACCGGCTCAAAAGATGATAAATAAAAATGCCGGGATCAAAAATAGTGTCCTCATTCCCGAAGGAATTAAGACATGGAGAAGTCACACCGTATGTGAAGAAAAGAAAGAAAATCATGATAAAAATCATGACTAACTCCTCATTATCAGAAGGGGAATTCATGATTTTTGGATCATGAATCTCATCAGTGAGGATAGAATCGTCATCACATGATGGAAGAGATAAGTTAGAATCTGAGGTGGGACAAGTGATGTGCTCGAGAGCTAGCAATTTCCACCACTTCGTTATGGTCTCGTATCGGAATCAGACATTTCATCGAAAAGAGGATTTACTTTCCCAAAAGTGTAGTCATTATTAAATTCAAAAAGAGGATTTGAGAAAATCCCGGAAGTAACCTCGGAAATGTCAAGAGAATCACAAAAAGGCAAATCACAATCACTATCGGATATATCCTCAGACTCACTTGGGATTGGGATAAGATCCTCAACACTTGATGACTCAGTTTCGAAATAGTCTTTGAGATGATCATCCTTCATTATGAGAGAGTCTTTGGAAGCAATAATAGGTAAGATAGGTGTGATAGCAATAGACTTAGGGAGTTGAGAAATAAGATCGTTCAATTGAATAGCACTCTCCTCATCGTCCTCATAATATTCCCTCATTTGAATACTATCCTCATCATCATCGTCATCATATCGGATTCTTATATTCATCTGCTGAAGCTTACACACCATTCTTTTCATTTGTAGTTTCTTTCATCGTATTTCTTGAACTTTGTGGAAGATTACATTCCTCGAAATCATTGAGATCTGTGAAGGCTCTAAGTCCGATGATGATGGAATACTTGTGGGGGTTGGAAATTGTCAAACCCGGGAGAATTGGAATTGTGAAAATTTTGATTCATCGGTTGACATTCAAAAGTCGCATGAGGACCCCCGCAATTCTCACAAGAGATAATTGGGAAAATAACTTTCACCAAAATTGATTGTAACATGGTTCCGGATCATAGACAAGCGGAACCCGTGGTGGACAATCAAAACCGTAATGAGAATCATTCCACAAAACTTCGCATGAGTAGGATTCATATCGGGTTTGTGGAGGTAGGTATGAAAAATCGGGTGTTTCATAATTTGAAATGGGATCGGGATTACCGACAAACTTGTCTCGAAATTCACATTGGTACATCGTCGACAATTTCCACCGTTAAATGGACCTCCACACCAGGAACATGTCGAAAACCATGACATGAAGAATTAAACGGATAAGAGGGATAAGAGATGAAGAATTAAATGGTTCTGAGAGGATAAGGAAATGTGAATTAAACAGATTAGAGGATAAAGGAATGGAGAATTAAAAGCAGTTAGAGGCAAAGATGAATATTTTTGGATTTTTTTTTTTTTTTTTATATAACTTTACAAAAACTTTTACAAATGATGGGTTATGTGCAAGAATGGGTGCGAAAATGGCTAAACACACGCTAAAGCCTCCCCGCAATGGCGCCAAAATTTGATCCGTGCTGAAAACAGTCAAGCTACCTCACACAAGCCTGCCACTTGTGAATGGCCGACCGTAAGAAGCTTAAAACTGCTTAAAACACAAATACAATGAAGTCCAGGAGAATATAGTGTATTCCCGGGTCGTTATGTCCCACGGAGACTCAATGGTGTGCAAACACTTGATCAGACGATAGAATGATCACTAAGGATAGTGATCGGAAAGGATTTGGATGGATAATTACACTACTGAAAAAGTTTATAAATTAAAGCGACTTAAATACAAATTAAGAAAATTAAAAAAAATAAAATATATTAAATAAACGCTATCACTATATTTAAAGTGATGAACGTTTAAAACTTAAAACTTAAGTTTAAATAAAATAACGTAAACGTACAAAATAAAAAGTGAAAATAAAGAAGGAAAATACCTACGGATATGAAAAATACATTTTTACAATAATATAAAAGAAAATTATTAGAAAAGGAAAATTATTTTTATAACTAATTAATTAATTATTACTAATTAAAAACTATTTTTAACTATTAAATATTAGCTTATAATACAAGAAAATATGAAATTAAGCTAGAAAAATAAAATTAAGACTTAGAAAAATCTAAAATATGATAAAACTTATTTTAAAACTGAAAATATATTTTTTAGACTTTTTATGTATTTATTATTAATTTAAAACTATTTAAAACTAATTAAAATGCTAGAAAATAATATTTAAACTAAGAAAATTATGGAAAAATACTTTTTAGGCTTTTTATATTTATCTTAATATAGGAAAATTGAAAACATATTTTTTTTAGCTTTTTCTGATTTATTTGTATTAAAAGCTAAATAAAAAGTGCTAAAAACTAATTTAAATTAAGAAAAATAGCAAACAAGCTTGGAAAAATATGAAAATTTCAGGAAAACTCTAAAATAATATAAGGAATAAAGGAAAAATAGAAAAACAGGAGGTTGTGTGTAGAAATATGAAACTGAAGGCACAAGTGCTTAAAAATAAGCACTTGGGATAAGCTAATGAGCACCAATAAGCACCAAACCAAAACAGGAGCTTGGATAAGCTAAAAGAACCTAAATGCAACAATTCTCAACTGCTTCCAACCACAAGATTGCAAATTGCTATGATTTGGAGATTTGAGCTTTTAAGCTAAAACAGTTGAGAGGGTGTCAACTTGCACTAGATTATAAGCTCTTGAATAAGCTAGAAACTACAGACCAATTATTGGAACCTCAAGATAACCTGGCTAAGAACATGTAAACCAAAAATCAGACCCAGAGGTGCTCAGATGAGCTCTGTGCAAAAGCTACAAAAGCTACACAAACCTGTGGGACTTAATGCCACCAGGGGATTTAAGCCATTGATCACAAGCCCTTTTGAGCTTATAGAAAAATTGCAAAAATATACTAAAATGGACATGAGAAAATAGACCAGTGGAATATTTTAAAACAACAAGAATCACTGAAATTGGCCCAAAGATGAGCTCATGAAAATTCCTACTAGATGGGCTCAAAACAGATTTTATGCAAATTTTGACTTTTTAAGCAAGAATGAAAAGTTGACCAAAATGAAATTTGAAGCTAAATTTTGGACTGATCTAGATGTATTATGATGAAATAAAGACAATGCAATCTTTGTTTATGAATTTGGAACACAAATTAAGTTTATGAATGCCAAAAATCCAAACAGTTAGCTGTTAAGAAGGATTTGAGTAGGATTTGACTTTTTGATGAAATGTCTACTGAAATGATGCTAAAAATACTTATCCTAGCCTTAAAGTAAACTACCTAAGCACCTTTTATTTCTTGAAACAAACCTAAAGGCAGTTTAATAATCTGAACCAAACACCCTTTTAATGATCTGCTAAGCAACTAAAATACTTAAACTCCTAAACTGACTTAGCCCAGTGATCAAACTAAACTTACATGACCTAAACACTACTATATAAACATGTTAAAACTAGAGGTGACCACAGAAACAGATACAAGCTTACTTATGCAAATTAGACTAAAAATGAAAAGTTAGAAAGTTACTCACAACTGATCCAGCTGGTGTCACAGGCTAAACCAGAATTAACACTACTCTAACCTAACTAAATCTAACCCAAATAAACCTCTGCAACAACAATATCCAGTTCCATTGCAATTTAAGCTCTCTGTGGACTTTCATTGACCATGGAACATTTTGCTTGATTTTTCATTTAAAGCTTATCAAAAGCTATTAGAAGCTTTAATAAACTAGATTGAGCTTAAAAATAAGCTAATAGAAGCTTATACATAAGAAAGGGAAACTGAACATTTCAACAGTAAACTTGAATTTTTGAGATTTAAGTGAAAACTTAATTTGATAATCCAAAGTACAACACACTGATGTCTTAACTTGAATGAAATACAAATGAACTGAAACTACAACATTTTAGCTTAACTAGAACATGAATTTAAAAAAACGATATTTAAGAAAATTTATAAAAACTAGCTTCTTTTTTCTCTTGCTTCTCTCTTTCTCTTTTATAGCTCCAAGATGTTTCCACTTGTCCACTGAACCTTTCCCACCAATAAATTTGGCCGTTGGATGCTTTGAGTTGATATTGACCGTTTGATCATTTTGGCGCCAAAGTAGATTTTAACAGGTGGAGGGTTGAGTGAAGGGGTAGAGGAATCATTAAATGATATTTGTTTTGTGTTGATGTGGAGGGGACAAGGAGGGTGATATGGAGAGGAGGGGGAATGGATATGTTGAGTGATTGCAGAGAGCAGTTGAGAAGGTGAGACTTTGGGCGCCAATGGGTGGTTTGGTTTTATTATTAACGTGGGTGGGTCGGGTTAAATATTGGACGGGTTGGTTTATTGGACGGGTTGGTTTATTGGACGGGTTGGGAGTTAAGGTTGGGCCAAGCTTGGGTTGGGCTTTGGGTAATAATAATAAGGGTCCGGTTTGGTTAAGTGATAACACAAGGACCACATTTGTAATTCAACCAAAGATAAAGGACTGATCATGAACTTTTTCCAATGTTATTACAAGGACCAAACTTGACAACTTTGATAGTACAAGGATAACTTTTGCATAAAATTTCATTTTAAAACATCCAAGGACTACTTTTGCAATTTTCCAAAGTTTAGGGACCTTTCTTGCTAATTGACCAAAGAATCATTCAAGGACTATTTTTAACAACTTAGAATATTTCAGGGACCTTGAATGATAAAATTCCACATTTTGAATTCCAGGGACTAGATTTGACAACTTTTAAAACTTGGGGACTAAAAGCGCCAATTTTGCGAATTTGATAACGTTTTTCATCGATTTTGATATTTTTACATTTAAAACACATAAAACACTGATTTGTGATATTTTTATCATTTTGATGCGTTTTTGAGTGTTTTTAGATGATTTCGCAGTTTATATTGTACAAAAATGATGAGTATTTAGACACTCATCAGCTGTCATTAGGGTTTTCGTCTTGGCCAAGTTATCGATGGGACGGCGTCACTTTAGAGTTGTGACGCCGTCGGGCTTCAGATGGGACGTCGTCTTGGTTCGGATCTGGCCGTCGAGATGAAAAGTGAGTGACGCCTTCTTGAAAGATCGCCGTCGGTGTTATGAGCAAAATTCCAATGGCCGTCGGTGCATGTTTTATCAAATATGTATATAGGGACGGCGCCGCTGATTGGGACGCCGTCGGTTCGGTTTCAGCTTGAGTGGCTTTGATATTGACTTTGCCGTTTTCTTCATGTTTTCACTCCTTTTCGTCCAAATGTGCATCATTCCAGCATTTTGCTTCCACGAGACCTAAAAAGTGAAAAGGAACGACATTAAACAGTAACGGATATAAAAGTGGTCGATTAAGGGCTTAAATGACCCCTTAAAAGTGTACGTTTTAAATCCTTATCAAATATATCTACACTTGATATTTGCTTGTCCTCAAGCAAATGTGCTTTTGGACAATCAATTTATAAGTTAGGGGGCATGAAGCATAGGTTTAAAATAATCCACAACAAGTAAAAAGCACGCAATAGTCATAACAAGCACGGAAATTATATACTAGCACCTCACAAGAGGTGTTTGGATTCTCTCATCTCTCGGGTTTATATGAAATATAGTAAATGGAAATGGAAAATAAACACTCATTACCTGGCATAGTACATATATTACCATAGGCTTGAGACTAGATCAAACCTCCACCGCTTTAGCGTAAGCACCTAGGAACAACTATCTAAGAGGTCTTTGCAAGGGTTGTAACGTTATGCTTACGGTAGGGAAACAAAGGGTTTTGTTGGATAGGCGATTTAGTGGTGGCAAGTCAAAAATCTTATGTTACAAGCATGAAAAGCGTGGTGTTGCTAAGCCAAGACTCGACTCACTAAACTCTAGATAACTTGAAACAAACATACATAAATTTAAAGACACTAGACGAGTACCCGCGCCTAGCGGCAGCGATGTCTAGTTTTCTGCAAAGTTCCGATGACCCATAAGTTTCTTTCAACAAAGTGTATTTGTAGCATTAGAGAATCGTTTTGAATAACTACAATTCGATGCTTGGTTGCATAGCAAAGATAAATATATAGTTTTTTAAAAAATTATGTGGAGTCGATCTAAGTGTGAGTATATTTTCTAATAGGATTGTTTTAAGTTATTAAGATTTTTAGTAATAATAGATTCAAGCATTACAAAAAGAGCGGTATTATGTAGTTGGCAATATTATATTGTAGTTAAGAGGTATAGCCAACATGTGTGACCGCTTTTTCTTGTTTTGTCGAGTAATTTAGGCGTGATAACTATTTTTTTTTTTACATGTGTAACGTTTATCATTTGGTGTGTGGCTTTTAAAAATTGTAACTTTGGAAATTGGATATCACCATATAAGATTATTTTGTACTATCAATTTGTATAGATATTTATGCATTGTTCAAAGCTATTTGTTTGAGGTACAAAATAATTATCGTTAAAGATAACAATACTATTTATTTTTTGTGATTTTAATAAACTTACATAACATTATTGATACACTGGATAAAGGGCTAAACAAAATATATTAACTTTGAAACGACGATTCATATATCTTGCCCTTAAATGGTGCAAACGCAACATTTTTTAAAATAACATTATACAAATGACAAATTACATGTGTCAAAGCAAAATAAACAAAAAACTACAATTACTTGGTCTCTCATTTCAAAAAAATTGTCACGGGTTCCACAACTACTTCATCATTTCTCATATAATTTTGTCAAATTTGAAACCCGATTTCACGCGGGTGGTTCAACTGGTTGAACCGTTCCGATAAAAAATAGGTCGATTTAAACCGAAGTCAAACCGATAGTTGGGTTGAAAAATGTCAAATTAAAGCTGGGTCACCGCGGGTTTGAAGCGTCTCGGTCAACCCGTATCGGTTTCAACAGTCAACCCGTGATCGGTTTCAACGGGTCAACCCGGTATCGGTTTCAATTGGTTGTTTTAATTTGGTAGATGTGCTTTTAATTGGGTGTACAATGTGAATAAATTATTGTACTTTTAAGTAATGGGGTGTTTTAATAAGAGTATTAATTATATTATTTATTTCTCTCTCCATTGACCACGTTTTCAACATTCAACTTTCAACATTTTTCACTTTTTCCACTTTGACCATTTTTCCATTTTATATAGTATAGATAAACATAAAGATAGATGTAGGATGCTAGCCCGTATGTTTTTTCTTCATTTTTTTTTTCGCATACATTTTTACTCTACCATCCTCTACGAAAACATCAAAATATAAGAGATTTATAGGAGCATCCCTACACTTGAGTTTTTATTACTCTAACACTAATTGACCCGATTTGAAAAGATCAAAACACTTGAAGTATTTAATTACGTAAACAAGGGGAATTTGAATTTTACGGTCTTTTCTGTTACTCCATAAAATATTACTTTTACCCATGAGTCCCAATCATCTCAAACGTGTCAAAAGATATGAGACGTACAAAAACTCGGTACCGGCTGGGCCATGTTTAGTGAAGCTCGAGTTTCTCTTTTCGAGCTCGGCTCGATAGTTATTCCTCTTATTATTATTTTTTTAATATGAAAAAAATGGTTTAAAAGTGCTCGCTTAGTTTACACCGGTATTGTATTTGTAGATTCCATAGAAATCAGTCAAATCACAAATGGGCTTTTAACTGATACGGAGTAGTTATCCCTTAAACACACACCCACGTATAAGCATAGCTTTTAACTCAAGCAAACAAACTCTTTTCAGTTTTCACTCACATCTCCTAATCTCTCTAGGGTTTCTAGGGTTTACACTAGACCAGCATCACCACCTTAACCCCCTTGACAAAAATGGACCCATCAAAAAAACGCAAAACAGAAGACAACGGCGTCACAACCCCCTTAACCCCACCAGACGCCCGCAAAATCCTCGAAACCCTAACAAAAGACCAGCTCCTCAACATCCTCCAACCCGTCCTTATCCGCGACACCGAAGTCCTTGACTCCGTCCGCGCCATCGCCGACACCGACCCAACTCAGCGCAAGTTATTCATCCGCGGAATTGGCTGGGAGACTACCAGCGAAAAGCTCCGAACCGTTTTTTCGGCATACGGCGAGTTAGAGGAAGCCATAGTTATAACCGATAAAGTTACGAATAAGTCGAAAGGATACGGGTTTGTCACTTTTAAACATATTGATGGAGCAATGCTGGCTGTTAAAGAGCCTAGTAAGAAAATTGATGGGAGGGTCACTGTCGCGCAATTGGCGGTTAATAGGGAGCTGGGAAGTGTGGATGTCAGTATGAGGAAGATTTATGTCGGGAATGTTCCGTTTGAGATTAGTTCGGAGCGATTGTTGGCGCATTTTGCGGCGTATGGGGAGATTGAGGAGGGCCCGTTGGGTTTTGATAAGCAGAGTGGGAAGGCCAAAGGGTTTGCGTTTTTTGTGTATAAGAGTGAGGAGGGTGCCAGAAACTCGTTGGTGGATCCGATTAAGGTTATTGATGGGCATCAGGTGAATTGTAAGATGGCCACGGATGGGAAGAAGAAAGTGGGCGGTGGGGTTCAGGGACCGAGTGGTGACGGTGGTGTTCCGGGATCTCTTGGGTCGATGCCAGGGTCTATGAATACTGGTTATGGTATGGGTGTTTTGTTGTTATATTGTTTTATGAATGATTGCGTTTTAATGTTCATGTAGGTGTCTAATATGTTTTTGATTGATTTTGTCTTGTTAGGGTGTTTGTATTAGCTTATTCTTGCTGCTTATGGGCTTATTTAATTTTGGAAAGGTCATAAGCCCACTTTTTTTTGGGCCTACGAGCTTATCAAGTTTAACTAATTAGCTTTTAAACTTAAAGAAGCATTAAGCTCAACTTGATAATCTCAAAAGCCGAAAAAGTGGGCTTGCAAGCTTCTTCATAATCAAATAAGCTGGTAAGCCTTAAAAATAAACAATTCAAACACCCCTTAGAGATGTTACTAAATTCGTGATACTAAAAATGGCATTGAGATAAGGTATATTAGCTTTTTAAACAAATGTTTATCAAAGGTATATGTCTATATGAGAGGTCAGGATCTCGACTTGTTATAAAGTGGTTTAATAGTACACTGGATAAGAATGAACACAAAAGAGATGATCTTTTGACGTACTTGTATCCAAATTGATTATGTTCTTTAATGGTGGTTATAGGTGGGCCACTATCTTACGGTGGGTATTCTGGTGGGCGTCCTCTGCCTCCTCATCAAAATCCACCGATGAATTCGTCAGTGCCTCCAGCAGTTGGCGGTGGCCACGGGTATGGTAATCAAGGGCCACCTTCTTATGGTGGTGGTAGTGGTGGCGGTTATGGTGGTAGTGGATATGGTAGTGGTGCATTCAGCAGCGGCTCACATTATGGAGGTGGGGCTCCCTCTGGGGACTATCCGGGACCTGGGTTAAGCAATTACGGGTCGTCTATGAATAGAATGCCTCCAAGCTCAGGTGGAGGGTACCCCGATGGTGGCAGTTATGGTTTGTCTTCGGGTTATCCAACACAAATGCACCAGCCACCACCCGGTCCCAGAGGTCCTCCTAGTCAGATGTATCATGGCGGGCCACCTTACTACTGAGGTATTTTTATTGTTGTTTTATGACTTTTATCTTTTTATTTTGCTTCAAGATAATTTTTTATATTGCTCTATATTTACAATAGTCATGGTTAGACAGATGCATATTGCACATTCTATACATTGTTAGTATTGGTCAGTGGTCACATTAGTGTGCAATAGTGTCACATTTGGTTCTCGCAAGTACATTTCTTATCTTGCAATGGTTTCCTCCCTTTCACATTCTACACGATGTCAAACATATCGGATTCTTCCTTTCACGTTGTTTAGTATTTTATGAATGACAGTTAACTGCCTTGAGTATAACAATGTTTTTTTGGTCTTTGCTTTTTCTGTGCCTGTATTACTAGTTTTTCTAATTCGTACTATTGGTTACCAGAAGTGAAAACCAGCAACTGAAAGTCCATATGTTAGTCTTTTTTTTTTTTTAAATAACTTTGGTTGTTTTCTGAGTTGATTTAATAACTATGTCTCCTGGAAAATATGTGTTCTATCTGTTTGACTGTTTGCGGGTTTTCGTGATTTACATTTTATTCTGAGCCTCGCAATGTTAGGCTTTGTTTTCATTCTTCTCTTCATAATTTCATTTTTCTTTTTTAATCCATGATACCAAGTGTTATTAGTTTTAATTATTACTATTTGTTTTTTGTTTAGTCTATACACTAAAGTGTGATGAACTATTTCCTGATCTAATATTTTGTTACTCGTGTATAAAACAATAATCCTATATCTCTATCTGATCTGATTGGCTGTTTGTATTTTCTTAAATTTACCACTTGACCAGTACTATAGATTCAAGTGTTTGCAATTGCTAGGTTGCTATTCCTCTGGATAACTGTGATCTAGCATCAGCAATTTGATTGTTCTGTTTAGGGTTACATAATTTCTTTCGTGATTTACATTTTATTCTGAGCCTCGCAATGTTAGGCTTTGTTTTCATTCTTCTCTTCATAATTTCATTTTTCTTTTTTAATCCATGATACCAAGTGTTATTAGTTTTAATTATTACTATTTGTTTTTTGTTTAGTCTATACACTAAAGTGTGATGAAC
This sequence comes from Chrysanthemum makinoi, assembly GCA_910596185.1. Lineage (NCBI taxonomy): Eukaryota > Viridiplantae > Streptophyta > Magnoliopsida > Asterales > Asteraceae > Chrysanthemum > Chrysanthemum makinoi. The sequence continues at coordinate 181,182,651 of OU343225.1, forward strand.
TATTTCCTGATCTAATATTTTGTTACTCGTGTATAAAACAATAATCCTATATCTCTATCTGATCTGATTGGCTGTTTGTATTTTCTTAAATTTACCACTTGACCAGTACTATAGATTCAAGTGTTTGCAATTGCTAGGTTGCTATTCCTCTGGATAACTGTGATCTAGCATCAGCAATTTGATTGTTCTGTTTAGGGTTACATAATTTCTTTTTGGAAAATGCAGTAGTCTCTCACATGTCTCGTATCTTTTTGTAATCTTTATTTGCAATAAAGCTGCAATAACGTTTTATGTGATCTATGTTGCACCTTGCTTGTTTTTTGGGCAAAATGATTTCATCATTAGTAAACTTGTGTTACTGATTCTGTCTATATCTTTTTTTGGCTTTCCTTAGTGGAGTCTACAAACACTTCCTACTGTGGGTTGGTATGATTGTTGCTTTTCGGTGGAGTTCCTTAAATTTTCTGTATCTCTCATGGTGTCTTTATAATTCTATGTAAAAAATGTGTTTCATTATACTTTGGGTGAGACATTGCGTCTGTCTTCAAGATCACATACATCTCTCTTATTTATTTATCTAAACGGAAATAATACACAATAAATAAAGATTTTGTAGCATTGGAGCATTCCAGTGTCCATAATCCTTGAGCAAACTTTTAAGTGGTTAGCTGAATAAGAACTACAAGATGACCATTGCTATTTGACTCTGAGCTGATTATTATTAGGTCTTCTTTTTGTAATCATAGTCACTTAAAGAATTTGGCTATTGGCTACTTTTCAAGTTAAACATGTTACAATTTGTTTGTTGCTGTTTCAAAAAACCTGTGGTTTCAGTGATTTGCTTCTTTTCTATGATTGGACACAATCTACTTATGTTGCTTTAATTTCCCAGATTGCTATTATGAATTGAGTTAAATGTGGGTATTTGGTTCAGGTCTATGAGAGCTTCTGGGCCTAAATGCTTTAAATGGTTGTGCTGATTTCATGATTCATGGCTTGACATAAATGGACTGCTGCGTGTACCTTTGTTGCCGCTTCACTCTATCTGTCTAATTGAGTTGTGGTTTTGTGCTGGATCTTAGTTTCTTAGTTATTTTTACCTGTAGTCAGTATGCTTTATCTGTGTTCAGAACTTGCGAGCTGTTATATTCTCTTTTGATGAAAGTTTGTAAGACATTTGTTATAGTTTCTGGAATATTATTCTAGTGTGTGGTTCTTAGCTGCAATATATGTGCATCTTTGACTTGAGTTACAATGTTCGGTCAACTGCAGATGTATTGGTTTGTATGTCACCTGTTTGTTGCTAGACTCTATGTTGACATCAATTGAACTATTTTCTTGCATTACAACATGTAAAGGCATGTTTCTCGATTACCTCTAATTGCCGTATTTAGGTACATCATTTGCATTCCTTGCTTGATTGGAGCTTTGAAGTTTCTCTGGGCTAAGATATGTGCCAGTTCATTTGACATTATGCATCAAATAGTTACATACTAGATTTTATGCTTCTTATTGTCAAGAACTTTTGTGGTATAGTGAGGGAATTTCAATCCATCTTTCTTATATTCTTTTTATACATTCTGTAACTGATACTTGCATTGTAACCTGGAACTTTCAGCCTTTGTTGTGTGGTATTTCAGTTTTCTGTTTGTTTGCACTGAGGTAGCATCTTACTGCTAGAAACCTCTAAATTGTCAATATACAAAGTGCTCTAGGCCAGTTGCTGACATTATTTTTGTAGTATTTTTTCATCTGGGTGCCTAAATCCCAGGTTTTCAGTCTAGCTTCTCTAGTGATAAAAATAAAAGGCAAAGATGAAGGCATAGCCTGAAAAAGCCCTGTGCTTTTTGTAAACAACAAATAATAGATTTTCAGGTTTTCGGGCTATCTCTTCTATGCTACAAACCAGTTCACACAGGCTATAGAAATGTGATGACCATATTCTTCAAATGTTTACTAGATCAAGACGATTGTATGCAAGTAATGTTACTTTATATGGAGTGTGTGTTCTTTTTCAGAATGTATATTGTGTCTAATATGGTGCATGTGCATAAGCAAGAGCGTATTATCGCTTCATTTGGCAAATCAGTTGCATGGTTTGCTCTTTTTTATATGCTACCTAAAGACTATCCTGATGTCAAGCTTAGTTTCCGTCTATGTAAAGAAAAAGTACATTTACGTATCTAACTACAATTATGTGTTTTTAACAAGGCTGAATGTATTCTGTGCTGCCCTTGCTTTTGTAACTTGTTTTTGTAAGGCCGTACTCAGACATATTTTAAAAGATTCTGTTTCTGCCTGCTCCTAACAAGAAGATTCTGCTAAAAATTTTAATGACAGAAATAAGTTGTAACATGGAAAATATTACTGTAAGGTAAAAATAATGTTTTCTTTGCTGAACTATTGCCTACACTACTGATGGGTGGTATAGCATTGTGGTGCAACTATCATTCCGAGTTATTGAATGATGCAAGATACTATTAAATGAAAAACTTTGATATTAGAACTTGGTTATTAGCACGTTATGACAACATTGAGTGTTCCCCTGGTATAGGGTGCTGTCTTTAGTGTTCTCAAAATTGTTGTCTGGTTGCAGTGCATTGATACTCTTAAGATCTATATTAGTTAGGATACATTTTGAATTATTGGCTTGAATTCTCTCTAACGAGTTGAATTTTCAAATCATATATCGCCTTCTATATCTGCTTCTGTATTTTGCTTGGTTGACATTCAAAAGCAGTGTTCCTTCTATGAACGTAGACCGTGGTGATGACATTGTTTTGGCTAAATGCCTAGTCTTTTGCTTAATATACAGGGAGGGCATGTCATAGAAATCACCTTATCTTATGGGGGTATATGTCTTCTTGATACATCTGTGATGAATCTCACTAAAGGCTGTAATCTTCTGCTTAGTTGAATTTACGTTGGGGTTATAGTGTTGATTTTTCTATTACTATTTTATGGTTGAGTAGTTATTGGTATTTGGTATTGAGTTTTACACATGAAGGTGTGTAGGTTCTGTTTTGCTATAAAGTCACCCGTCTCACTTGATTTTGGTTCATATGCTCAGAGTGATAAGGGTCAATATTAGTTTTGAATTATATTAAGGAGCTGGTTTATGGTAACATTCCTACTTTGAGGTTGTTTTGTGTGAAGTAAGTTTTTACAGCGTAGCAGTGTTAACTTCTAACAATCCGTTATTTGGATCAAGTTCCGGTCTCATTGTTATGTAGTGTTTGGTTGTATATTACTTGGGGAAGAAACATGGTTTTTCAGAACCAGTGTTTGGGGGGTTTGGCTGCGATTCACAGATGGTTCATTGAATGGTTCAACTGGCAATGTTATAAAGATGAGGGGCTTGAAGGTTGGGTTGTTTGTGTCAAAGTCATTTGTAAGTTCTTGTAGCCAAGTCATTTGAAGTAGTCAATTTAGCTCAAGATTTGTAAAGTATCTCTAAATGATGGATATATACCTAATAAAAGTTATCATTTTGATTTTATTGTATGTGTCCTTTTCATTTATAAACTGACGTGTTAAAAATATTGTTATTTCTCGAGTATCGTCTCTTTTGTATCATGGGCAGTTCAAGTGATCCCATTCAAGGGTTTCCAAGATCATTACATCACAAAGTTTGTGGTAATGGTGCTTACTAATGTCATTGGGTACCGCTTTTGCTAGAACCCGGTTGGTTAGAAGATTGTGACGACTCGTCGGTTTTGCAATGTAGAAGTTGGAATTGGAACAAGCTACACTACTTTTTATCACCACACTACTTTTCTCCCATCATCCTACCTATTCTGCCAGTCTCGAATGGGTTCTAAACATGGGACCAGAAACTAAAAATCTTCAAACCATTTCTATCCACATAAATCAGTATGTGCCTAAACCCATCTAATTTCCAGCCTCCCATATAACTTTTTGTATATCATGAATGGATTGGTCTAACTGGGCCTAATAAGTAAAGTTCTCGACACGGACGTAAGCCAAATTTTTTTGACCGATTAGACTCCCAACTTTTAATCACCCCAAAGATTACCATTGAAGTAGAGGTGCAACATTAAACCGGTTTTCAAAAAAACCGACCCACAAAACCGGAACCGGTTTTTACTAAACCGAAACCGGTTTTCTAAAACCGATGTACTGTTTCGGTTTTTCTAGCCGACCGGTTTTTTACCGGTTCTAAAACTGGGTTTAACCGGTTTTTTGAAAAAACCAGTTAAAACCGATTTTTTTTTCGAAAACGCTAAAATCGGTTTAAACCGGTTTTAAAAACCGTCGTAGCGAAGTCAAAAAGCCGTTGGATTTGAATACCGGTGAAAAGGTTTTGAAAACGGTCAAATTTTGACCGTTGGAATTCAAAACGGTTTTCACCGTTTTAATTTCTGTAAAGCGACCAGTAACACAGTAGCTTTGGGCATGTTTCTTACCGTTTTTGTCTTTTTTATTTTTATTTTTTGAGTATTTTGAAGCTAGAACTTGTAGTATAAATATGTGTATTGGATTGAGGCTTAAAACACATCAAATCTCTCTTTAATCTCTCTATTATCTCTAATTTCTTTATAATGGAAAACACACAATCACAACAAGCTTCCACTAATCCTCCTCCGTTGGTCTTCCGGTCACGAAACATTACACACAAGATGATGTTCTTCATGTTTAAACCAACTTCACGAAATCAGGGTTTTAATCATGGATTTGTGTGTTATGAAGGATGGGACGGAAAAGGCGCGTTCCAAAAAATGTTTGAGCTTTTATGCTTCCGGGGCTAACACTACACTAAAGGGTCATATAGCCAAGCGGTACCTCAAAATGCCGACGGTATTATTGGGAGGATGGTCAAAATTGTGTATATGATAATGATGCGCTTCAAAGAGATTTTACGGGGTGGGTCATTCAACATACTTATCCATTCAACCTCTTCGACAACGCCAAGCTTACGGCCATCATCAAAAGAGGCTACACTCGCATGTATAAACAAGTAAGTCAGATCTAAACTTAGAAGTGACGCTTTTAAATTATGGGAAACGGCTAAAAATGATATTATTAATGGTTTTCGTGATTATAAATATGGTGTTTCTATAACTACGGATGTTTGGACCGCACCACATGGTTCGGAAAATTTTATCTCGCCGTTCACGCTCAACAAATTGGTTTAATCCTTAATCTTGGTTATTAATGAAACGGACAATTGCTTTTAAACTATTTTGTTATCCACATACGGGATCTAATTTAAGAAAAATTTTACATGACACTTTAATTGAATATAATTTAGATGATAAAGTTTTTACGATTTCACTAGATAATGCATCTAATAATACTAGAGTTATGGAATTGTTAAAATTACGTATAAAACCCATTTTAGATGGTGCTTTTTTCATTCCCGTTGTGTTGCTCATGTTATAAATTTATCCGCTCGCGGCATTAAAATATGTGAGAGATTATGTTTGACATTTAGGGGTATGTTAACAAATATATATCGCTCGAGTAATGAACGACAAATTAACTATAAACGCGTTTTAAATAAACAATGTAAATTGTGAACCATGGCTAGGATCGAAATTTGATACACCTACTAGGTGGAATTCTACTTGCATTATGTTTGAAAATATATTACGACAACGTACTACTTTAGATGCTTTTAATGAATTACTTGTTGAAAAAACCGTTCTTCGATAGATGACCAAGATTGCAACGACTACATGCTTTAACTTTTTTACAAGTTTTAAAGAAGCAACAACTTCTCTAGTATCGGTGTTTATTACCCAACTAGCCCATTAATTTTAAATCAAGTTTATGCTATGACGGAAAAATTAGACGAATTAAAAAGACTCACCTACTCAAATGTTTAGAAAAATGGTTAAAGTTATAAAAAGAGATTTATAAAATATTTTGCTATTTTACCTTTGGTTTATACTTGTTCCGCCGCACTTAACCCATGTTTAAATGTTGGGCGTAGAACTTTAATAAGAAGAATAATGGAAAATTTAGAATTATCTTTTGGGTTGGGTGGGTGAAGATCCCAACTATATAGAATCTCAAGTTTTTAAATTTAATGATTATTTTTAAAAATTGTTTGAAATTTATGCAACAAAATATGGTCAACAACCAAACCCAATTGTCGACCCAATGCGGGCCGGTTCGTCTCGAATGACAAGGGACATTAACATAAACCTTTATAATATTTTACGTGAAGACGCTACAAAGCGTCAACGATCATCGGCCCCGACAAGCGAGTTGGGGCAATATATGGCTACAAACTTTTAACAACTTTAAGTCCCGATGAGTTTGCAAACTTTGACATTTTGGCTTGGTGGAAAGAAAGAGAAATCCAATTTCCAATTTTAGCCGTTATGGCTCGTGACTTATTAGCGGTCCAAGCTGACGGGCAATAGCTTCCGAATCGGCCTTCTCATAGTGGTGAATTATATCGGATAAAAGGACAAAACTTAGCCCCGAATCCGTGGAAGTATGTGTATGTTTGAAAGATTATATGGACGGAGTAGATAGGGTACAACATCAAACATCGTTGGAAGGTTAGATTGAAGAAGTTGAAGAAACTATAGCACAAGAAGAAGATGACATGGGGATATCACCTCCGGCTGCGAATTAGATGAAGGTGAATTTGAACCATTTGATGTTGAAGAGTTAGATGTAGAAGAATTTTTGAATGATTTAATTTCTTGAGTATACGGGTGATGGCTAGAAGCTCGATATACTTGAGTGTACTAATATGTTTTTTTGGGTGATGGCCATGCCGAAGCTCGAAATGTATTAGTATTTATTTAGTTTTAGTTCTATAATTGTATTGTTTAAATAAAAGTTATGATTGTATTCTAAATGTATTAGTATTTTATAGTTTTAGTTGTATGATTGTATTGTTTAAATAAAAGTTATGATTGTATTCGAAATGTATTAAATGTTTTAAATTCGAAAAAACGAACCGTAAAATACCGATAAAAACGGATCCGAACATTTAAAACCGAAAAAACCGAACCGGTAAAAAACCGATAAAAAACCGATTCCGAACATTTGAAACCGAAAAAAACCGATTCCGGAAAAACCGAAACTGATTTTTGGCAAAACCGGTTTTTCAAAAACCGAAAACCGGTAAAAACCGGTTTTTGTGCACCTCTACATTGAAATATTGAACCTTCATAGCTCAAAAGGAAAAAAAAAAAAAAAAAAAAAGTATTGAACCTTCATTAACTCATCTTGTGCATAAAAGCAAGAATGTTGAACATCTTTCTGACCAATCTACAATGCCTGATATAAGACATAACATTTTCACGTTATACGTAAGTAACACACATTTTTAAACAATTTTTTCATGAAGTTACGATTGCACCAGGCTTCACAACTTTTGGGTCAACTTAAAATGTACATGGGTTGGCGGAATTTAACCTTCTCAGAAATAAGTGACGGTTGTTAAAGCACCCTTTATAACACCTTTCAGGGTATAGATCTAAAAGGGGTTAATATACAAATACGTCACTAAACTTTTCAAGAAAAAGCGCTTAAGGTAACTATTAGCCCATATTGTTGTGTATTAGTATTGTAAAGGGCTCAAGCCCGCTTCTGGATCCTTCCTCATTTGATTATATATTTGTTCATTGTATCATTGTTTCAATCAATCAAAATCATCCTTATCTCACAATACGAACATGGTATCAAAGCCAACTTAAACGATCCATCCTCCAAATCATTACTGCCGATCCAATTTTTTTTTTTTTTTTTTTTTTTTCTTTTCTGTATTTTTGTATTTGTGCTTAGGTCACAAATCATTATCAAACTCGTGCTTAAGTCACGATTGTTTTGTTTAATTTTGTTGGTGATTCGTGTATAGTCACTGAATCCACACATCAAAGTCATTTATTTCATCCTTGCATACTTGTTCATTAGTGTTCACCTCCCGCCACCTCCAAAGTAGGACCGATCAGCGCCACCACCACCTGAATAGTGTGACCAGCTGTCACCGATCACAACTCCGATCGCCGGAGAGATAACCACCGATCATTTTTTTTGGAAGAAAGGACCAGAGGCGGTCTCTTTTAAAGGGAAGCGGCTGATTTTTTTGGGAAGACAAAGATACCAGGTTCTGTGTTTTGTTTTTTTTTTAAAGAAAAAGTAGTATGCCAAACATAAAAGCAGCGTCTCTTTTAAAGAAAAAAGGGGGGACCAGCTTTGTTTGTTTGGTTGGGGAATCGAAGGAAATAAAAGAAAGAAAAGAAAGGGGACAATTGCTGGTGGAAATAAAAGAAAGAAAAGACGGGGGTGGAATAAAAGAAGAGTTGGTATTGAAGAATTATAATGGTGGATACTAGTCGATTGGTGGGACAGCAGGGATTTAATCCCACAGGATACGCAACTTTTTTACCACAGTTTTTTAATGCCGGAACACTTCATGACTCTTAAACGGATTTTGCGGTATGTTCGGGGTACATTACACTATGGGTTACAGTTGTTTGCTTCTTCTACTTCATCCTTGGTAGCATATTCTGATGCGGATTGGGCTGATTGCCCTACTACTAGAAGATCCACTTCCGGCTACTGTGTTTTCCTTGGCAACAACCTTCTAGCTTGGTCATCTAAGAGACAGCCAACTCTATCTCGTTCTAGTGCCGAAGCAGAATACCGTGGGGTTGCAAATGCTGTTGCTGAAACTTGTTGGTTACGGAATTTACTTCGTGAGCTGCACACTCCTTTATCTTCCGCTACGCTAGTCTACTGTGACAATGTTAGTGCAGTCTACTTATCATGTAATCCGGTTCAGCATCAACGAACAAAACACGTAGAGATTGATATCCATTTTGTTCGTGACTTGGTTGCCACTGGTCAAGTTCGGGTTCTTCATGTTCCCTCTCGTTACCAATATGCCGATATTTTCACGAAAGGATTACCGTCTGCTCTGTTTGAAGAATTTCGCTCCAGCCTCAGCGTCCGGTGTCATCCCGCTTCGACTGCGGGGGAGTATTAGCCCATATTGTTGTGTATTAGTATTGTAAAGGGCTCAAGCCCGCTTCTGGATCCTTCCTCATTTGATTATATATTTGTTCATTGTATCATTGTTTCAATCAATCAAAATCATCCTTATCTCACAATACGAACAGTAACGACATTTCATTTTGTTCATTAAGTTACTGAACTTATAAGAATTAATATTTAGATTAGTATTCTATCATTTCAGTGTTAATATAAGTGACTTGTGACTTGAACTCATAGTTCTGGATAAGTTAAGTAACACAAATGTCTTGTTTTACGGGTCAAGTGATGTGTAAGTATATTTATATGAGTTCAGTCACCTAAATATCATATTTCATAAGTTCAGTAACTCAAATGAACAAAATGAAATAGCTCGTTACAATAGACACCTTTTTTTTTAAGAAAGTTTAAGGACATATTTGTATATTAACCCGAACTAAAAGTGTAGCGATAAACTTTGTACAATTCTAGACCTATTTTCCCCCCTCTTATCAGCTAACCAACTATAGGTACAACATTTGATTGTATAAACACCCGCGATTGATAATAAGAAATATTATCTCTTGAACTTGGACGGTAAACTTCATATATACAACATTGAACCTGCTCAATACGACTTCTCTGTATCTGATACACATTAGGAATAACATCAGAAGAAAATAATGATTTGTCCTAAAGAAAAGGGTGAAGTATGGGAATGGCCATTCATATTTGGGAGAGATGAATAAGCGGAGTAAAAGAATGGAAACCTTTGAATGGTTATATATTTTTCCTTTTAATGTACAACAAAATAAGAAGATGCACAAATAGTGCCTTCAATGGATGTAAAATTGTAATTTTCTTTTCTTGTTTGTATGCGCCTAATATGGCAAGCTCTTTGAACTTGAACTAACCACCAAAAGCTTAAGCTTAGAATTTGAATCTGAATCACCCTTTGCACGACGGGTAATTGTTTCCATATTCTTGTACAAACTTTGTTGGACCATCTTCTTCATCAACTTTTTACCTGCACCCGCATCCTCTTGATTCGTAGGTGAACTACACGATAACCTTCTTGAGAGGGGCCCTGAATGAGGCCCCATTTTCATCTGTCTCTCATCTTTAAACCATTGCAATAACTTTAGAGCTCGTTTTTGCGCCAGTGGGCTTCCCAACAAGGCAAGTTGTAGAAGAATGGGCACTATTCCTCCATCTGCCATTTTAGCTCTTTGCAAAGAGCTTTGATGAGCTAATATCATCAACACATAAGCCGACAACTCTTGTGACTTTGATTTATCATCCCATGTCAAAATCTCTATTAAACATTCGGGCACCATTGGACTATTTTCTAAGGCCTTTTTCCCCATCGAAGTGACCACTAGATTCCCTAATGTTGCAAGAGATTTCTCTGATGCTTCTTTTAAAGACGACAACTTCAAGAGAGTGTGTACCACCTCGTTTGTTGCCAAAGAACCAACATTATCTATCACAGTCGATAGGTTATACAATGTGCCCAAGCATGACATTTTAGTGTCGACACTTGAATCCGAGTCAAGCAAATGTATCACTAGTGGCAGAATCTTCGATGAATCAATCGGGAACTGAAGGTTTACTAGTGAAGATAGCGACATGACGAGCTGCGCAAATTCCTGCTTGGCTAATTCTTCAACACCAATGTTTTCAGATAACTTTGATAAGATTCCTGCTTCCACCATGAGAGCCTTATTCCTGTCAAACCAAAAGCAACATAAATATTTTAACATATAGAAAGAAAAAGAAAAACCATGTTATCACCTTTTAATGTTTCTACATATTCTGTATAGCAGGCTAGAAAAATATATGTGTGTAGATGGACCCTTTAAAACTAACCCACAAGAAGTTAAGGAACATTATGCTTATAAGCAATTAGTCAACATTTTTTTAAAACTATATCAATCCAAGTTCAAGAAAAAGATAGTTACAAAGTCAACAAATACAACTTTCAATATCATTGTTGCGTTTAAGACGATATAACTAGTTGAAATAAGAAGAAAGATACATCAATGGTATTATTAATCAAATGACTATATTTAATTTTGTTTGTCACTAATTACAAGCATACTTCAATTTTAAACTACACTGATACACTCAATTGAACTACTAGCGTGGTACCCGCACAAAACAGCGGTTCAGAGAGAATGTTGTTAACGATTTAATGATTTTACGTTTTTTTGTCGAATATTATTTAATGATTTTCTATAAAAGATAGTTTCTAAAAATTGTGTGTTTATGTTGTGAGATGTGAAGAATTAATATGACATATTATTATATATGCAAATTCAAAAGTTATTAGTTTTAACTCTAAAAATATTAAATTCATTGTATTAGTTATATTTCATTTATTGTAACATGTATCTAATTTAATGTCATAATTTAATGTGCAATTAGTGTGTTTTTAAAATTTTAATTTTAAAAAGTACTATTAATAGCAAGTGTGTAAGCTTAAAATTTTTAAGACTTTTAAAAATAAAATTCTTAAATGCTTTATAAAGAGTAAAGATAAATAGCATCTATTTAGATTCATATATACTTTCTTTTTGTATAGTTTCATGTTTATAATGAGTTACAGTAATAATCAAAGTTATTTCAAGATGAATTTATACCTAAAGTTTGAAAATTAGATATTAAAACACCAAAAATAATATTTTTTAGACAACATGATCTTATGAATTATATTGATCAGAAATTGTATGCCTAACAACTGCTAATATTCCACTTCCAACTCATTCCAACCATCGTGGATTATAGTGGAGAGTCAATGCAACCTATGGCTGATGATTAAAAATACTGATTAAACTAAATAATTGTACGTATGATTAATTTTTAATCAAAATATTAAAAATATTAAATATGAGTGAAATTTTATTAAAAAGTTGTATTCCAATGAAAATCTGTCATGAAAAAGGTTGTAATATTCTTTGTTTGGACAAGATGCATAAAACAACAGTTTGCTTTTTATAAATCATTCAACTCAATCTAGTTTTTTTTTTAAACAATACATCAAAATATATTGCTGTATCTTCTAGGAGAAAAAAAAAGAAAAGAAAACATTTGCATTTTGGAAATCATTCCGAAAACATAGAAACAAATTTCTTGAGTTTTTATTTTTTTTTAAACATAGAAACAAATTTCTTGTGATCAAGTCCTGCAGGTATATGTAATCGTATATGATGTGTATATTATGATACAATTAGTTGTCGTTATTTAAAAAAAATGGTTAGTACGCAGTTTCTTTCTTTCAAAAAGATATAAAATACTACATAAATAAACTTATGGAAAGGTCAAAGTTGGCCACTAGTCTATGTGAAGTTGGTTCTAGTCCCATTAATGTGCATTGCCACTTTAACCAAAACTCCACACAATGCTTGGACTAACTCATTTAATTAATCAATCGGATTTCTATAACAGGATTTATATAAATGAGTTATTACATTTAATATGTCCGAAAACGACGTATATCAAACTAGTGATTGTTTGCATATTGTAATTTGTTTCATGCTTATTGCAATGAATTAAAAAAAATCAGCATCAAATTTTCCTAAAAGAAATAAACAAAATAGTGTGAAAAGTATGCAATCAAATAATGAGATATATACTTTTGTGGGCATGAACTCAGATAATGCCCACTTGATTAATTATTTATTACAATGCAATTGTCCAATGAAGATTCATTTAATATATTGAAGCTTTTAAAGTTATTTTATGAAAGTTTGTGTATATCGTATAACTCATATAAATCACAAATAGCTAGCCTAGTGTCATCACAAGCATCATTAAATAAAATATAATCAACCTAAATATAAACTCATCAAGAATATTTAATCACTTATCTTAAACAAATTTACGTACCATGTACGTATAATAGTTGCAATATATAGGTTAGTTTTAAGTAACTTGACAATATAAAACGACATGATAATATATTTTCTCCAAGTAGAAATCAATGTAAGGCAGTAATGATTTTTAAATTATATATACTAAACAAGAAACTTACGTGCAAGTGCCATTAGCAAGCTCAAGCAAAGCTTGTATAGCCAATCTCCTATGTGGCGCGATATGTTCCGAACCAACCATGGCCACCAACGGCTGAATAACACCGAGATCAGCCATCAACTTACGTCGTTTCAAGTCATCTCGAGCAAGTCTCTTAATCTCTATGGCTGCCATCGCCTTTTCGTCCTTGCTACCGAAATGAAGCTTCTTCACTGACTTTTGCATAATCCCATTATCATCATCATCACCATGATATATACTTTGATCACTTGTTTCTCCTTGATCTACGGCTAAATCTATCGTTTGAACGTCATTAGATTGGCCTGAGAGTACTTGCCCACGTCGCTTGTGGACGAATCTTCGGATTTTGGTAAAGAATTTGAGCTTTACGTAGACTTGATACCAACTTGATGATGTAGAAGAAGTATCAGCCATATTTTTGTGTGTGGTTGTTTTCTTGAAAAGATTACATACAAATAGGAAAAGAAAAAGTTTGTCTTGAAAGAGTTTGATTTGAACTTTTTGTGGGTTTGCTACAATGATCTTTATATGTATAGAAAATCACTTGTTTTTCAAAAAAAGAGAGAAGACTTTGAGGTCATGAGGTGTTGGGTGAAGAGTGCACATGCAAAGTGTATTCTTTGTGTATAACATACTGCTAACATCTTAGGATATATATATCCTAAGATAATGGTGATGAGAGATCTAATGAATTTAATATATGGACTTGCTAAAACGCCCTTGTGGAAAAGGTTCAGTAACCAATATATACGAATAATATAAACTACGGATTTCTTTTCAAGCGGCAAACATTATACAAAAGAAAATTCTCATAACTTTACTATTGTAAATAGTGTAATGCTACTAATTCCCATTAGATATTGTTAATTTTCTTCCTAGCCTGTATAAAATCTGATAAGTGCTATTCATCATTTATCTTTCTTATCGAGTTTATAAAATTATAGTTACCACTTGACAAATGAAGTACTACTAGTTCAATCTTGTATCATAGTCTCTCTTTTTTCATTCTTACCTTTCATATTTGGTTGTCAAGTCTACATAAATATAATTGGGTTTTGTCGTCTGATAAATAGCACGTCACTTCTTCAACTTTGTTTACCTTTTAGTACGTGTACTTTTTTTGTTCCACTTAATGTAACGTACTTTCAGGGTTTTGTGCTACTGCGTTACGTGCAAGTTTGTTTTACCGGATAATGAACACAAACAGCCTACATTGTTTGATTTAATTACATGAATGGTCCCTGTGTTTTGTGGAGTATCACGAATTACGTTTTCTTGAGATTTTTTACGTTTTCGTCTGCTTTTTTACGTTTTCATCTGTTTTTTTATGTTTTCATCCGATTTTTTACGTTTTCGTACATTTTTACGTTTTTTACGTTTTTTTTTCCGTTTTTACGTTTTTGATACTGTTTTTTTCTACGATTTTTCACGTTTTTTTTTTTTTTCTTTTCTTTCTTTTACGTTTTCATCTGTTTTTTTGTTTTCATCCGATTTTTCACGTTTTTCGTCGGTTTTTACGTTTTTTTCGGTTTTACTTTTTTACGGTTTTCTTTTTTGTTTTTTTTTCTTTTTTTGGTTTCATCTGTTTTTATGTTTCATCCGATTTTTTCACGTTTTAAATTTTTTTTTTTACGTTTTTTTCCGTTTTTACGTTTTCGTTTTTTTTTATGTTTTCATTCGATTTTTACGTTTTAAATACATTTTCACGTTTTTACGTTTTTTTCCGTTTTTTTCCGTTTCACGTTTTGCGTCTTGTTTTTTTTTCGTTTTTCCGTTTTTCGTTTTCTTTCTTTTTTCACGTTTTAAATTACATTTTTTATGTTTTTATTCGATTTTTACGTTTTAGATGCATTTTTCACGTTTTTTTTTTTAGTTTTTCCGTTTTTTTTTCGTTTTCTTTCTTTTTTTTACGTTTTCGTCTGTTTTTTTATGTTTTCATCCGATTTTTTACGTTTTCGTCTGTTTTTTTACGTTTTATTTTTCCGTTTTTTACGTTTTCTTTCTTTTTTTTTTACGTTTTCGTCTGTTTTTTTATGTTTTCATCCGATTTTTTACGTTTTCGACTGTTTTTTTACGTTTTATTTTTCTGTTTTTTACGTTTTCTTTTTTCTTTTTTTTTTTACGTTTTCTTCTGTTTTTTTATGTTTTCATCCGATTTTTTACGTTTTCGTTTGTTTTTTTACTTTTTTTTTCCCTTTTTTCCCGTTTTCTTTCTTTTTTTTACGTAATAAAACGGACGAAAACGTAAAAATTGGCGTAAAAAAATTGACAGCGTAAAATAAAGACGAAAATGTAAAAGTCGAGACGCGTAAAAACGAAGAAATCGTAAAAAATGAAAATAACGGACAAAAATGTAAAAACGGACGAAAACGTAAAGGATGAAAACATAAAAGAACAGCGTGCGTAAAAGCGGTGAAAACATCGCGGATGGCAAAGGGAAGATGAAACGTAAAAAAAAGACGTAAAAATGTAAAAACGGCAGCGTAAAAAGCGGATGAAATATAAAAAAGCGGCAAACGTAAAACGGCGACAACGTTACAGAGGAAAGCGTAAAAAACGAGATGCGTAAAACCCAGAAAACGTAAAAAACGAAGAAAACGTAAAGCGGAAGAAATCGTAAAAAAGATGGCGTAAAAAAAGACAAAAATGACTTTTTATCTGGTAGCCCATACTTTGAGGTACTAAGGTAGCACAAACGAAGAGTAATGCGTTGCATTAAGTCGACCATTTATGTGCTAAAAAAAACCACGTATACATTTTACCGGTAAAACACATTTATTAACCGGTAGCCTGTACTTTGACGTACTAAAATGGAACAAAACCTGAAAGTACGTTACATTAAGTGGAACAAAAAAAAAGTACACGTACTAAAATGGAACAAAGTTGAAAGTACGTTCTTTATTGTACGGACAAAACCCAATATAATTTTATAAACTTTTTGTAAATGTAGCATTTGTTTTCTCTCTTGTTGCCATTTATAGATTTTGTCACTTGTCTTGATCTTGGAGTTAGGATATAAGTAAAAATGCAAATCAAGAAGATTAATCGTTTCCTTGTAAATATTCGTTCATAGAATGTACAATGCATAGACTTTGTTTTGATTTGTCCTCTCCCCGTAAAGGCAACTTTACATATGAAATTAAAACTTTGTCACGCTTTTGGACTAGTCACGGGAAATCTTTTTTTGTCCGAATTGAAACGATTGAATCCATGATTCCATAGTTGCTTGTATACTAGTCTTTTGTGATATCTTCTTGCTAGTGTTTTTATGGTAAATCTTTCTAAAAGTGTAGTATAGTTGTGTAATGCCATTAATTTATAAACATTTTTATATTATAAATCTAATTCTACTATGTAAAAAACCTTTTAAAGCTTTATAAATATCTCACATAGCACAAACATTAAATTATAAAGAGTTTCAACATCTTAAACCTACTCATGCTAGATGCTCACTATGGTTACAAGTTTTTTGATCTTTTCTTTTTTTTACAAAGTTTTGACCACTATAATGAATGCTCTAAATATAGTTATAGGTCATCAAACATTAACCATTACATTTTATGAGAAGTAATTAAAGCTATGTTTTAGTTATTTATTGAGTTAAACTTAGATTCCTTCAATTTAGAGGCCTCAGTCCTTAGCAATAAATAAATATCAAAGGCTATCACTATATCAACACTCATTTTTGTAGCGGCCCATTTTGTTCAAAATCGAAAAGTTAGTGTGTGGTGCTATAGCGAAAATGGCTCCGAGGCCATATAAATTTATCTTTAAGTTCAACAAGCGCAATGTAACTTAATCAATAATGATTGTTCAAAAGTGTTAAAATGGTACAAAAAACACTCAATATTGTTAATCGTCCAACCAACCATCCTTTGGTGATCTTATCTTTACTAGAACAATATACACAGAAGGTTAGTCCCCAACACGGATACTAACCAAACAATACACGAGAAACAAGTAGTAGTCCCTCTAGCAGGTGCTACTACAATACATACAGAACTCACACTCTAACAACGAAAGAGTAAACCAAACTGCTAACAAGATCAAGATGATCTTAATACAAACCAAAATCATAAAACTAAACTAAAACCCAAAACATCAAACTTGAGAGAAAACTTGTATGTGTAAAACTGAGAGAACAATGAGAAGTGCCAAACCCTAGATCCGTCCATCAACTTATATAACTGCAATTTACACTCAGCATCCTGCACAATATAAAACTCACAAAACCAGACCAAAGTTAGAGTTAACTAAAATATAACTAACCCAAAGATACCAAAGGAACCTTTAAGTTTCATAAGTTTGATAAAGAGCTAATACTTTCAACAAAAAGTTTAATCACTTTTTTTTATCAACTAATATCCTGAAAAATTGTACGTAATTCTTAGTTTGTCATTATGTCTATACAAACAAACTATATTAGCCCGCTAACATAAATAAATTTACCAAACTAGCCTTTAAGATTTAAAGTATTACAGAAACTACCCTTCGCCTCTTCTCCTTTCACACTCCCCCCCCTCCCCCCCCCAAGTTGAGAGGGAGACACGTGAGGAACTTCTAACTTGTTAAGTAAAGATTTATGTTGATCAACTATAAAAACTTTAGTAAAGACATCTGCTAGTTGAGACTCTGTTGACACATATGAATGATTGATGACACCAACTTTCAATTGATCTTTGACATAATGGCAATCTACCTCAATATGCTTAGTTATAGCATGGAATACATGATTAGCAGTAATGTAAAGAGCAACTTGATTATCACGATACAAGTAAACAAGCTTCAAATATTTAATTCCAAGGTCTTTGAGAAGATTCTCCAAAAGGTGAAGATCGGTGGGATCACCCTGGTCCCATGCATCCTATGGATGCCAACCGGACCCTCCCCCAAGGACCCGGCCCCAGGCAAGGTCTTTGAGAAGATTAACTATCCAAGTAACTTTGCATCATGTCAACGCCATGGATCTGTGCTATGCTTATGCAGAAGATCTTGACACTCTGGTGATTTTTGACTTCCAAGATATGGGAGAATCTCCTAACAGTATAGAATGATCGGTAGTGAATCTTTTTGTCATAGGACAACTTGCCCGGTCGATATCATAATAGGCTTTCAACTGCACTGCAGAATCACTAGCAAGTAGAATACTCTGACCAGGTGCTCGTGGTAAATACCTTAACAAATGTTTAACATCTTGCATATGTACAACAGTTGGAGCTTCCATAAATAGACTCAAAAAATGAACAATATAACATATATCAAGTCTTGTCATAGTAAGATATATGAGTTTTCTGATGTATCTTATTTATACTTTTGGATCAGTTAAGGGAATACCCATATCAGCTTATAACTTCAATTTTGGATCCATTGAAAGTTTATAGGTTTTTTATTCAACACTCCACCTTCTTTTAACAAGTCTACAATATACATGTGTTTTGAGAAATGAATATGCAATGAGAAGACCTAGAAACTTCCAACCCCAAAAGATAATTCACATGCCCAAATCCTTTGTTAATACAAATAAACCGTAAAAACGTTTGTTTATATTTAGCGATCTCGTTATGTTTTGTTGATTACAAATAAAAGTTATCATAAGTAAAATTATAAGAATACATGTTGTTTTACAAAGTATATAAATTTGGTCATTTACATAAATATTGTAATAATAAATTGTTGTAATATAATATGTAATAGGTTGGTAATATTCAAGACCCATGCCCATACCCATGGAGCTAATCCATAACCCATGACCCATTGCATGACATCATGCATGAAATCATGTTGGGTATTATCCATGACCCATGACCCAATATCCATGATCCATGACCCAAGACTCATGACCCATTGTCTAGATACATTGTATCTTGTTGGGTACCCATGACCCAAAGTCCATACATGGCTCATAACCCATAACCCATAACCCAATTTGCAACCCAAAATCCGAACTATTCTGACCCAAACTGCCGGATCCCTGGAAATGAACTGGCCGGATCCCTTGGGTGAGGGATCCGCCAGAACCGTAGGATAGAAGGCTTTTTTGACTATAAATAGTAAGCCATTTCTTCATTGTTCCTCACCTTTCTTCTTACAAATCTCTCATATATTATCTCACTCTCCTAACCTCTGATCATTTGATCATTCTAGTAGTTCTTCTATCTTTTGCTGTGATTCTCATATAGGTCTTTCACAAAGGCGAAATCACGCTATTCTACAAGTCATCCAAGCAAAGGGTCCTTGATTGATTTGTCCATCCACAAGATTTCTATAGCATATCTTGTAATTCATATTTCACATAGTTGTTGTGTAATAGTTGTGTAAAGGTTTGGTTCTACCTCGTGAAAGAACTCAGTATTTAGCTTTGTCCCGGAAAAAGTGTAAGCGGCGTTGTGAGGCTTCTCCGCCAAGTTGAAGGAGCTTGTTGACATAGTGCTTGAACTCTCGAGTGGGGTACTCAGGGAGTGGAGTAGGGCAAAGAAGATGTCCTTGTAGCCGAACCACTATAAATCACGTGTGTCGCTACTTTCTATCCTTTTACTTTACTTGCTTTCTTTACTTACTTTAGCTATTGCTTCATACTTTCTATCCATCCATACGAATTCACATAAGATCGAATCTAAATCTTTGAAACTTAAATTAAAATCGGTAAAACTATTCAACCCCCTTTCTAGTTTTTCACATCCTTCATGTGAAATGTAGAGCTTATCTATGACTTAATAACCTGAATTTTAGCATTGCCATTTCTAGCAGTAATCCAATCATCCACATACACCAAAATAACAGTAAAATTATCAACATTATTCTTCACAAATAATGAGCAATCAATTTTAAACTGAGTGAAACGAAAAGATATTAAACTAGGATATACTTTTGAAAACCATTTCCTTAGTGCCTGTATCAAAGCATACAAGGATTTTTTTAGCTTACACACCATATTAGATGTTATCACAAACTCCCCTTTCATGTATAGCCTAAGGGTGTGTTTGGTAGCGAAAAAGCAAAAGAAATGGAATTAGTCACATTTCCCTTGTTTGGTAGCATTGAGAATTGTGGGCGGAGAAATTCGTTTTCTCGAGAAATACTTTCTTTGTAAACTCATTTCCATCCGCATTGGTGTGGATATCAGAATTCTCTATGCCTTTTACTAAGTCAATGGTCAAAGTTAACAAAAAAAAAAGGTATAAAATTCCCAAAGCACGTGCTTCTCACATTACACGTAAATCTTCAAAAAGTCAGTGTGTAACCCTAACCCCCAAAATTCATCCTCCCCAAGCCATACTATCACCATCTGTGTTGCTACCAAAAAATTTGTCATCTAATTGGTGGGTGTTTTTCGTCTGCTTCATCTGCTTGTTGACATCATTTGGTTAATTAGTTTCTTTGATTCCCACCAATTTTGATTATTAAATAATGGTATCCATTATCGTGGATGTAAAGAACTTGATATGAGAAGCCAATTGTAGCCATTTGATTTACTTGATTCATGGTTTCATCTATGTTTTCTTGTTGCTCTTGTTTTTTATTTTGAATGTCTTGATCTTCTCTCATAGCTATAGAAAGAAATATTACTGGAGGTGCAGATCACAAACTAGTTCTACTTCTTTAATTCATTACTAATTTGCATATATTTTTCTAATTTGCTAAATAAGTTGTTTCTTTTGTTTCTTCGATTTCTGTATGTTTTTTCTCATCCAAGAAAATATTATAAAAATTTATGTTATTAAAATAATTTATTACTTATTTCTCGGGTCAAGTCTCTGTAATAACCAAACAATGGAATCCATCAAAATTCTTTACTGATTTCTATTCTCTAGATTTCTAATCTCGGCTTCATTTCATTTCCCTGAATTTCTCTCTACCAAACATACCCTAAAGGAAGCTTCATATAAACTTCTTCAAAAACATCACCATATAGGAATCCGCTAGAGATATCTTCAAGCTGAAATCCCAATTTCAATTGCACGATAGTTCTAAGCCTCAATTAACTTCTTTTGAACACTCAACGAATCGGGTCCTGTAGAAGGATTCAAATATAACAGATTTTACAATACAACATGACTAGTCATATTGATTAATCAAGATTGAACAATTTTAACCTAAGTTTGAGCGAAAGCAAAGACCGAGATCAATTGAACGCACTAGACACAAACTTGCACAATTGTGTAACAACTAACTAATTTTAAAGGAATTATAACGGCTAAAACTCCATTGATAAAGCTTTGATATCATGAGAAGAACAATGGAGTGAAAAGGGGAATGGAGGAAAAAGTTGTTATTATTTTGATTAAATGCAAATGATAACCGTTTACATGCTTATGTACAAAAATTATACCAGCCCTATAACATAAATAAACATACGTAACTAGTCCTTAATATTTGTACTATTATAGAAACTACCTTTCGCCCCTTCTCTTTTCATATTGTTCTATGATAAAAACTATACTATTTTGACATGATAAATACTCGTAATTTAATAAGGTTGTTTGAAAACTACACCATTCAAAAGAAATTATACGCATATTACCTTGGTCGTTATTTTGTACCTGAAGTTTAACAATATATATTGCACGCCATCTATTAAAAGACAGAGATAATATTACATATGCCTCAATATTCTAATTAAAACTGTATAAAAGACACAACGTTTTGTTTGTTTGTTGAGCCAAATTTCGTTTCGTTGGTTATTTCCTTTGTGATGTAATTTGTTCCTTTTGAAAGGCTAAAATGTAAGATACGCCCATATTTTATGTACTTAACTGTTCTTTAGTAATATATATAACGAAGTTAAAGATCTTTATACCCAAAAAAGTTTTAAATCCATACAATACCAAGTTACTTTCTAAGTTTTACCAACTTGAAACACTTACTTTTTTTAACAAATGACCCATCAAATATTCATTTGTTATTCCATTATCAACAACATGGTAACCGAGTACCTGTTGAGCTGTTCATTTATTTTTCATGTAATTATTTATCTTTTCAACCTTATATGGATAATTTGGTGATTAGGTGGATTCTATGTGGTATTTTTACTGTTAAGGTGGTGTTGTGAAAAAAAAAATACTCTTTCCAGTGACATCATCTTCTCCAGTAGCTTTCTTGTGACAATCATTTCCCCTCATGAGATGGTATATGGTGGTGGGGCGAATTTGGGTCGCCAGAGATGATGGTGGCAATGGTAGAAGGGCACCATATCCCGTTTGACACCCACGATGTGAGCTGAAACCATCTCCTCTATCAGGGTCATCGTTGCTACCTAAGATCACCACCACCATCATTTTGGTGACCAGAAACCACCAACACCATTACCTTTGTTATTGACTGTTTTTCTTAGTTCTCTTTTTCATTTTGGTTTTATTTTCTTGGATCCAATTGTAATGGTTTCATCTAGATTCTTCTATAGCTGATCTTTTAGATTTAATATGAAAATCTATACAAATGAAGACTTTGGTTCAATAAAGATCAAAGAAAAAGCTAAAGATCAAATAAACCATTTTCAACCATTCATTTTTTCATCAAAACAATAAAATAAACTTTCACATTCCTTTTTAGAAAATAAATATCTCACAAACCATTGATCGTTAGACGAAACTAATCATACCATCATGACAAGCATAAAATTACCTTTAATTTGATATGCCACATCATACACTTTCGATGAATTTTTTTCCCCGATTTGTGTGTGGGTTTATGGTTTACGGTTAGGGTTTAGGTGTTTAGAGTTTAGGGGTTTGACTTTTTTGGGTTAAGCTTTTTAGGGGTTAAGGGTTTAGGTTTTTTACGGTTTAGCGGATAGGTTTTAGGTTTTTTTGGTTTAGCGGTTAGGGTTTTAGGGGTTTAGGGTATTTAGGGGTTTAAGGTTTTAGAGGTTTAGGGTTTTAAGGTTTAGGGTTTTTTAAGGTTTAGGGGTTGTGTTAACACAAAAGAGTATTTTTAAAATTTTCATTTATAGTGTAATATATCGAAACCCGCAAAAAACGATAAAAAATAAGTTCGTCGAAAGCATACAATATTGGATCTCTATAAGATAAATTTATTCTCGTCGCAATGGTATAATTAGTTTATCTAACTATTAATAGTTTGTGAGATATTTAATTTTTAAATATAATGATGAAAGTGAATTTAATTAATTTAATAAAAAATAGATGGTTGAGATTGAATCATTTTGTCTTTAACAAATGAAATAGTGATCTAGAAATAGTCGCCGAATGTGGTCCGAAATGGGTTTTATTTAAATCTTGGGCTTAAGCTTGACTAAAGTGTGCAAGACTTTATTATTTGAAGCAATTAAAGTGTGTTATTATAATTTGAGGTGAGTTCTAATGGTAGCTAAATAAAAGATGAATGAGAAGTTGATAGTAGTTAAGCAATGGATGTGAAGGGAAAGCTCGGTAGGTCCATGTGTAATTAAGTAATATCCACATCGATATCAATATATTACGTTTAATTAGATCGGGTAACATTGCTAATATTAGCACAATCGCAAGGTTTTCGTGCAATGCGGTTGGAGATACTTTGTAATTTAATTTTTTTTTAGTTAATAGTATATTTTATTTGTTTCTTTTGGGTCTCGTTTTTCATTTAATTTGCTTGATTATTTGGGGTGAGATGCCTTTTCTTTGAGGGGGTGATACTCACATCACATTTTTTTATGCATACATCACAATTTGTGCATTACAGTTTTAAACGGTAATACACAAATTATGGTGCATGCAAACTGTTGTGCACAAATTGTGGTACATGCATCAAAAAATATGATGTATGTATCAATTCCCTTTTCTTTGTATATTTGTTCTTTTTGTGCGTTCTATAAAAGTGTTGCCTTTCTAAAAAAAAAAATCATTTATACTTTTTTGGCAATAGCTTTACTGATTAATTTGTTTGTTTATAGACTATAAGAAATGATAAAAGTTTGGTGAAACTTTGCTTAATTTGTATGATTTTATTTGTTAGTTTTTCGATTTAATAGCTTGCTTGGTTTGTACAATGTGTTCTTTAAATTGTATTTTCATTGAGATGAGGTTTTAAAGTATCAATAATTAAAAGCTTGCATGACTTGTAATATATATTTTAATACTTTTATTTATCATTATGTTTTAATAATGTTTATTAATTAATTATTAATCAATAAACTGTAAACATTGCATGAATACTTGTATTGTTAAAAATTTAGTTTTTTAAGTTATTTATTGTTAGAAAAGTGTGTTTAAATTAGTTGTACTTTTAGCTAATATATTTGTATTGTTGAATTTTAAGGCATTAAATGTCGCAAAAAATGCTAAATACTTTATAAGATAGTAAGATAATAAAGCAAGTTTGATGGATTATTTATTACGGAGTATAAAAAAATAAATGTTTCCGGCCGATAAAATATGAAAAAGAGCTTGGTATTATATGACTTTAAAATTTAAATGATTCTCTTTTTCATTCCCCAAAAACTTACTAAATTCCGTTTGCGCTCTATTAATTTGCATTGTCATGCTAAGTTTTGTGTATGAGATTCAACAAATTTAGACAG
The DNA here is from genome assembly GCA_910596185.1 of Chrysanthemum makinoi. Taxonomy (NCBI): domain Eukaryota; kingdom Viridiplantae; phylum Streptophyta; class Magnoliopsida; order Asterales; family Asteraceae; genus Chrysanthemum; species Chrysanthemum makinoi. The sequence goes on from OU343225.1 coordinate 181,207,177, forward strand.
ACATTAAACCAGCTAACTAGGCAACATAGATGAAAGCTTGGATTCTAAAAAGGAGGGTCTCAGTTTAAATCACAATAATTCACCATATCATGGTCAGTTTCCATTGTCTATAACCTAAATCGGGGGGTCCATAGGGTTTGTATATGGTTCACCCAATCCCACTTTTGAGATATTCAATTCGGAGTCCAAGGTTTTGAGTTTTTTCAACTAGTGAGATGACACAAAACACAAAGATATCTATGAATACTATATTCAAGTTTTGTTAAAATGCTTTCACAAGAAGCAAGAAATGATAATTTTTTTTTCTTGTGCTGTTTGCACATCTGATAGACTTTCTACATTGTATACATAAAGAAATTCAAACATGTTTACCCTAGTTACGTTTTAGTTATATATTCTGCATACCATCGTCGTGACTCGTGACCTTTGCCTCTCCCCTCCTACAAGGAGACACTAGCTAGTGCACTTTCGCTCAACACGCTCTTATGGGAATCAAAAGACACGTATAGTTACATGTTCGACATTGTTTATATAATTTGCAAAGCAAAATCATGGACTCCGTACTACAAATTCATATTGTATATGTAAAGGCCACCACACCTTACTTCCATTGTGCCTGACTTTTAGGGCACCTCACAATACCGATATAAATACTCTATAAGACAGTTTATGGAAAGATAACTAAGGGGGGAGGGAGTGGGATCGGGTAGATGGATCGGTTTGATCTACCCGATCGGCAACACCAATCCTTCCACATCGGGTAGGGCAATCGGGTACCGAATTCGGCTTTCAAGCCCGATCGAATATCTCCTTGTTTCTCTATTTTTTTTTGTCTTTTTGTGAAATGTAGTGTTAGGGTAGTATCGGGTACCACTCCCTCCATTTAAGGTAATGTTAGGGTAGTGTTGGGTAGTTTTGAGTTGGAGGTTTTTATTGGATAGAGGTGACGTGGCACTTCGGGTAGTAGGGTACCACTCCCTCCCCTAACAGATCTATTGGTTAATGAAACCACATTTATGAGAAGGTTGGCATTGTGGTGTTACACAGAAAAATATATTAATTAAATTGAACTATTCTTTATCTTACACGTGCACACGTACAGAAAAATATTTCATGTAACAAATTTAATCTGATTCTGTAGTTTATAATGTTTAATTATGGTTTAAGATTACTGTTACAGGATTTAGGCAACACTTCACGTTTTTAGCCAGGTCATTTTTTTCCATATCAATGTGACGTAGATGCATGTCCATTTAATGGGTAAGATCAATGCTAACATTAAACAAGTAGGGTTGGATCAGTTGGAAAACCCTTGTCTCTCAACCGAGAGGTCAGAGGTTCGATCCTCACTCCCTACAAAAGGCCGGAGGTCCTTTCTACCTTTGGTAGTACCCAAACACCGAAAACGGTATTGGGTACCCATAATCCGTAGAAGACGGCATTGGGAGTTACTTTACCTTTTTTTAATCAATGCCAACATTAATATTAACATTTCACGAGTGTAGCCAGGTCATTCGAATCGTATAATTAGTTTATCGAGAATAATCTTCGTGAAACGTTATTTTCATTCATAATTACAGGATTTTGTATTAAAGTGTAACGTGAAATTTGAAAGTGAGAGAGAACGCTTGTGAAATAAATTGTTGTTGTATAGTTTGATAAATTGTTGTCGTACCTAAAAGATTTATAGTAGGATTTTTAACAAACTCAAACAATATTTGAGCAAGAGACAAAAATCTTTTAAATGGTAAATGATCATTGAGTATGATGTTTAAACTCTTCGATGAAGAAATACCAACCTCGCGCGCTTAGAGGTTAGTTCGAGTTGGTAAACGATCAAAGGAGGCCTTTTAAGTTTCGTTTTTGCATTTTACTTCTATAACTTATTTACAATTATTTGTTCTAAGAACTATATTGTGTGTTATACTTTGAAACATTATTAGCTTATGATAAATACTGTTGAACCTTAGACCTTGATAGATCTTTGAGCGCTCGTGGATCGTTAGTGATGCTTATATAATCACAAACACACTAATAGACAGTCTCTATAACTTGTATTCTAAAGCGGAAATCAAACACAAGTAAGAACAATAATAACTAAGAATACTTTGATCCTCTATGGATATTTTAATAGAACTAAAACTTGTTTTTCAAACTCGTACATCATTCATACTAATGTGTTCCTTTTATAGACAAGGAACCCTAAACCGTTTCTCAAGAAACGTATAAACATAAAACTAAAGAAGATATACATTATCACTTCCTAATAAAGCTCATGCATATCCTAACTAACTATATAAAACACGGAATATCTATATCCGCAGAAACAAACTACGTGGTTTTACTACTTCCGCATAATCTCTTCTTCAGCAGAATCCTTGCACTTCAGCAGATTTTTCCGCAGAATTCTTACTTAGTAAAATTCCCAACAATCCTCCCCTAATCTTGAATTTGACATGGTTAAGTTCAAGATTCTTGATAGATCTTTAATACTTCAGAACAAGAGGATTGTATTCGAACATCAGCAGCAAAGAACCAAAACAAACACATCTCTATGATGGCAAAACTTTGAAACTCCAGATCTTTGCAGCAACAAATGACAAAATGTACATCAAAACATATTAGTTTCATACTATTCTCATCACATCCAGGTGTGTTAACTCCTGTGAGAGGTGAATCATTGAAAATAATGGATTTGATGTCTCTTTACCAATAGCCATTACTACTGGAGTAGCCAAATGTTTAAGTTCGAAAACTATGGTACACTGATAACCATCGATTTTTAGCAAATCAGCAACTATAAACGGATTTGATATGTCTTTACCTGTAGCCGTTTGCTCAGGACTAGTCAATTCTTAGGGGATAGAATCACCTTTGGTGAATTGATAACCCAATATGGTATTCCACTGCCTTTACCACAAGCCATATACTTGTGGGCTAGCCAATTCTTGGATTCCAAAAAGGAATAAACCATGGTGAATTGATCATTACAGTTATCAACAGATTTGATGTGTCTTTACCAAAGCTGCACCCTTTGGACTAGCTAACTCTTTGAGGTACACAAGGCACATCTGGTGAGTCGATAACTATCAACAGAGTCATATACAACAAACATGAAAGAAGTTAGACAAACAAGGAATATACAAGATAGTTTTTGTTTTTTGTTTTTGTTTTTGTTTTTTTTTTTTTTAACTAAGAATGAAACAAAGAAATAAATAATACAAGATACCAGAATCAAGAAGAAGCTTGATGTTGCTGAAGCTGAGTCTTAATCAACCCAATCAATTGTTCAACATGGAGCATATCATTCCCCACTGGATCAGGAGGAACTTCCAATTTCCTTCTAAGCATTCGTTGCATCAATTTCACAGACAAAGGATAAAGCCTATCAGAAAACATACACACAGCCATCCCACACTTGGTCTCCACAACATGCACACTTGGGATAGGATAAAATCTCCAAGTCTCAACCTTCCACTTATGTGAATCCTTCCAAATTGAATACCCTTTACCATTTGGAGATTGAGAGTCAAAAAGAACTTGAAGATCTCCCAATAAGTACAACCCAGAACCTTGGGGAGTATGAATAGCATAATATTGTGTGACAAGGCCATGAAGAGTAATCAAATCTTGCCTATCCACCATATGAAGTATGTCTCTTAAGAAAGTAAACTGTATAGAAGAGTTATCCAACCTATAGATGGTGTTAAGCTGGCCATCAGTCAATGTCCATGTAGTCAACACACCATGAGTCCCCTCAAGAAAAGTTTCAAAAGATCCCTCTTTAATGAATGTTGACTCAGCAGATCCAAATACTTAGAAGAACTACCCGTTTTAGATTTAGGTACTCCAGATACCTTCTTCCCAGCCACTAGCATAGATCTCCTGATTGCAATGTGTCTTCTTCTAGACATCCTTTTCCCTCTCCTCCCAGGTATATAAATGCCTATAGAAATAGCAGAGGGTACCTTTTCAGATGTACCAGAGACATCTTCAGAAGAAACAGAGGAAATAGGAACAGGACCACCCATTGCATATAACTTATCAAGCTCTTCTCTAGCCTGTTTAGCTCGAGCAGCTTCCAGTTCAGCTTTCCTAACCATATCTGCTCCTTCTTGTTCAGCTGATGCAGAAGAAGGATTAATATCATGCTCAAAAGTGCTAGACGCCCCCTTTGGATCCATAGAAGTATCATCAGTACTGTGTGAAGCTTCAGCAGAAACAACAAGAGGTTCAGCAGAAAATACTTGCTTAGAAGATTGTACACCTTCAGTACGTTCCTCAGTAGAAACAACATGAGAGCTTTGTTGTGCTCTATTATCATCAAAAGAATCCACAATCTCAACAGTCTTTGGTCTTTTGGCTTTGGGAGCATCCGTAGCACCAACAATCCTCTTCAATTTAGAAGGTGGGGTAATATGCTTCATAATCTTATGATACATATTAGTCAAATCAAACTCAGATAAAGCCCAGACTTGCTTCTTTGTCAAACCAAACTGATAGATAGCAGTACTTTGGTTATACACCACATTCCTCATATATGTTTTCTTCTGAGCTGCAGTTGGTGGTCTCTCCCTTTTTGCTTGAGCCTTTTGTGCAGCAATGGCTTTTCTCTTTGCAGCTGCAGCTAGCTTCTTCTGAGTTCCAAGAGCCATCATTTGAGCAGCAAAGTTCTCACTATCAAAATCATCTACTAAAATGCTCTGAGCAAGGGTAGGATTTGAAGCAGCTTGAAGAGTATATGAATCCCATTACTCAGCAGTAAAATGAATGGATTGATCATCCAATTCTCTTTGTCTTTCAGGAGGCAAATTGGTAGTAAATTGTTCTGCAAGCTGTTGTGCCAAAGTTTGACTCTTCATCATATCTGCATACTCTGCTAGCATTCTTGCTTGCTGTAGCCTTTCCTGTTCACTCACAAGAACTGAACCAAGCTCTTCATCAACCATAAATCCTTTCCCTTTATCAGCAGGTTCATGAGCAGAATCAGCATGAGGAATATCAACAATGGGAACTGTATCAATGTTTTCAGAAGAAACACCCATGGAAGCATCAGGAGTAATATGTTGAGGAGTGTCTTCAACAGATGCAGAAGAGTCATCAGCATTAGGATCCATGTTAAAACTTCTTCTAGCAATAAATACTTCATGATGATCTGCTGAAGGTGGAGGACATGGTTGTTCTTGCACAGATGAAGCTTGACCATGTTCAGAAGCAGCATCCACCATTTGAACATCAGCAATAACATGATCATCAGCAGTTGCAACATTGGCAACACTTGGCACCTTTGAAGATTCAGTGGAATCCTTGCTCAAATATTGTCTTCTCCTTCTTCTAGTAAGCGAGAATAGGTTCCTTTTGCTTTGAGGATTCAGCAGCAATTGGAGAAGAAGCATGAGTCTGTTGAGCAACATCAGCCAAGATTTCAAGTGAATCCAAATGAATATCCACTTGCTCTTCTTCAGAAGAAACCACAAACTTCCTTTTGTTGTTTTGCCCAAGTTGTTCCTCTAACTCCTGAACCTTTCTCTTCAACCCCACAATCTCACCACCAAGTGAAGATTTCGTATCTGCTAGCTCCTGTCTAAGATCAGCAACCTCTTTTACATACCTGTTCAACAAAGCATATATAGATGTAAGTGTAATAGGGTCCTCGGCTCCACCAGCAGATTGCTCACTGGTAATGGGAGCTTCATTGGACCTTTCAGGAGAAACATGGACATGCTCAAGAACAGGAGAGCTTTCATCAAATGGTTCTCTAACAGGACTAGGTGTGGTCAGTCTATTAAACTCACGCTCAAACTCATCAGGAATAACATGAGTAGGTGGTGGACTAGGACTATGAGACATAGGTAAAGGTGTAGGTGGAGGTTGGTCAGGAGAAACATGTGATGCTTCAGCAGTTATGGAAGAGCCCTCATCAATGGCAACTTATGGATTACCATCAACAGCAACATTAGAAGAGAGTGGAGCACCAACAACATTACCCTCATCCGCAGCCTCATTGCCAGTTGGCAACATAGCTTCTAGCAAAGGATGATGTGCCCCAACATAATGAGTCTTCATTGAAGCAAATAATTTAGCACTTAGAGCTCCTATGGGACAAAAGACTCTGTCTTGGGTTGTTATGTCTAAAATCAGTTGTAAAAACCTGGGATACATAAAAAACTTATGCTTTTTCCTTTGAATATTTTCAACCATATTATCAAAAATAAACTTAGAAATATTATAAGTTAAACCCTGTGAAAGACATACAATACCACAGCCCAATTGGGTAGAGAATTGATCCCATCCGCCTGACTTGTTGCTTATGCACTGAAGCAAGGTATGCACCAAAAACCTCCACATTGGGCTAAGCTTATTCTTGTGCCACATATCTGTATTAGTACTTTGATATCTAATAGCTCTTAACCCAGAAAGTATCTCTTCAATGTTAGTATGATAAACCCCATGTTCATCATCCAACCGTAGTTGTGTCCTGATCAGCTCCTCAGTCACAACATATTCAGTCTCATCAATCATTGCTACAATCTCTGTGTCACTCCAATTAGTAGCAGATGCCCAAAATTGTTCAACCAACGATTCATATATCACATTTGGAGAATGGGTAAGCTCATAATGAATCTTGGACCGTTTCAAGAAATCCACCATTGGTTCATACAATTCATGTCCCTTTGCTTTTCCCAGAAAAACAACCTTGTTATGATCTTTCTTAAATTGAAGCGCCGCCATGTGAGAAATTGTGAGTATGGGTTATGAATCGCACAACTTGAAGTGTGTTTAAATAGAGTGAAGAGGGAATCAATTGTTTTTGGGCGAAGATATGTGAAGTGGGTTATTAATAGAAGTTACCCAATTATGGTCAAAAATATCGGAAAAAATCGTTGACCATATCTTACGTGTAAAATAACTTCAACCAAATTCAAAATCAACACTTCAGCAGAAACTATGGTCAATCTGCTGAAGGAGGTCAATCAGCAGAAACAACTCAAGTGGCTAAGTATCTTCAGTAAATATCTTGAGTTTTCTTTGTGCCACCAACTTCGCATTAATTAACATCAACCAGGACTCCGCTATAAGATAACCCCAATTCACAACAAAAACATATCATTTTAACCCAATTTACTCCAAAAACCCTAATTTCTCAATAATACCACAATCAGCAGCAACAACCATGTCTACCAAACCAGAAGTCATTGATCTAACCTCCTCCTCATCACCCTCATCATCATCATCATCATCCAGTGATGATTCACGCCCATTATTTCGATATCCCTATCAAGATGAGCCTCGACCTTCAAAGTCCCCCTTTCTCCTTTCTTCTGAAGATGACAGTGTAGTGGATCCAAGTGATTCATCTAGGGGTTCTGATGACTCCACAGAGCGTCTGGAGCCAATCTTCAATAGATTGGTGAGAGAGGAAGAGGAGAGGACATCAGCTGGTGTAGAGAAGCCCCAACCTTCACAAAACCCAACCCCACGTGCCATAAGTCCACCACTCCCAAAGACAAGAGAGGTGGTGATTGCACTTCCTACTCAAGGAACTGGTGCTTCATACCATGGAAGCAGGGGAAAGGGCAAGAGGGCAGAGGTGAAGGGAAAGGGAAAAGGGAAGGTGGAGTGATGCTTTATGGTGGAACGAGTAGATGGAACAAATGAATATTTCTCATATCACAAATGCATCCATCGTCGTTTTCATCAATCCATCCACTCCATTTTCATCTTCAGCTTCTTCATCGTACTGGTCATGCATATCCACCAGCTTTTGTAATAGATGATAGGAACTAGTATATGTTTGGTAGATCTTGTATAGGAATGGTCTTGTATTTCATTTGAAGTTGATTGTAAGCTGTAAATTGTTTCTTGAATGAATGATCAACATGTCTTTCTCTCAATGATTAGCACTTTTACTTCAGTACTTTCCTCTAGTAGAATCAATGAGATAACTTCTAACAATACTTGTGCTTTTCTTCAGTAGAAACACTCTTTAAGCTTACATGACCATATTCCCGTTTACCAACTTGGTGAACTTCAACCTAAAGAAGCATTCTGCAAAACAGACACAAAGTAGCACACAAACCAAACCAAGACAAACAAACTTAAAGATCATTAGCAGGTTAGTGTTAGCAAACAAAAAGATAAACCAATATCTACAAAGTTTACAAGATATACAACGACAATCCTCCCCTGAGGCCTATGCCTCCCCTCAAACTTTGCAGTTAAGGGTTAACCATCCTAATATGGACAACTAGGTGTTGAAACCTGGGTCCATCAAAAGCTTTAGTCAATAAATCTGCCACATTATCATCTGTGTGAATCTTAACTACCTTTATCAAATGCTTTTCATATGCATCTCGTATAAAATGGTGCCTGGTCTCAATATGCTTAGTTCTATTATGAAAAACTGGATTTTTAACTATGCATATTGTTAGGACCGTATGTTTGGTTGATATGGTGATTCGGGAGGTCTTGGAAGATGAAAGAAACCCATCTTCAAGTTAGAAAGAGAGACTAGAGAGAAGGGAGAGAACTATGTGTTTTAATAATAAGAAAGGTGAAGCTTACACTAAGAAATCTCACCCCTCCATGGAAGTATGGAGGGGTTTATATACCCAAACACATACATCTATACCTAAATGACATAACAAGCCCTTGTGTTTAAGGTAACAAAGATAGAAAATGTAATCCCGTCAATGTCGTTCCATTTACGAGTTAGGATCGATTCCAACAATCTTCCCCCAATTGGACGACATAAGCGATTACTTACAACATTTACTACAAATATAGAAAACAAATACAGAAAGGTCTTCATAAGCTCTTCAAGTGCTGAGGATGATGAAAGTTTACGCTCTTTGTCTTCTTCTTGTACCTTGACTTGAGAACCGTTTTCTTCACTTGTAGGAAAATGATGTAATATGCATGAATTGGATTAACTTCCCCCAAATCATGCTGCATGTCTTTAGCAGCTTCCCCGTACACTTCTTTTTGGCGAAGTTTACGATCACTCCCCCAAACTGACATCCGTCTTCATCAGATTCGAAACTTTGATGTAGTAAACATTTCTTCTAACTTTTGAAGTTTTCAGTACGCAACGGAATTTGTAGATGAGCAGTAAACCACACAAGGTAAATCTGACTTATTGCGGAAAATCCGTTCGGGGTAACATGCAAGAAATCAACAAGATCTTCTCACATATGTAGATGCTTCACACCAAACAAACCATGAAAGACGAAATGAAACGACTTCCCCCTGAATGTTGCAGTCTATCGGAATAATAGTTACCAGTGAATCTGCAATTACTCGATATAATGACCGCGTGTGAGGCATCACAACTTCATATTTAGGTAACTTCACACACGATAACTCTGTGAAAGTGAGACGATTACACCAACTTGAGAAATTTTCACCACAGATCGTGTCATTTCTTCCCCCTGATTGAATAAATTCATGAAGGGAAATGGGTTTTCGAAAAAAATCCAAAAAACATCAAAGAAGCAAGGAAGACCTATACTCTCTTCCCCCCGATGTTTTCAATGAATCAGAATCATACACCACGTATGTTGATGATGAACTGGAGACAGCGAAACCATGTATGTCCAAGTAATCGAACAATTGTGAAGTACCATAAATATCATGTGAGAATCAATTGCTGATAAGACTTCTCTACTCGTGTATACTCTTCTCAACTAACTCTTTACCGACCTCATTATCATTCTGACGGCTTTTTGTAGTGACTACTGATGGAGAAAACCCAATATGACGAACTTGAGACTGAAGTAGTATAACCCGATCTTGTGACTTAAACTTGCACTATTGTCAGACGAAGAACCCTTTTTCTTAACACCATCGAAAAAACGTAAACTTAAAGTTTCTCAAATTATCCACAATTTTTTTGTGACACTTGAGCACAACAGCGTAACTCCTTAAAAGTGATAGTTATACGCTGTGAGTACAACAACGTAACTCCTTACATCAGGTACAACTAGAAAACTTAAGTCTTTGTCATTCGTAACGGTTAAAGCTCGAACAAGGATCTCGAAAAATCATGCATTCAACCAACACCGATATCTTCAGATACTAAGTACACACATCCGTGATATCCCACTTCAACCTCAAATAAATAATAAAGAATTCACGCCGTAGTCACATCTTGCAGTTAAATTCCCAAAATTAGCCTTCATTAACGGTTAAGATGAACTTTGATAATGGTTTCCCGATCTTGTCAAAATTGTATCCTCGTGAAAAATTATCATACCAAAATACCACTCACTTAACAATAACATCAAAAATTTTGTATCCACTATTTTGTATCAAAGCATAATATTCGGATGACTATTTTTGAGTCCAAGTATTCAGTCCAGTCCATAATTATTAGACCAAAGGAGAAGCGGAAATGTGGCCTGTTCCAGCAATCACTTTATCAAGTCCAATAATTAATGATGCAAGCCCAATACGTGTGACCAAGACAACTGATACTATACGGTCAAGATATATACCATTTAACTACACATTTTTGTAGAAAACTAGAAGGGGGGGTTGAATAGTTTACCAATTAAAAACTTTGTTTTGAAACTTATTGTAAAGATCAATTGATATTGATCTTAGATATGTTAATGAAATATGCAAGCAATATGTAAGAAGTAAATAAGGAAAAAATGATCAAACCACAACAAGTTGTTTATAGTGGTTCGGTCTACAAGGACTCTTTTTCCTTGCCCTACTCCACTCCTCGAGTCTCACACTCGAGAGTTTAACTTCACTAGTCAACAAGCTCCTTTCACGGGTGGAGAAACCTTTACACTTAAACACACTATTTCCGACATTAAGCTAGATGTCGAGTTCTTTCCAAGGGTACAACCACTCCCACACACAACGTATTTTGAGGACTAAAATACTAACCACTCACACTCACAATATTATGATGGTTTAATACAACAATGAAGTATGAATCAACATAAGATCATACAACACTAAACAAACAAGACTTCCAACTTCTCGTTTGAAGCTTGAATGTGACTTGATCTTCTTTGCTACAAAAGAGATCACTAATATGATATGAAACTGAGTTAGAAAGGTTAGAGAGAAGATATGTGTGAGAGTATGTTAGAAAGGGATAAAAAACTACTTGGCTTGGCATTGCTATTTATAGCCAAAGTGGACGAGGCGTCTACGGACCGCGGAACCCTTAAAAGGGTTCCGCCCGTGTACCATTTTGGTACCGCCGGTCTGACAGTCAAGATATCAAATCTTTGCTAAAGTCAACTCTATCTAAGTGAGATTGTGCAAGATATGAAGAGTACAAATCCACACAAAATATCTAATGAAATCTTCTAATGATTTCCATGATGCATTACATGATGTCATATGTTGTATTTCTATTTTTAGAAATATGCAAGTACATAAGTAGTGTTTGGTTTTAAGAACCTAACATATTCTAAAAACTACTATCATACATAATGATTAGAGTCATATCAAGATGTTACTAATCATAAATGTAAATGCTTGAATGATGAATATATTGTTTGAAAAAGCTTGTTTTAATATCTATTAAACTTGACAAGCTTTAAGCTTTTATACAAATTAAATTTACTTTTGTCGTTAACAAAACTTAGGTAAAGATCAAAAATATAAATAACGTTTAATGACGATATTTGTATTAACAATTTTGACCTAAACCTAAAACACATCTGCTCAACACAATTCGGCCTACCACATAATTTTTTTTCTCCCTAAGGAATCTGAAAAAACGCCTTTGACAGATCTTTCAACCTTCAGCCACGACTCATCTCCGTCAATCCTTCTATCACAGATTCATCATCATCCATCACAACCCTCAAAACAATTCGTAAACCATGGGATTTTCAACAAATAAACGGCTTCAAGATCCATGTTGGGTCTCGGGTAGGTTTGAATTAAGTTTTTTTTTGACATCAGTCAAAACATAGAGTTGATTGAAACCTAATGGTTATGGTCATCCTTTATAATTTCGAATATTATCACGAAGTTGTTGGTCAATGATGATACAAGTTCCACACAAAAATTCTTAGAAAGGTTACAAATAATGTGGAACAAATCTGAGATCGAAAGGATTTATTTATTTATTTTTTTATTTTTTTTTGGTTTCGAGTCATTTGAGATGGGGTAGAAGGAGATGTGGTAGGAAAGATTTGGGTTGTAGTAGAATATGGTTTTGCAACTCGTTTATAGATTTGAGATCCATGGACCAGTGATGTAATTGTTACTGAGGTCGAGTAGTCATTTGGTATTTGGTATATGGTCATAGTAGGTCGTGGTCATGGTTTATAGAACTGAGGTCGAGTAGTCAGTTTACGCCTAACCATTTTAACTTTCTTGCTCGAATAAAAAATTCCTACGCGTAACTTAAGCGTAACCCAACTTTCTTACGTGTAACATGTCTGCTTAAGCGTAAACTGTGAGTCTCGTCCTAAAAGTCCTTAGGCGTAAGCCATCTTTCTTAGGCGTAAAAAGCTTCTTTACGAGTAAGCTTACTCGTAAGCTTAAAGCTTACGCGTAATCTTATGCATAAACATACATTCTTACGAGTAACTTCACAGTTACTCGTAAACGGATCTGTAGATGGCACCATAGGCGTAGAAAAAGGGTTTTGACCCTTTGTTGACTTTTTCCGGCTATGTATTCCGACCAATTTTCCGTTCAGATTCATACCAACCCAGAAATAAGAACATAAAGAACACTCTGTTGACCCATTTAGACCATGCTATATACGACCAGATGACAAAAAAAAATTCATGATTGGTACAAAAGTCCTAAGCCTTTGTTTGGACAATAAATTTACACAAAAGACAGTATTTGTTGAAAAGACTTTATAACCAAACAAAATACAATAAAAATCGTACATAGAAAACTGTTAAACACTAAATATATGAAAAAGTTAAAAACTTTGTTAAAACAGATTTCTAAGAACAATTTTGACAAGAAAACATCACCAAAATCAACCCATGATATAAAAACCGACCTTACTCTTGATACCAATGTTAGGACCGTATGTTTGGTTGATATGGTGATTCGGGAGGTCTTGGAAGATGAAAGAAACCCATCTTCAAGTTAGAGAGAGAGACTAGAGAGAAGGGAGAGAACTATGTGTTTTATTAATAAGAAAGGTGAAGCTTACACTAAGAAATCTCACCCCCTCCATGGAAGTATGGAGGGGTTTATATACCCAAACACATACATCTATGCCTAAATGACATAACAAGCCCTTGTGTTTAAGGTAACAAAGATAGAAAATGTAATCCCGTCAATGTCGTTCCATTTACGAGTTAGGAGCGATTCCAACACATATGGTACTTTGATTATCAATAAAGATTGTGGTGTTCATGAAATTAAACCCATAATCCAGCAATTGATTTTGGATTCATAGTACCTGACCACAACAATTGGCTGACAACATACTGCTTGATAGATGAGGTAGCAACAATTGTTTGTTTCTTGCATTGCCAAGAAATCAATCTTCTACCAAGAAATTGGCAACCTCCAGTTGTGGATCTCCTATCGGTTCGCACCGGCATAATCACTATCACTATAAGCTTCCAAAACAAAAGGAGACTCTTTTGGGTACCAAAGACCTAACTTGGGTTGGCCTTTCAGATACTTGAAGATCTTTTTGACTACATTCAAGTTGGAAGTAAGTGGAGTGACCTGATGTCTAGAACAAGCACTTACAGCAAAGGTAATGTCGGGCCTAGAAGTCTGTTAAATACATTAATGAAACAATCATAGATCTGTATAAGTGAACATTCACAACTGGATTTGGTTCAAAATTGTTCTTTGGTTTTGGAGCTTCATAAGGTGTAGTGGCGGTTCTGACATTTTCCATATCAAATTTCTTCAAAATGTCTCTAACATATTTATCCCGACGATAAAAATACCATCAGGTTTCTCTTGAACTTGTAGACCCAAAAAGAAAGTAAGCTCTCCCATAGCACTCATCTAAAACTCTCCCTTCATTAACTCCTCAAACTCCCTGCACCAAGCTTCTTTAGTGGAGCCAAAGATAATGTCATCCACATAAACTTGCACAAGAATGATGTCTGTTATTCTTCTTTAGGAAGAGTGTTTTGTCAATGGCACCTCTTACGTAACCATGCTTCAGTAGAAATGCAGATAGCCTAGCATACCATGCTCTTGGTGCCTGATGGAGTCCATAGAGAGCTTTCACAACCTTGTATACATGTGTGGATGATGCTGGGTCTTCAAAGCCTTTGGGTTGAGTGACATATACTTCTTCTTCAATCTCACCATACAGAATAGCACCTTTCACGTCCATTTGATAAACCATGAACCCCATATAAGATGTATAAGCCAAGAAGATTCGAATGGCCTCAACTCGAGCTACAGGTGCAAAAACTTCATCATAATTAATGCCTTACTCTTGCCTGAACCCCTAAGCCACTAATCGTGCTTTGTTTTTAACCACAATACCCCTTGCATCTCTTTTATTCTTCAAGATCCATTTTGTCCCAATTGCAATCTTCGCATGTGGTAGTGGTACCAATATCCAAACTGCTTGATTCTTGAATTGTTGCATCTCATACTGCATTGCTTCAAGCCAACTTGAATCTTCAAGAGCTTGAGTAACACTGGTTGGTTCTACTTGAGAAAGGAAGCAAGCAAACAGACAATGCTTAAAGTCTTGTGATTTTCCCTTTCTTTGGTTTAAGACATAGGAAAGAAAAGAAACTTGACCATACTTAGAACTTGACACAACACCTCTAGTTCGAGCAGTGCTTGAGGATCACCAATAATATTTGATTGAGGATGAGCATTGTTGATCCTTTTTGTAGCAGAGGGGTTGACATCAATTTTGGTGTCAAGATTGTTCACAGTTGGTTCAAAATCACTGTCATAGGAAGGTGAGGTGAAGATTCCAGCTTTGGGTTGATGATTACCAAGATCTGAAGGACTTGGAAATCGTGTATATGATTCTTCAAAGTCTGTGGACACACTAGTAGGAATTGGAGTAGATGCAGGCAGGCTGTCGGCCAGATTTGGTGATGTCAGCAGAAACAGAAGAACTGTCAGGAGAATCATGGTTTCCACTGATTTCTTCTTTTGCAAACTCCCCACCAAGCCTCTCAGCTTCGAGATTGGCTACATACTCTTGCTTCTTGAGTCTAGCAAGGTCCTCTGCATAGTGTGACTCATCTTCATGCGCATCAGAAGTTACATTAGAATGATCACCTGCAAAATGGGTAGGGGAGAAGGAAGGTACAAGAATTAGTTGTTCATCATGTTCAGACTCACTCTCTGAGTCATCATCCAGGGTACCTGCATTGTCAGTGGGAGACTCTTGTGCACCGGCATATTGGTTAGCAACATGTCTAGTATAACCCAAGTAATCAGTTAAGTAATCCAGGTCAAAGGACCAAACATGACCTTGTCTCTGAACATTAGGCTTATCTTCTAGGTATCTCAGGTTCAGAGTCTCCTCAATCTTCTTAGCAGTCAAATTGTAGACCCTATAAGCCTTACTATGAGCTGAATAACCCACAATATACCCCTCATCAGCTTTCTCATTAAATTTTCCCAGTGGATCACTAGTGTTTAAAATGGTCACTTGACATCCAAAAGGTTTAAGGTAATGAATATCAGGAACTTTCCCAGTGAGAAGTTCATAGGGTGTCTTGAAATGAGATCTAGTAATGGATACCCTGTTTAGTACATAGCAAGCCATGCTAACTGCTTCAGTCCTGAACATAGTGGGTAATTTAGAGTCTGCAAGCATGGATCTTGCTGCCTCTATTAAGGTCCTATTTTTTCTTTCAGCTACCCCATTTTGTTGTGGGGTTCTTGGAGTGCTATAGTCCCTTTTATCCCTTTAGACTTAAAGAGTTTTATTAATACAACATTTTTGAACTATGTCCCATTATCACACCGAATACCTTTAACCCTTTTGTTCAGTTGGTTTTCAACAAGAGTAATGAACTCTTTTAAAACTTGAGATGTTTCATCTTTAGTTCTCAAAAAGAATACCCAACAAAACTGCTATAGTCATCAGTGATCACAGTGCAAAAATACTTGTGATCAATACTCGACTTGGGTTGGACCAAAGAGATCCATATGCAAGAAGAGGTTCGAGAGAGTGCTCACACTGTAATGGCTTTGTATGAGGCTCTGTGTTGCTTTCTTTTGTTGCAGGCAACACAATTGTGTTCATTAGTGAAGAATTTGGAAGGAAATCCTTCAACTAGACCCAGTTTAGAAAGCTTGTTAATGGTCTTGAAGTTCACATGAGCCATCCTTCTATGCCATTTTGTAGACTCATCCAGGGATGCTTTAGCCACCAAACATGTTAGGTTACCTTACTCGTTGAACATCATTTAAATTGAATGTGTATAAATTGTGGCTTCTAGGAACTCTCAGCATAATTGATGTATCTTCTGGAAGTGTGAAGTCTTTAAAGAGCACAAGACATTCATCCCCAGTAAATAATACTTTGTTCTTGGTGTCACAAATTTGTGATACTGAGAACAAGTTTGTCACACCCCCAAATTACCTGTTTTGCAGCGGAATGGAATTCCTGTGGGATGACTGTCATAGCATCAAAGTTACAGTTATATCGAACGACCTAAAGTGTCGTTTTGAAAATACATCGTTTGATTAAGTAAAATAATCAGAGTTTACAAAACATAGGTCCCAAAATATTTCCAATATACCAAAATGAGTTTGTTACAATCAAACGATAGTTAAGTGCATAAAATATATGTGAGACGCGTCGACACCGCGACTCTATGATAAGTCCACATGTATGCCATGAAGTGAATGCCTTAGATACCTGAGATAAAACATGCTAAAAGTGTCAACACAATGGTTGAGTGAGTTCATAGAGTCTGGTTAACAAGTAAAGCTTTTAAAGAGCGTTCATGCAACAAGGCAAAGTTTTTGGTCATTTAGAATAGTCCACAAAGCAAAGGCATTGTAAATCCACTCGCCCAAGTTCGCCCATACAAAACTAGCAACCTGTGTGTTCACAACCCACTGCCAAAATATGTCTAGTTTATGTTCAAGCACACGAGGTCAAATGAGTTCCCAAAGCAAAGGCATTGTAAATCCACTCAGTTCCAAGTTCCGCCCATACAAAACTTGCAACTTGTGTGTTCACAACCCACTGCCAAAATATGTATTTCTAATAGTTAAGTGTACGATGTCATAATAGTTCACAGTATAGCACCACGTATAATAATTCAAGGATGCTCCGAATATGGGAGACTTTGCAATGCTCCAACAAGTGAGACTCCTTTGTCACTCGACCACCTAGGCGAGAATTATTGAGAACGCTCCACCAATAAGGCGAGACTTTAGAACACTCCACCGACATGGCGAGACTTTGCATACTCCACCAATAAGGCGAGAATTATTGAGAACGCTCCACCAATGAGGCGAGAGTTTAGAACACTCCACCGATATGGCGAGACTTTGCACACTCCACCAATAAGGCGAGAATTATTGAGAACGCTCCACCAATGAGGCGAGACTTTAGAACGCTCCACCGATATGGCGAGACTTTATAGTGATGCTCCGGTCATGGGAGACTTTAGGTCAAGGTCATAACACGTACGGTTCAATAAGTTTAAACAAGTCATAAGTTTGTATTTAAGTTCAAGAGTTCCGTTCAAAAGTTCGTAGTTAAGTTCAAAGATTTAAGTCGAGTTCAAAAGTTGAACGTCAAAGAGCTCGAATCATATCAAAAGGTTCAAGATAGTCGAAGCGTTCAAAATCACGTCAAACAAGTTTAAAATATATCAAAAGGGTCCTTTACAGGTTAAAAGAGTTCAACTATATGTCAAAAAGTTCAAATCAAGTCCAAAGTGTTCACTTATATGTTAAAGGGTCCAAAAATCAAGGAAAATGTTTCAACTAATAGCGTTCCTAACATAGTGATCAATTTAGTTCGGGCATAATCTACTTATGCACACATAGAGTGAAACAAAAGATATTTAAGTTCATATAAATGTAAAGTAAAAACAAGTAGTTGAGCATGTATCTCCCCCGAAGAGTTTATAAAACAATTAAACGAGTAAAAGTGGGGCTACGAACTCACTCGATGCAATGATAATGATGACAAAAGTAGACACCTTGATGAAATGAGGTGCGATCTCTATCCGCAACCTAATATGATTGATGTGTTCTAATGTAAGTCATGAAACAATGTCGTGCATGCAAACTCATATGATATCCATACCACTTGTACATTTGAAAATAATGTTGATCGTCGAAATATATGTTTATGACATCTCGTCATATTATAAAATACTTTACAAGTATTTACGTCGAAATGATATCCTACGATAATCATTTAGTGATTTATTATGAAATTATAGCTTTTCGTCATAAAACAATGTCATTTGACAATTTCATGAAAGTGACTAAACGGCCTCGAAAAGCTAGCCGTAAAATGGTGCACATCGAGTGTTAGGAAACAAACTCAACGGTTTTGGAAAGCTTGTATCATTATCTCAAAGTTTTAGCTTTTAAATTTTCATCATAGAGGTCTCGATCATGGATAAAAACATAGGTGAAGTAGGGTACTTGTATCCAAAATATTGTTTAAGGGTGGTTTTCGGCAATGTTTATGTGACCGTATTTTACTCGTTACAACTCCGCTTGACGAACGGTTGGACATTTTGGAAATTAAGCTAGGCGAACTTACTTCTACTAGAAGATATCATTTTATAAGAAAAAGTACTCCAAATTAGTTCTCCAAAATAGTTCTCCAATTTATTTGTTCTACAAATTTTGTTCTCCAAAATATTTGTTCTCCACATTTTGTTCTCCAACATATTTGTTCTCCAAATTTTTGTCTTAGCTTCATATCAAAGTAAACTTATATATTTTTGATAAATCGACACATTTCATAACGCTTAAGACCCATTTTTGACTCGTAAAAAGTGGACGTAACATGCTGAATTTTCTGGTTTTTATAGTTTTCGTCGTCAAACTTGAAAATATCATAACTTCTTCGTTATAACTCCGTTTTAACCCGTTCAAGCGGCTACGTTTTCGTTTTAAAGTATATTTTCTGAATACCTAGCCCAAAATATTTTGTAAACTGTCGAAATTTCCAGATTTTCAAAATAAGATCAGACTTCTAAAATAAGTTGTCGAAATGAGTTTTTCTCGCGCAAAACCTATTCTAACCAATTCAAAACAACTCCGAAGCTATTTTAATCCTACCATACACCTTCTTAGGGTGTCATGGGTTTCTAGATATCACCAAAAGTGATATGTTTCAAGGAGTAATTATAGGATGATAAGTATATATATATAACACTTAAAAACAATAAAAAGTGGTATAAACATCATTATGTCTTGCATGTTTTTCTTAAATATGATGAAATGAACATAAAATGAGTATGAAAGATGAACATGAATATGAGATGCTTACTAGTAACTTGATGAGGTGAAGTGAACAAAGGTTAATCCTAAACACCCTAGGTTTTTATTTCAAAACCTAAACTAAGAGTGTGTCTAGATTGTTAAAAACTTGACTTGAAAATATTTGGTGAACTCCTTCTTGATCCTATGGTGTGGTCGGTTATGAAGAGAAGAGAGGAAGAGAGACTTGATCTTTTCACTTAGTAATTTTTAGTAGTATCTGTTAAATGAAAGTATAATAGGATTATATGTATAATGAAGTAGATATTTTGAAAATTTTATGCATGAGTCATCCCCTTGTGTCGACAAGGGGGTAATTGCAATTAGTTAATACATTTTTTTTTTATTTAGTATAAATGTATAGAATAGATGTGTATTTGTAAGTTTAGTTTAGTAATTAGGTATATATTTGAATATTTAGGGTAGCGTTAGCTAAAAATAAATTTTAACGGGTCAAAATAAAATATATTGAAGTCATAAAAATGATAAAAATACATTTCTTGCAAAATTTGAGTGAAATAATAATTATCGTGTAGTTTTTAAGAAAACCGCCGTAATTATATAAATATAACAATTTATATACAAAATAAATTTAAAACACCGGGTAAACTCATAATATTATTTTTATAATCTTAATATGAGTATAAAAATATATCGGGATAATTTTTGGAAGTATCGGATCAATTGTTCAAAATAATTAATTACGCGATAGCGTTTATTTTATAAAAATTTTACGTTGAATGAAAAATGCAAAACCATGCATGAACTAATATGATGACGATGATGCTAATGATATGTCGACTAAACCTAGTCTATATGAAATGTCCATGATGATATGTTCATGAATTCGCAGCTAAACCATTAAGGTTACGCGAATTTGATACTCGTAAACCTAGTTTACGAAAAATGATGAAATAGTAAATATGAGCAATGACCGGAAATTGAGAATTGTGACATTCTTCCCCGGTTAGAGGAATCACGTCCTCGTGATTCAATTATTGATACTATAGTCCGAACCGCGACAAAGGTTCTAAAAGTTCATGCTCGTACAAATAGTCTAAATGATCACGTCAATGTTCATGCATATGGGTTCCTCGTTCAACTAAAATACGTTATCGTGCTATCGTGAGCATTTCTCATCCTAAATACATGCTCTCTTATGATTAGGCTTGATGAGGCAGGCTTTCCCATTCTCGAGCGAAACCCTCAAAAGATTTTTAGGTAACCGATTTTTACTTAATCTCACAACTCATCAAACAAGAACTGTCATGAGATTAGGCTAAATCGGTTTGAGCAACAACTTGTTTCTAGCTTGATCTTTGCAACTCATCAAACAAGAATGCGCTCGGATCAAACTGGAAACAAGTGGTTTGAAGAAAATCTTTTGAAAATTTGGCTCGATTACGGAATTGCTTACACATATAAGACTACTACTCCCTTCATTGCATGATTCTTCCTGAATTAGACATAGGTGATCAGGCTATGTATAATTTAGGAGTAACTATGCAATGCTTGGACTAATCGTCTGATATGATGTTTGGTGTTGAGTCATAAGTCCGCATGTATAAGGAGTATGCACTTATAATGATATGATGAGATACTATGATGATTTAGTTATAGTCTAGGGTCAATGATGCAACCTAGTTCTCTATAACCGATGCTCGGATACCAATCTGTCACACCCCAAATTACCTTTTGCGTGGAATGGAATTCTGGGGATGACTCATAGCATCAAAGTTCTGATTATATCGAGCGACCTAAAGTGTCGTTTATAAAATACATCGTTTGATTAAGTAAAATAATCAGAGTTTACAAAACATAGGTCCCAAAATATTTCCAATATACCAAAATGAGTTTGTTACAATCAAACGATAGTTAAGTGCATAAAATATATGTGAAACAGCGTCGACACCGACTCTATGATAAGTCCGCATGCATGCCATGAAGTGAATGCCTTAGATACGTGAGATAAAACATGCTAAAAGTGTCAACACAATGGTTGAGTGAGTTCATAGAGTTTGGTTAACAAGTAAAGCTTTTAAAGAGCGTTCATGCAACAAGGCAAAGTTTTTGGTCATTTAGAATAGTCCACAAAGCAAAGGCATTGTAAATCCACTCAGTTCCAAGTTCCGCCCATACAAAACTTGCAACCTGTGTGTTCACAACCCACTGCCAAAATATGTCTAGTTTATGTTCAAGCACACGAGGTCAAATGAGTTCCCAAAGCAAAGGCATTGTAAATCCACTCAGTTCCAAGTTCCGCCCATACAAAACTTGCAACCTATGTGTTCACAACCCACTGCCAAAATATGTATGCCTAATAGTTAAGTGTACGATGTCATAATAGTTCACAGTATAACACCACGTATAATAATTCAGGGATGCTCCGAATATTGGAGACTTTGCAATGCTCCAACAAGGGAGACTCCTTTGTCACTCGACCACCTAGGCGAGAATTATTGAGAACGCTCCACCAATAAGGCGAGACTTTAGAACACTCCACCGATATGGCGAGACTTTGCACACTCCACCAATAAGGCGAGAATTATTGAGAACGCTCCACCAATGAGGCGAGACTTTAGAAAACTCCACCGATATGGCGAGACTTTGCACACTCCACCAATAAGGCGAAAATTATTGAGAACGCTCCACCAATGAGGCGAGACTTTAGAACGCTCCACCGATATGGCGAGACTTTATAGTGATGCTACGGTCATGGGAGACTTTAGGTCAAGGTCATAACACGTACGGTTCAATAAGTTCAAACAAGTCATAAGTTTGTATTTAAGTTCAAGAGTTCCGTTCAAAAGTTCGTAGTTAAGTTCAAAGATTTAAGTCGAGTTCAAAAGTTCGAATGTCAAAGAGCTCGAATAATATCAAAAGGTTCAAGATAGTAGAAGCGTTCAAAATCACGTCAAACAAGTTTAAAATATATCAAAAGGGTCCTTTACAGGTTAAAAGAGTTCAACTATATGTCAAAAAGTTCAAATCAAGTCCAAAGTGTTCACTTATATGTTAAAGGGTCCAAAAATCAAGGAAAATGTTTCAACTAATAGCGTTCCTAACATAGTGATCAATTTAGTTCGGGCATAATCTACTTACGCACACATAGAGTGAAACAAAAGATATTTAAGTTCATATAAATGTAAAGTAAAAACAAGTAGTTGAGCATGTATCTCCCCCGAAGAGTTTATAAAACAATTAAACGAGTAAAAGTGGGGCTACGAACTCACCTGATGCAATGATAATGATGACAAAAGTAGACACACTGAAATGAGGTGCGATCTCTATCCGCAACCTAATATGATTGATGTGTTCTAATGTAAGTCATGAAACAATGTCGTGCATGCAAACTCATATGATATCCATACCACTTGTACATTTGAAAATAATGTTGATCGTCGAAATATATGTTTATGACATCTCGTCATATTATAAAATACTTTACAAGTACTTACGTCGAAATGATATCCTACGATAATCATTTAGTGATTTATTATGAAATTATAGTTTTTCGTCGTAAAACAATGTCATTTGACAATTTCATGAAAGTGACTAAACGGCCTCGAAAAGCTAGCCGTAAAATGGTGCACATCGAGTGTTAGGAAACAAACTCAACGGTTTTGGAAAGCTTGTATCATTATCTCAAAGTTTTAGCTTTTAAATTTTCATCATAGAGGTCTCGATCATGGATAAAAACATAGGTGAAGTAGGGTACTTGTATCCAAAATATTGTTTAAGGGTGGTTTTCGGCAAAGTTTATGTGACCGTATTTTACTCGTTACAACTCCGCTTGACGAACGGTTGGACATTTTGGAAATTAAGCTAGGCGAACTTACTTCTACTAGAAGACATCATTTTATTAGAAAAAGTACTCCAAATTAGTTCTCCAATTTTTTTGTTCTCCAAATTTTGTTCTCCAAAATATTTGTTCTCCAAATTTTGTTCTCCAACATATTTGTTCTCCAAATTTTGTTCTCCAACATATTTGTTCTCCAAATTTTTGTCTTAGCTTCATATCAAAGTAAACTTATATATTTTTGATAAATCGACACATTTCATAACGCTTAAGACCCATTTTTGACTCTTAAAAAGTGGACGTAACATGCTGAATTTTCTGGTTTTTATAGTTTTCGTCATCAAACTTAAAAATATCATAACTTCTTCGTTATAACTCCGTTTTAACCCGTTCAAGCGGCCACGTTTTCGTTTTAAAGTATATTTTCTGAATACCTAACCCAAAATATTTTGTAAACTGTCGAAATTTCCAGATTTTCAAAATAAGATCAGACTTCTAAAATAAGTTGTCGAAATGAGTTTTTCTCGCGCAAAACCTATTCTAACCAATTCAAAACAACTCAGAAGCTATTTTAATCCTACCATACACCTTCTTAGGGTGTCATGGGTTCCTAGAAATCACCAAAAGTGATATGTTTCAAGGAGTAATTATAGGATGATAAGTATATATATATAACACTTAAAACAATAAAAGTGGTATAAACATCATTATGTCTTGCATATTTTTCTTAAATATGATGAAATGAACATAAAATGAGTATGAAAGATGAACATGAATATGAGATGCTTACTAGTAACTTGATGAGGTGAAGTGAACAAAGGTTAATCCTAAACACCCTAGGTTTTTATTTCAAAACCTAAACTAAGAGTGTGTCTAGATTGTTAAAAACTTGACTTGAAAATATTTGGTGAACTCCTTCTTGATCCTATGGTGTGGCCGGTTATGAAGAGAAGAGAGGAAGAGAGACTTGATCTTTTCACTTAGTAATTTTTAGTAGTATCTGTTAAATGAAAGTATAATAGGATTATATGTATAATGAAGTAGATATTTTGCAAATTTTATGCATGAGTCATCCCCTTGTGTCGAAAAGGGGGTAATTGCAATTAGTTAATACATTTTTTTTTTATTTAGTATAAATGTATAGAATAGATGTGTATTTGTAAGTTTAGTTTAGTAATTAGGTATATATTTGAACATTTAGGGTAGCGTTAGCTAAAAATAAATTTTAACGGGTCAAAATAAAATATATTGAAGTCATAAAAATGATAAAAATACATTTCTTGCAAAATTTGAGTGAAATAATAATTATCGTGTAGTTTTTAAGAAAACCGTCGTAATTATATAAATATAACAATTTATATACAAAATAAATTTAAAACACCGGGTAAACTCATAATATTATTTTTATAATCTTAATATGAGTATAAAAATATATCGGGATAATTTTTGGAAGTATCGGATCAATTGTTCAAAATAATTAATTACGCGATAGCGTTTATTTAATAAAAATTTTACGTTGAATGAAAAATGCAAAACCATGCATGAACTAATATGATGACGATGATGCTAATGATATGTCGACTAAACCTAGTCTATATGAAATGTCCATGATGATATGTTCATGAATTCGCAGCTAAACCATTAAGGTTACGCGAATTTGATACTCGTAAACCTAGTTTACGAAAAATGATGAAATAGTAAATATGAGCAATGACCGGAAATTGAGAATTGTGACAAAGTTGAAATGTTGCAGTTCCTTTACATAGTACACATTCTCAAAATCCAAATGAGATGTTCTAATGGTGCCTTTCCCAGTGATTCTACCGTCTCCTCCACCAAAAGTCACACTGCCTCCTCCTTCTATGGGTACAAAATCATGCATCTTCTCTTTGTTTCCTGACATGCTCCTGGAACAACCACTATCTACTATGCCAACATCTTTACTCCTCATAGGATGAACCTACAATAACAACAAAAATATATACAAAAAATTAGTATACTATGGAGACTCAAGTCATTACTGACTTGAGACTGCCTTGTGGATCATAAGATTTATGCCAAGTAGATGTATAAGATCCACCATTGTTCTTGGGTTTCCATTGAAAATTAGGTCCCTTTTTAGTCCAAGAACAACCTGCTAAGGGCTTCACAACAGTATTCCTATATCCCCTTCCATCATACATAGAGTCAAAACATTAAGGCCAATAACCATTTTGAAAATATGAACTAGTTGGTTGCATATATGGTCTAGCAACTGATCTTCTCCAACCAGAATTGTGTTTGCTGGTTTTATGAGTTGCTTGTGGAACAAAAGATGGTATATCATTAACATTTTTCCATATTGGTCTAGGTTTCTTTTGACTAGCACATACACCCATTCTTTGCTCATGAAAATTACAATCCTTAATCAAATGAAATTTACTTCCACAAACAAAACATGTCTTCTTTTTAGAAGATTTATTCAAAGTGAAAGATGTCTCATTACATGCAAAAGCATTCAAACCACAAACATTAACAGAATTGTTTTTAACATAATAAAAAGCATTATTTTGCAAAGAATTAAAAGACAAGTCTTAGGAGGAAACTGTCTTGGAAGATGATTCCTCAGCAGCAACTCTAACAGGGTTTGTAGGAGTCTTGGGTGTATGCTTGGGAGAGGTCTTGGGAAGGTCTGACTTTTCATTTGAATCACAACTGGTAGAGGTAGTAGACCCTGGTCGAGGACTTGTCACTGTCACAACAAGAGACAAAGTCAGTAGATGAAGAATCAGGTCGGCAAGTCTCTTGACTTGTTGCCATAAAGATGGTGTGATCCATCGAAGTCAACAGTGATGGAAAGGTCAATGGGCATATGTTCTCCTCTAATAGGTCCAGTACAGATGTAATTCTCCTTCTTTTATATAATTAGCTAATCCTGCTGGAGTAGATTTACGCATATCATTCCTAGCTTCTAAGCCAACATACTTCTTAAAACCTAAACCTATTCCAGAGTTTACAGATTGACTACCATAGAGATATTTAGCTACTTTTTCACCTGACACTAACCATTCTTTATGTCTAGCTACTTCCTCATCTAGTTTCTTTTATAGCACTTGGTTTTCAGAGACTACATCAGCTTTTTCTTTCTCAGTACGTTTTAAATCAATTTTAGTACATTCCAAATCACTTTCTAACACCCTTATTTTTTCATCATAAGCCAGTTGATTCTTTTGAAACCAAATTTTTTGTCTTTCTAATGTTTTTAAAGCCTGTTTATAAGCCTCAACTTCGACATAACATTCATTATATTTAGGTTTCAATTCATCATAGGCTTCTATAAGTTCATTATATCTTTCACTACAACCAAAAACACAATTATGTACCTGAGAGATGCCCATTAAGGCAACTTGATCATGCGATCCTCTCAGAGTACGATGCCGACAATACACCATGCTCGAACCGAAGCTTCATCATTATCGGCTCATGCACCTTCCAGTTGACATGGTCATCGGAGTGACCAAAGCATTGGAGGATCCAGCTTTGGAATTTCCAGGTTCCATATGATTCTGCTGATAGGAATACCTAACCTCATCACTAACCTTCCTATCCTTGCATTCTCTTGAGAAGTGACCCATCTGTCCACAAGTATATCACTTGACTTTCCTTTTGTCAAATCTTGCTGGATCTCTTCCCTGGAAACCAAACTTTCTCCCAGACTTACGCTCAAACCTCTTGATGTCTCGAGAGCATGGCCAGTTGCCACTTCAAGTTCATCTCTTCCATATCAAGTGGATCCACAGTTCAAGGTCCTCAAAATCTAGTTGCTGCTGATTGTCATAATCAGCAACAAAAGAGTGAAGTACATCTTCCAACACACCACCGGATTTAGGTTGAGAATTTGATGGAGTGGTGATGTAGGATGATGATGCCGAGAAACGGGCTTGGAACATAAGTCATCTTATTTGAGGAGGCTCCAATAAATGCCGAGTGATGGAAGTAGATGAACGAAAAGGACTTGACATCGCTCAAGAGTTTTAAGCCTATTGTAGAGATCATCAAAAGTGACCATATCCAACCCACCTTTAGCTTTGAGTGCAATGCTCACTTGCAACCAAGATGGAGATAAAGATCGTAAGAACTTTGAATTTCAGTCCTCATTGTGCGGCTGGCCTTCATCGATTCAATTGACTCAAGATCTTATGGAACCTGTCATATCCCTTGAGGATACCTTCTTCCTCAAAGATTTGGAATTCTTGAAACTGATGTTTTAGCATTGATTTCCTCATTCTCTTTGACTCCTCGTTCCCACCAAACCTAGCCTTGATAGCCATCTAGATATCCTTAGCATCTTGCATGTAGTGAAAGTCACCCATGTGATCATCAGGTATAACCTGAAGAAGAATATTTCTAACTTTGTTCTCTCTCTGAACAGCTAGTATCTCTTCAGCAGTTTTGGGACCAACGATGGTAACAGTACCATCAAGGATCCGTGACATGCCTCTTCAAACTGCATACCCTTCTTCACAACTTCCAAAAGATTCCAATCAATATTGGAAATCCAATTCTGCATCTTCATAGCCCACAAATCATACTCCTCCTTCTTCAGGTATGGGAACTTTGCATTGCTATTTATGAGATTGAGTTGTTGCAAAGATGTGGTGTTTTGATTGGTAGTGACTTCAATTTCATCGTCGACCAGGGCATGGTTAAGGTAGTTCTGGTTGTGTGGGTGTAAAGAAAAGAATATTCTTAGTATCACAGAGACTCTCTCGAGGCTTTGATACCACTTGTTGAACCTTAGACCTTGATAGATCTTTGAGCGCTCGTGGATCGTTAGTAATGCTTATGTAATCACAAACACACTAATAGACAGTCTCTATAACTTGTATTCTAAATCGGAAATCAAACACAAGTAAGAACAATAATAACTAAGAATACTTTGATCCTCTATGGATCTTTTAATAGAACTAAAACTTGTTTTTCAAACTCGTACATCATTCATACTAATGTGTTCCTTTTATAGACAAGGAACCCTAAACCGTTCCCCAAGAAACGTATAAACATAAAACTAAAGAAGATATACATTATCACTTCCTAATAAAGCTCATGCATATCCTAACTAACTATATAAAGCACGGAATATCTATATCCGCAGAAACAAACTACGCGGTTTTACTACTTCCGCAGAATCTCTTCAGCAGAATCCTTGAACTTCAGCAGATTTTTCAGCAGAATTCTTACTTAGTAGAATTACCAACAAATACTGATTACACTAGGATAGAGCTTCTTCAGTAAAAAAAACCCCTAGAAACTTTCTCTCTCTAGGGGCGATTTTTCTGCCACTACCTCCATCACTTTTCCGGTCATGATCATCTTCTTAAACCGCCTATCTACCTTTGGTATACAATTGGTTTATTAAGGTGTGATTTTTTTAGAGGTGGTGTGATGTTCATAACCCTAAACGTGTATCTTTCAATCGGTTCTATCAATCGGTATTATTTATTTAGGGTTTCCAATCGTCTTTATCTGCAGATCATTTTCCATGTATTCTTTGATACTCTATCACCTTTTTAGATCAGGTTTATTCGTGATCGGTTCTAAAGCTGATTATTCACTAGGCTGGTTTTGTTTAAATCGATTTTTATTAGGGTTGTTAGGGTTCTTTGAATCGATTTATCCCTTGATCTATTATCTTTCTTACATGGTTTGATCTGGTGGGTACTTGTGTTTTGTATTGACATATGTTCTTATGGTTCGTTTGGCTATTGGATCTTGTGGCTATGTGTGGTAACCAGTTTTAGGGTTTGTTTGTTGTTTGCTTCTATTCCAGAATCAATTATGGATGTGGGTGTTGAGAGAGTTGTAAGTCGAGTTTTAAGGTAGCCTCGTTCAAAAACCTTTGCCTGCTCTTCACTGTTTGTTATTATTGAATTGTCTTGTTCTGTGATCGCCCTTGCTGGATGTTAGGGTTTGCTAAACCCTAATGTTTGGCTATTTGTTCGTATTACGCTTAGACCTGGAGATGGTGGGTTGTATTCAATATTTTGGTCTGTAATACGTTGTATTGGAAGTTCCTAGCGTTTGCTTAGGATTTTGGTTGGAAACCCCTTTACCGTGGTATTACTTCTTGATGGTAATTCGTATTATTTGGGTTTTCATGTGTGCTGCGAGTTCAGGTTCTAGCTGGCTTGTTTGCTGCGGCTTGGGTTTTTGCAGTGGTTTGTGGCTGTTTTCAGCCGTTTGGGGTGGATTTGGACCTTTGGCCATCAGTCCAGTTGGTAGGGCAGATTCATCCGTGTCGCAGAGTTGTGTTGGTTGGACCCGGATCTTTTGCCATCTTACGTGTTGGCAAGGCAGGTTGGGGATGCGACTTTAGACGTGTGTGCTGTTATTGCAGTTTGGAAGTTGGTGATGCACTCGTGGGTCAAGCAATGAAGAACATTGAAGATAGAGTCGCTCACAATGAAAGTGGTTCTATGAACCTGGTCATCTTACATTCAGATTGTTTGTTTAAATGTAATCGTTTTCTATTATGTTGTTAGCAGTTTAGTGTTTGTTGTTGCGTTTAGCAGTTGTATGTTGCTTTGTTACATTTGTGGAGTCAAATCGCCTATGTAACGGCCTGAGGACATGGGATTCACCTATGTCAATTGTACTTCAAAGTTTTTTGGATATATTTACCGGGGTTTTAAGGATTTTTTTTTGAATGGCAATTGTGGCTACATGGCTCCTAGCTCAGAAGGCGTAGCGAGCCCACACAACCAGGTTGAGTCCAGCCCAGAAGGCAATGACACCCTTCCTTTTACGAACGCGGGAGGAAACCCCTATCGCCCTAGACAAGATTCGAACTTGAGACATTGCCTAGGAGGGTAAAATCTCCATACCGCTAGACCAGAGACCCTTTGGTGGTTTTAAGGCCCTTTTACCCCACCAAAAAAAAAAAAAACCTGATTACAATTGATTACAATATTCGTAGTTTTTATTTTACTCCAAGTTTGAATATGACGCTCATCAGTCTAACTTCATAATTTTAATAAACAAGAATTAGTCAATAACTTTTTGTATTCTCAGATTTACTATTTCAAACTTTAAAAATTTTCCAAAAAAAAAGAAAAAAATAAAGGAAGAAACAATCAACGATTTTGCATGCGAAGGATTGGAAACGTTCCTTCCACAAGACCTGTGCCTTGAAAGTACACCACTTAAAAACTATCACTCACGCTTCAAATCAAAATGCACTTGTGAAACTTATAGACCACAAGCTACCGGTATTTCTATCACAGCGCCAATTATCATCATGTCATCCTTTCATTCACTCATCACCATTTACCTACACAAAATTATAAGCTGTAAACACGTGTACTAAAAGGCCATATGAGGTCAACCCAACTAAACCGAACACTAAAAGGCCATATCAGTTTAGGAAAATGTAAGCGTAGATTAAAAGCATATTTGCCTACTTGGCTACTTAGCTTGTTATTTAATAGGCATTGTTTGTAACTCTTGTAGTCTTCTTCTTATATTGCCTACTAGTTTGCAAGTCTGCACAAACCCACTGTAACAAATAAATGCAAGAAAGTTTCTCTATTTTGGTTACTATTTGTATGTATTTTTTTTATGGCTTTGTTATCATATCATCCATGGTTGCATTTAGGGCTGCAATCAAGCCAAGCTTTTATCAAGCAACTCGAGCTCGAGCTTGAGCTTGACTCGATCAAGCCAAGCTTTTATCAAGCTCAAGCCCAAGCTCAATCCCAATAAATTGGCTCGAAACATATAACAAGCCAAGCTCAAACTTTTTATAGCTTGGCTCGAGATTTTATCAAGCTTTTATCAAGCCTTAGTATATATATCTTTTTATATTAAATTCATATAAGTAATTAAGGCTAATTTGAATATTATTCTAATAATAAGGATTTACTTCATAAAAATTATTTGATATACTCTTGAAGAACTTTTATATGGTAAATAAAGTTGTAATTATTTGTAACAACGATATCTTAGACCAATGATTTTGCTTACTTGTTTTATATCTAAAAATGAATACAAGTTTCTAGTTATGAATTGTGAATATTAATAAACTAAAATATATAGTATTATTATATAACTTTAGCTTTTGTTTATACTTAGTATATCGATGACAACATTAATTAGTACTTTAGCTTATGTTTCATTCTAACATTGGACTTGGTACAAAAATGTTATTGTTGCTTTTATTACTGTTAAATTAATTTAATTTGGTTTTTAAATGTGGGTTTTAGTTTTTATTACTTTATAAATATATATATTTTGATGACTTTGTCTATCAAATACAATATTTTTGTATACATTCAAGCTTTTCAAGCCAAGCTCAAGCTTTGCTCGAAATCTTTTCAAGCCAAGCTCAAGCCTGAATGATTAAAGCTTGACAAGCTTTCAAGCCAAGCTCAAGCCTACTATTTTTGTCTCAAGCCAAGCTCAAGCCTTGTTGAGCTCGAGCTCGGCTTGACTCGATTACACCCCTAGTTGCATTGCATGCATGGTTGTATTATGTGTCTCTTCTAGTTTAGTATATTCTACACTTGGCTTGCGTGCAGTTGTACAAATTTACCAAGAACCTTAGGGGGTGTTTGGTTGGGGCAATTTGAAGGATATTGGAGGCATTTGCATTTTAATTCCCTTCAAATGTCCTGTTTGGTAACTCAAATGGGGGCATTTGAAGTAATTTACAATTTCTCGAATTGCCAAAATGGAGAGAATTAGAATGCCTCCAAAAAGTGAGAAATTTCAATTTACTTGAAAAAAAATTTATAAACTTTTTTTCTTATTGTTTTTTTATAAACTTTTAAATAGAATATTTATGAATTTTTTTTATAAAATTTTTTTATAAATTTTTTATAAACTTTTTTTATAGATTTTTTATAAACTTTTTTTTAAATTTTTTATAAACATTTTTTTTAATAAATTTTTTATAAATTTCTTATAAATTTTTTATAAACTTTTATAATTTTTTTTATAAATTTCTTATAAATTTTTTATAAACTTTTTTTTATAAACTTTTTTATAAACTTTTATAAATTTTTTATAAACTTTTTTTATAATTTTTTTATAAATTTCTTATAAATTTTTTATAAACTTTTTAATAAATTTTTTATAAACTTTTTTCATAAATTTTTTATAAACTTTTTTTATAAACTTTTTTATAAATTTTTTATAAACTTTTTTTATAATTTTTTTTTATAAACTTGTAACTTGAATATTTATGAAATTTATATTAAAAAAATAAAAAATATATTTATAAATTTCTGTCAACCAAACACGCGAAGGTATTTTAAATTCCGGAATTTTAAATTCTCAAGAATTTAAATTTTATAGAATTTAAAATTCCGGAATTTCAAATTACCCCAACCAAACGCCCCCTTAGATTGATGCTAAAGGGTTTGTCGCCCCCCAACCGACCGAAGGAACAACCGCATCTCTCCCCTTAGCTCAACCGAAGGCAACCGCGTTGTCCCCCAAACACAATGAATTTTCAGTTGGCTAGCCGACCAAAAGATTTGGCACATTTCCCCCCAAAAATGTGAAAGTTGGGTGATATATATATATATAACCTCACTTTCTTCTCTATAAACTCCTGTTTATCTTTTTATTTTTATCATACTTCTCTATAAAAAAATTATAGATTGTGTGCTTTCATATACCAACTATGAAATCAAAGCTTGTGTTGAGAAACTAATTGAGGAGGATATCGTTTGTCAGCAAGCAATTATCGACTTAGCCATGCAATTTGACAAAGTAATCACAACTAAAGATGATCGGTGGAAAGCATACGAGAAATGCAATGTCATTCCGTAAGAAAATCGTGCTTTCATTGACACTTTTTTAAAAGAAGAATCTTGAAAAGATTACGAGATGCATATTGCTTTGTTTAGAAATGCGACAAAAATACAAGATCAAATCAATATTGCATTTATAGGCTACATGTAAAATACAAATATGACAGTTGCATTTTAGTTCTCGTATTATTTTTTAAATTTAGAATTGTAATTTGTATTTTTATTTATATGAATGAAAATTTGTTGTGTGATTTCCTACGTGTACATTTATGCAACGGATACACATAATTACCCTAACGGATTTCTCCGTATAAATACTCCTTACCCTCATTCTTTTTCACGCACAACTTGTTTTTAAACTCTCCCACTTTTTAAACTCCACCCATTACCATCTCAAAAACTAAGGCTATTGAACCAAATGATATGAGACTAACTATCCTTATGCAACTACCGGAAGAACTTGATGGTCGAGTTTGTAGTTGTAGGCCTGAAATAATCAGGGTGGGTTCATTGTTAGATTATCCACTTATTGACTACGGTCTACACACTCTTGAAAGGATGACTGGAGCCGTGGTCAGAGAAGCAATAATTCATTAACTACAGAGAAATTTAATAAAGCTTGAAGCATGTTTAGTTTTCTATTTCGTACGCTTACGTTTTTAATTATTTATGTAACGCTTTTAATTTATAAATAAAAGTTTTAGTTTTTAATTAAAAAAAATAGATACGGTCGCCATTGCAATCACAATTAGCAAATTATGGTTAGACTGTGGTATTGAAAAAAGAAAGGTGGGTTAGCAATGATATGCAAAGATGACCATAAAAAAGTGTGATCATCACCATTAGCATTAGCCATGCTGCAAGTTCATCAAACAATTGCAAAAATGTGGCTCTAACATATATTTTCTTTTTTATTTGGTTGTTTAATGTTTCAACTTTCCATTCGAAACAACTAAATTATGTGATTTTTATATGAGGCAGATCTGAATCCGAATAGATCCGACCCGATTAGACTCGAACCGAATAATCCGATACCTTAATTGGGTCAAGTTCATGTATGTTTTTTAGCCTCAACGCGGCTTGACCCGAACCTGTCCAACACGGCCCGATTAAGATCCCAACACATACCCGTCAAATTCTGCAAACCACATGTGAACATGACTTTCAAAAATGTATTACTCTTGCATTCATGCAAAACTCAAAGTGAATGTTGACGTAAAATAAAATCTTTCCAAAAATAATTTAATTTAAGGAAGCCTGAGATAATATGTTGACTAAAAAAAACTCAACTGAGTACATCATATAATGTTTCTAAATTGGTTTGTCAATTAGTTTGATTTATATATCATCATATCTTTTCAAATATATCAAGAAACTTTAATAAGTACGATATATATACACATACGAGCATACGAATGTGTTTGGTTGATTTCTTACAAGTTACGATCTTCAAACCTATAAAGATATTAAAATATTGGTATATTTTATTTTTTATTTTATTTTTTTGGTGCAAAAGTAAATTTAAGATATTAAAATATTGGTATATATACATGGAGATGTAAGAGCATATGCCGGCACATTAATTCATGATAAGTTGTCTATCTTAACTTAATGGCCATGTGTTTTTTTATAACCAAAGGGCAACAGATTGAGGTCATGACTCAAAAGAGTTCCATTTGCAATCACTCACATTCAACATTACAATATAATGGATTGATGAGTTTGTTGTGATTATAACATCCACTAAAAATACATATCATATTCATAGCATGACATCATGTACACACAAACATCTAAGATACTACTACAACTAATTCTTTGTCGAATGGCAATTTTAAATGAAATCTTAACATTTGTAGATGATTACTTCTGTTTTGTAGATGAATACAGCCTTGTAACGTGTGGCAGAAGTTTCATAAACATTTTTGTAGTACTTTTTCCACAACTTTTTAGAAAGGATTGTCAATTTACTTTCTTTGACCCAATTTGTCATCTTTTAAAGACCATTTTCCAAACAGGTGTATACAGCGATGTAAATGAACTGGACGAACACGAATGGAATTTTGTCTATGTTCGTTCGTTTAATTTTAATCGGACAAATAAACGGATACGAACGCTTATACGAAGGAATTTTTTTATTCATGTTCGTATATTAAGAATAGGAGTTTTTCTTACATACCAAACTTTTCTTACATACCACGGGATTAATCTCATCAATTAGATCTAATAAAAATGGAGGGTGGAGATTGATCCCTTAGTATGTAAAGAAGTTTTTGTCCTCAAATGATCTTAAATCTAAGAATAGTAGTTTTTCATGTTCGTTTTTATTCGTTCATTAAAACACTAAACGGACATAAACGATCGAAAATAAATGAACATACAAACAAAAATAAACTATATTAAATTATGTACAAGAGTTGAGATCCATATAGAACTCATATTTGTCATATAACCAATGAACCAATCATAGCCATTTATTTTTTTATCTAATTAATAAAAAATCATTTTTCACATTTTTTTTAAAACAACATATCTTGCAAACGGTAAATCTTTCAAGCTACAAAAAATACACCATCATGACGAGAATTTAACTTATCTTTCTATAGATATGCATTGTTATATACCTTCGACGAATTTTTTTTTTTTTAAATTTCGCCCAGAAAAATCACATGTGATTTTTAAAAATCATATGTGATTCGTAAAAATTAAATCACATATGATTTTAACAAATCGTGTGTGATTTTTACAAATCACATGTGATTTTTCTGGACGAATTTTTAAAAAAAAAAATTCGTCGAAAGTATATAACAATGCATATCTATAGAAAGATAATTTAATTCTCGTCGAGATGGTATGATTTTTTTTGCGTAACGATTAACGGTTTGTGAGATATTTAATTTTTTAAAAAAAAAGGGTGAATATATTTTAATAAAAGAAATGAGTGGCTAGAATTGGTTCATTGGTTATATGACAAATATGAGTTATATATTGAACTTTATATTCTTTTATAAGTGTTGTTTTGTTAACCAATTTTAAAATTATACAATTAAAAGATATGATATAGGGACATTAAAAAAAAATAAACATAAATGAACATTAACAAACACATAATCGGACGTTCACGAATATAAATAAACGGACACAACTTTTTTTCATGTTCGTTCGTTTAACTAAACAAACGTTAAATATTATTCATGTTCGTTCATTTAGAAAATAAACGAACATAAATGAACTTTTTACTGAACGGTTCATGAAATGTTTACTGAACGTTCAGTTCATTTACAGCCTTAGGTGTATTCATAAGATACATACCACAATGTAATTCGTCTTGGTTTTATAGTTCACATTACACTATTACACAAACTAGTTTATCCTGTTGCCCCGGTTTTGGGCATAGGGTTCAATTTTAGAGGGGCACCGAGTTTTGATAGTTCAATCGTATAAATTACTCCCTTCGTCTCAAATTGGTTGTTTGGTGAAAATAGTAGTAGCGACAAGTAATAGCAGTAAGCAGTAGCAGAAAACCGTAGCGATTTGCTTTGATGAATTGTTTGGTAACATAGTTATATGTTTGTAAGTATTAAGTGTAAGCACTAGTTGCTGGTAAATTCTTCTTCAACTAGCATTTTGGTTTGAAGATTTTAAAAAAATTAGGATTGCTAGTTGCTTGTTGCCAAACAAAAATTCTGTACAAAATGATGGTCGCTAATTGATTTAAAACACTCCATAACACTCGTTGTCAAATATATAGTAAATGTCCACTTTTATATTTAACAAAGCTTAAAAAGATAGGCCTTTTATAATATTAAATAATAAAATTTCATTCTCACCAACTTAAAATTTTGATTAATTGTAAATGAAAGTAAATATTAATACTGGGACAACAAAAAATTATATTTCATGAATTGAGAAATTTTCAAATGATTACTCTTATTTTGGTACTTACCAAGGGACAAATTCTCACCATCCATCTAGTTTAATCTAATGGTGGTGATAAACCTAAGATTTAATATGAAACCTAAGTCCATGTTTTTTTCCTCCTTTTTCCTTGTCTTTTTATCTTTCTTATTTATTAACATTTTTTTTGTTTTTTCTTTTTCTTTTGAATTCACGTTTTTATTAAAAATAATTTTTTTTTTTTTTTTTTTTTCGCTTTCATACGTTTTTATCTGTATTCATACGTTTTCGTTCGTTTTTTTACGTTTTCGTCTGTGTTCATATGTTTTTGTCCTTTTTTTTACGTTTTCGTCTGATTTCAAACGTTTGCGTCTGCTTTCATCCGTTTTTGTACGTTTTCTGATGTTTTTGTACATTTTCATACGTTTTCGTCTGTTTTTAGACGTTTTTGTCCGTTTTCGTTCGTTTTTACGTTTTCGTCCATTTTTAGACATTTTCGTCTGTTTTCAGACGGTTTCATCCGTTTTTATACGTTTTGCCCGTTTTCAACTGTTTTCTTACGTTTTCATTTGTTTTCATACGTTTTTGTCCATTTTCTTACGTTTTCGTCCGTTTTCTTTCGTTTCCGTCCATTTTCTTACGTTTTCGTCCGTTTTCTTTCGTTTTCGTCCGTTTTCTTTCGTTTTCGTCCATTTTACATACATTTTCAGACGTGTTATACGTTTTCGTCTGTTTTCTTACACTTTCGTCCGTTTTCTTACGTTTTAGGCCATTTTCATACGTTTTTTTTCTGTTTTTTAGCTTTTCATGTATTTTCATCCGTTTTTAGACGTTTTCGTCTATATTTTTACGTTTTCATGTATTTTCGTCCGTTTTTATACGTTTTCGTCCGTTTTCATACGTTGTCATCTTTTTTTTTACGTTTTCATCCATTTTTAGACGTTTTCGTCTGTTTTCAGACGTTTTCATCCGTTTTTATACATTTTCGTCCGTTTTCATACATTTTCATCCATTTTTATACGTTTTTGTCCGTTTTCAGACGTTTTTGTCCGTGTTCATACGCTTTTATACGTTTTTTATTCGATTTAATACGTTTTTATCCGTTTTCAGACGTTTTCGTTTTGATATTTGTAAGTGACACTTATTTATCTCTTGTGGTATAACATTGTAAGGAAGATGAAAAGTATTACATTCTTCATCATGTATGTGTTATCAGTTGTGATACTCAACTAAGAATGTGATGGGTATGTTTTTGAAAATGTTTAGGAAGATTTTTGTGTTTTATGATATTATGAAATATTAGAAAAGTTGTTCAACTGAAAACAAGAGATGTTATGATATTTTTGTTAGACTTGTGGTGGATTTTTCTATTTAATGGATACATTGTGCATGTTTCGATAGGTTTTATAGCGGGATTTGAAAATAAGTTATGGCTGAAGATAGCATACATCTTCATAAACAAACTGAGGAAGCTCAAACACTTGTGATATCACAGGTGATATCACCTCATTTGTGATATCACACGTGATATCATGTTTGATAACACCGTTGATATCACCTGTGATATCATGTGTGATATTACCGGTGATAGCATGTGTGATATCATAGTTTATATCACTTGTGATATCACCAGGTATATCACTTGTGATATCACAGGTCTTTGAACTTACTCAGTTTGTTTATAAAGATGTGTATTTTCTTCAACCATAACTTCTTTAGTTTGCTGATTCAACCATAGATATTTTTAAATTCCGCTATAAAACCTATCGAAACATGCATAATGTATCCATTAAATAGAAAAATTCACCACAAGTCTAACAAAAGTTTCATAACATCTCTTGTTTTTAGCTAAACACCTTTTCTAATATTTCATATTATCATAAAACACAAAAATCTTCCTAAATATTTTCAAAAACACAAATAAGAAAAATGAACAGAATCATCACAGTAATATAATAAGTGATGTTTATTTTCATTTCTTTCATATATACTTGGTAAAATACTAAATTCTTATCACATTTGGTATGAATTTAATATTTCACATTCTTAGTTGAGTATTACAACTGATAACACATATATGATAAAGAGTGTAATACTCTTCATTTTTCTTACAGTGTTATATCACAAGAGATAAATAAGTGTCACTTAAAAATATCAAAATGAATAAAAAGGAAGCAAACTATGAAAATAGAGACTTGACATATTCTCAAAATCAAACAAGTGTTGCATTAAACTAGTATTTTTTTTGAACAAAATAAGAATTCACCTAAAGAGACTTTAACTCTTTTATTTCTACGAAGAGTATAATATCACAAGTGATAGATAACATTGGTTGCATTAAAAAAATATGCGTTTGTCCATTGCGATGAAAGGCATAAAAACTATCTTGTAACTGAAAATTATAAAAATATTAGAAAACACATAGGTGATAATATATAAAAATATACAAAGCAATGAAATATCCCAGATGATATTAAAGGTTAAAAAACATACATGTTTGTTTATGAAATGTCACAAGTGATATTAGACATTAACTTTTTTATAATAAAATATCATAATTGATATTAGACATGTAATATAATAAAGTTTAATAATAAACATGAAAACACATGAAAATAGACAAAAACGTATACAAACTACAAAAAGTGGACGAAAACGTATAAAAATGGACAAAACGTATAAAAACAATTGAAAATCGTATAAAAACGAATGAAAAGCGTATAAAAACGTATGAAAACGGGAAAAAAAGTCTGAAAACGGACGAAAATATAAAAACGGATTAAAATGGACGAAAACGTATGAAAACGGACGAAATCGTCTGAAAACAGACGAAAGCGTCTAAAAATGGACGAAAACGTAAAAAACGGACGAAATCGTATATAAACCTATGAAAACCGATGAAAACGTAAGAAAACGGATAAAAACGTAAGAAAACACTCGAAAACGTATTAAAACGGACGAAAACGTAAGAAAACAGACGAAAATGTATGAAAACGGATGAAAATGAACGAAAACATAGGAAAACGGACGGAAATGTAAAAAAACAGGCGAAAATGGACAAAAACGTAAGAAAACGGACGAAAACGTATGAAAACATAGGAAAACGGACGAAAACGTAAGAAAACGGACAAAAACGTAAGAAAACAGAAGAAAAGGTAAGAAACAAGACGAAAACGTAAGAAAACGAACAAAAACATAAGAAAACAGACAAAAACGTATG
Source organism: Chrysanthemum makinoi (assembly GCA_910596185.1). NCBI lineage: Eukaryota > Viridiplantae > Streptophyta > Magnoliopsida > Asterales > Asteraceae > Chrysanthemum > Chrysanthemum makinoi. The sequence continues at coordinate 181,247,303 of OU343225.1, forward strand.
AAAATGTAAGAAAACGGACGAAAACGTATGTAAACGGACAAAAACGGAAGAAAACGTAAGAAAACAGACGAAAACGTAACAAGACTGACGAAAACGTAACAAAACGGAAGAAAACGAAAGAAAACAGATGAAAACGTAAGAAAACGGACGAAAACGTATGAAAACGGACGAAAACATAAAAAAACAGACGAAAACGTAAGAGAACGGACGAAAACGTATGAAAATGGATGAAAACGTATAAAAAGCGGAAAAAACAGACAAAAACTGACGAAAAAAAAAAAAAAAAAAATGATTAAAGAAATACAAATAATGAGAAAATAAATAAGAAAGATAAAAAGAAAAGAAAAAGACAAGAAAAAAACATGGACTTAGGTTTAGACATATAAATCTTAGGTTAATTACTACCATTAGATCAAACTAGATGGAAGGTGGGGATTTATCCCTTAGTATGCAAGGATTTTTGAGTATGCAAAATAAAGTGCCTCTTCATGAATTATGACAGAGTGATTAGTACATAAAAGGTTTCCTTCCATCCCAAGTTCTAAATCCAGTAATATAAATCCAAGTCTGGGCCCCGTTAGCCCAAGTTCTACATCCAGTAACATAAACGTATATTTGTTTTTTGCGCAAGCTACATGAACATGTAGTATTAACGGTTTGTTTGTTTTTTTGTTTTTTTTTTTTTTTTTTTCACACATATAGCTTGTCTTTATCTATCTTCACTAAGAACCAATTTATCTGTTTTATTTTATTTTCTTTGATATTTTGTTTATTTAGATTAATTACACTAAAAACATAATCAGCGGATTTAAAACGTAAGTGACAACCTTAAAAACTGCTAGACATTGTATGATCTCTTCGCTCTCTGCGAACGACTCGGTCTTGCCAACTAACTATATTATGCCGATTGAGTACACTGCTCGTAAGTGTTTATGATAGTTAAAAAGATTCGATACACAATATAAATTTAAAAGTTGATCGTAAACGCACATCAATTAGTAATAAAGTTCTATATCGAAGAATATTGTAAAAACATAGAGATCCCGTAAATCTAAAATTTAGCCACTAGTTTAGTTATTTGATTAATAAAACAGAAAAAATGTTAATTGTAAGGAGAATATTATGGGTCTCTATTTTTCAGTTTCATTACACCGTAAATGTGACAATCAGTTTGAGAATTTTAGTTTTGTAGTAACTTAGAGTTAAGTATAGAAAAAGGGCACAAATGGAATCACGATTAGATAAATATGACGCTAAAATGAAAGGAAGTGATATGCACAATACAATAAATGATGTGCACACCATAAAATCACACTTATAATGGAAAAGTTTATATACACCTCTTTAGGAAGGACTGGAAATTTGTAAATTCAGTAAAATATTATAGCTTAAATGGGCCTGGGTTCAAAAAGTAAAATATTATAGCTTAAATGGGCCTGGGACTGGGCCATTTTAGGTGTTAGGACTATATAGCACAAGTTCACAACATTTTAATCGATTATGTTATTGGGTTTTTGATTTATTCGATTCAATTAATTTGATTACGTATTTTTATTGGATAAAACTAGAAACTGAATCGAATCGAATTCGAGTTGGATTAAACCGAACAAAAAACTGAATTTAAAATTTGGTTTGGTTTCCTGATTGATCTGAATTACATGATTTATATTTTTCTTTTTCATTTAATTTTATAGTTTTTTAGAAAAAATAATTTCAAGCTTAAAATTTTATATTTATACTAGGAAATTGTTTTTATTGATCTCTGTATGTATATAAAATATATTCATGTGAAATCGGTTTTTGGTTTGGTTCGATTTACATTTTACCAAAATCATATTCAAACCGAAAATCAAAATTTTAAGTTGATTCAGTTCAGTTTTGACAAATTCAATTCGATTTTATTCGGTTTGGTTCAATTTCGGTATTTGATTGTTGTGGATATATTACCCGATTAGTGAGCACACCAAATTAATTGAGTATAAGCATTCTTAATATTCTATATTTCCATATATTTACAAGCACAAGATACATATAAGAAGATCATATCACCATTGTAGGATCAAAAAGCTTCCGTTACAAACAAACACTTCCACTCAAGAAAGAAAGACCCCGTACTTTAACACTTTAATAACAGATATATCTACTTATCTAGTTTTACCAACACAAACATATTAAACTTTATACATAAACTTCATATTTGATATTTCACAATGAAAAAACATGTGAAACAAAGGCAACGTGAGCCTCGTTTATCATGATGACTTTGACATGCTATAGACAATACCTCCTCCTCTTGTTAGGCAGTGTTCGTAGGGAGTATTCGGGTGAGATTGACCCCTTTTCTATAACAGCCGTAAGAGCTTCACGAATAGAAGTAACTAGATCTTCATTTGCTGTGAAATCAAAAATTATTTTAACATGGTCTCCTAGATATGACAGTTGTGCCTTTTCCATGTGGACTTTGAGGTCAACTAGGGCTTTTCTTACATCTGTAAGGAGCTCTGGCCGGTGCTTGCAACAGAAAGACGCGTGAAAAATCAAACTTCCATTGACTGAAAGTTGGTCAAGCTTTTCAATTTTTATATCATCGACGTCTTCTGGCATGAGTAAACCTGTGCTAGCTTGTGTTGCATTTACTTTCAGTTGTTTTATTTGGCGGATAACTTCGGCGAGTAATGTGGCTTTGTCCATCTGTTATAATTAACCCAAAATCTTAGTTTAACTTCAATTTTAAATGTAATATACACTTATGATTTCGTATTGAGTGCCCTAATTTTCAACCTTTTAAATTGAGTGTACCATGACTTTTTCAGTTCCAAAAGTGATAGTTTTGACCACAAAAAGTCAAGGTACTGCTCATTTACTTGGGATTAGATGGAGTTATTTAAATATTATTATCACATAATCATGGCATGAATCAGTACCTAGAGTTCGTTATGTTCTCCAGATCAAGGCATAGATATAGCGGTTCATAGTAGAGTTTTGTTACAAAACAAATAAGCTATATGTTTTCTATGTTTCTACAACTCTACAAGTATAAAAACAGATGTAACATATAAAAAATGTGAGCTATTCACGAAAACTTAATTTCCAAAAGTTGCTTCTTTGATTTATTTAACCTCTTTTAAATATACATAACAAACCAAAGTTGTTAACTAACTAATTATGGAAAAATTGACCTTATAATTTATTGAAATAATTGTACAATTACAACTATACAAGATTATATGTCGTTGACATTTAAATATTATAACCTATGAAATGCCACCCTGCCCATAAGTGTCACACTGTCATGTGATGACATTTACTAACAACATTTGATAATAATAAAAAAATAATTTCTAAGAGTCTTGCCATCATTTAAAAAATGAGATCAACATCAATTTCCAACATTTAAATATCATATCAACTTTTGGTGGTTACCAAACGTGATTTTCTATTGCATTAGTTTTATATATCCTTCAGAAAATTGCAAAACTTGATTTGATAAGTATTTAGGAAAAGAAAATCAAGAATAGCAACTTCACGGAGGTAGACAGACACTTACAGAAAACAAGTTGCAATATCACAAAGATAGTAATAGGTAACACAGACAGATTTTGATAGTCTTGCAAACATTTACTGAGATCAACATCAATCTCAAATTGACATACAAAAAACAAAAGATAACTTCGGCCGCCATCAAAAGTTTGATGTGATTTGAAAACGACACAATTATAAGCAATGGAGCAAGTAATGAGGATGACAAGAACATTGAAAGTGATATACAAGTTCCATTTATCAAAAGAAGCAAGCAAACTCTTGATTTTTAGCTGTGATGCTAGATTCGATGACTTAGGAATATTTACTAAAAGTCAACAATTGATCCCCCCATGGCTGTTAAAGTGTGGGAGTCATGATTATATAAAGAAGGCTGACTTTAACCTTTTGGTGACTATAACCTCTATGCAAACCAAAATGTCCAATATAACTAAATAGCATATCATAATACGTGTTTCATTAAACTGCCATATTAAACTGAACATCTATTAGAGATGTCAAGGTGTAGCACACTGTAACCAAATCAAACATCATTACCCAACTTAGATTACAAGTTTTATCTATTTGTGTAGTAGCAGTACTATCCTCTTCCAAAACTAGAAATAACATTTTGAAACCGCATTCATAGAGATTAGAATAAAGGATTTGACTGCAAAGATTAAAACATGTCTCAATAAGAGGGTGTCTAGCTTTTGATTTTTGAAGGTGATTATCATATTATTGGGTTTCATGTATCGGTTTCTAGTGTTTGAGTATCGTTAAAGTGATTGTGTTTAACACGGGCCAAATGATCATTTCTGGAAGTCAACTTAGGAGTAGTTGCAACAGAAATTATTCTGGTTATCCTATTATCCAAGGTATATTTACTTGAATCGAATCCTTAGGTAATTAGAATTCACCAAACTCCGCCAATTATCTCAAATTCTCGTTATCACAAATTCAAACTACAAACGTACATCCAAACAATATCTTCTCTAACCATAGTTTTGATCAATATTTACTATGAACCACAGATTGTATAGGTAAATCATATAATTGCACATAAAGATTCACATTCATGATCAAGTTATACAATCAACTAAAGGGTAGTATAGAAGGATACCTTATCGTTGCATGGTACAAGACCTCGAAGAGTATCAAGATGAGCATTAATCCTTTCTCTTCTCCTTCTCTCAGCCTCACTATGACTCTTCAAAGCAGCCACAGCTTTCTCATCAGATATTGATCCTGTTTTCTTTCCAAGCACTTTACTTTGACCCTTGACAAGCTCACTTTTTTCGTTATCCAAAACCAAAGATTCACAAGACTTCATAAACAAACCATCAACATTTCCATAGTCCTCATTAAACGCACTTGAGTTCATCAAAGATCCATCAAATCCATTTGGTCCCAAGTTTGAGAACCCTGGATTAGTCCAACCATAAAATTCCATTCTTTAAAATACCTTACTTTAAAGCTATATGTATATATATATATATATATATATTTTTATAAGTGTATGTGTGTAATATTGTGTGCAATAAAAGTAAAACTACGCGAAACTAAGGGTCGACACCAGGAGGACGAATGGTGTTTGCAAACCAAAAAGAAACCATACGAAGTGGGAATCTGAAGAGTTTAACGAAAACTATAGAAGATGATGAATTTGTGATCATATTTTTGTCCATGAGAGGGTAAAAGATAAGAGGGTTTTGTTATAAACAAAAGTTTTTATAGGGAGAACATCCACATTTTCTTCTTAATAGTCTTGAATTCCAGCATTTCGATGAGTTGAATAAAGATTCAGTTGCTTGAATCGATAATGAATATAGAAAAAAGTGGTGTGTGACAAATGGGACAAGATTTTGTTTAAGAAAGATACATGGATGTGAAGGACACAACTAGCTTCTTTCTTGTTGTATATATATAATGACTAAACATTTAGTCGACAACTGCTTATTGCCACTTAGGCAGCCTAGGCCATTATTGAATAAATAAAAAAGAAACAGAAAGTCTACTCCAAAAACAATAGAATTATTCAAAGTCAAAAACTAAAGAAATTTTACAGGTTGACAAGCGGACATATAAGCATGTTGAAGATCTATGTATGCAATTTTTATTTATTTTCATATCTCGGTAAATAATACTAATGTAAAATTTTCACCAAAAATATAGTACTAATGTAAACTATTACGGAGTATCTGTTAGTCCTTTTGTTTAATTGTAATTTAATCCAAAATTACGTTTCTTTCTGGGCGTTGTTTATAGTGAGTTCAATGACGAATATTGAGTACATATTACTAGTCGAAAATTTGATTTCGAATTTTTGTTTTTCATTTCGGTCTTATATGGTGTTGTATCATGCACACCTTAGTTAGAGATATAAGGTAAGGATGTTACACAAACTTCTACGGCCACGATTTCGTTTGTTTATATGAAACCACTGTTTGCTTTCGATAATATTTTATCAATTTGTAAACATAGTAATTATGCATTCAACCCATTCTCCTGGAAGTATTATTAACTATTTCGTTGACTGCGAGAAAGAGAAGCCAAAGCCATCGAGGTTGGTTTTCTTACTTAAAATGCTTATTTGGTGGCGATCACAACCTGGTGTAGGTAATAAAAATATAATGTAATGTTTTCGTTAGTGGAAGATTAGTCGCAGATCATGTCACAACTGTCTAATAAAATGTAAGGACCATCCAAAACTTTACAAAACATGTCGAACAAATTTTCATTGTTAACTTATTATCATTATTAGTTAACTATCAAATCATAGCATTTGGAATAATAAATTTGTTAACTTTTTTACCATGGTTAATATGATTTGTTGTTTTTCTAATAGCTAAACAAACAATTGATGGTTGAAACTTATATTTCGATTGTAAATGGTAGTAATAACTTAACTATTATTGTACTTTTATAGGAGTGGGTAGTATAATTGATACACATTTACCTCTGAATTGGTAAACCAATACAAAAAAAGTTGAGTTCACAAATATTTTTTAGATAAAAGGAAGAGTATAATGCAGAAATCGTTCTTGTGGTTTGCCAAGATTGCATGAATCGTTCTTGGTCTTCCATAATTGTAGGCGGTTTCTTTGTGGGGAGGCCTTGGATCATTTTAGTCTCTAGCTTTAACGGCCGTTAAGTGGATTCCGTTAACAATTACACGTTAGCCCCTTTTGGCTAACGACCGTTGCAACATCCATCCTTTAAACTAACGACCATTTATAATTTAATATTTTTGATTTATTTAAAGTTTTTTTTATTGTTTATATTAATTTTTATAAAAAAGTATACATTTTTATATAAGTTTGTATGCGTTTTTATATAAGTTTTGTATACATTTTTATACACGTTCTTATATATGTTATTGTATACATTTTTATATGTTATTATATACGTATTTATATAAATGTTTTTTTTAAATGTTATTGTATACATTTTTATATGTTTTTTTATATGTTATTTATATACGTATATAATGTTATTATATACATTTTTATACACGTTCTTAATGTTTTTTTTTTTTTTAAATTTATGCACGTTCTTATGTTTTTTATAAGTTTATATACGTGTTTTATATAAGAACGTATATAAGAACGTCTATAAAAAACTTAAAAACCTTTATGTACGTGTTTATACAAGTTTTTTATAGACGTTCATATATACGTTTTTCTCAATTTTTATTTTATATATGTTTTTATAGACGTTCTTATATAAGAACGTCTATAATAAACGTATATGTTTTTATAAATACGTATATAAAAACGCATATAAAAGCTTATAAAAAAATATATAGAAAGTATCTACAACTATATATATAAACGTATATAAAAACTTATTAAAAAATATTTACAAAGTATATAAGAACATAGATAAAAAGTAAAAAAAAATGATGTATACAAAAACATATATAAGAACGTGTATAAAAAAGTATATAAAAACATATATATAAAAACGTATAAGAACGTGTATAAAAATGTATACAAAACTTATATAAAAATTTATATTTTTTTATAAAAATTAATATAAAAAATCAAAAAACTTTAAATAAATCGAAAATATTAAATTTTAAATAGTCGTTAGTTTAAAGGATGGATGCTGCAACGGTCGTTAGCCAAAAGGGGTTAACGTTTAATTGTTAACAGAATCCACTTAATGCCCGTTAAAGTCAGGGACTAAAATAATCCAAAGGTTTCCTCACAGGGAGGCCGCCTGCAATTATGAAAGACCAGGGACAATTCATGCAATCTTGACAAACTACAGGAACGATTTCTGCATTTTAATCTAAAAGGAATTTAATATATTAAGTCAAACTATGTAAAAAGCATTCCAGAACGGCAATTTAAACCTTGTTATACGTCAAATGCAGGATCAAGTAATATCAAAGACAAATGTTCCATCTAATAGTCCTACTAACGTGGCACGTCTCAATTTTACACGAGGAGGCAAATATTTTACTCTCTCACACGTCTCAGTTAACTATCAATCAATTACCATAGTTTTTATTATTACAAATAATGTCAAAAATGTTATTTATATTTTTCGATCTTCATATATTTTAATAATCACAAAATGTAAAAACACGCTAAGTAAAAATATACGTGAAGAAATTATAAATCGTAAAAGTTTATTTCGACACAATATCACTTAAGGTATAAACAATCAATATATCAAACTTGTTAAGTGATCAAAGAAATATTATTGTCTTTAAAGCTCACATTTTTATAAATATGACAAAACTTTTTAACAAAAATAAATTATACAAATTAGTTTTGTATTTATAAAAAAATGTTTTAATAAGAAAAACATTCAAAATTTGGCTTTTCCCACCCCAAAAGATAGCACCTTCACCAGAAAAATATTTCATCACAACAGGAAAAAATCAGGAGCGTCTTATGGATAGTCCCTTATAGGGGGCGATCCCTTATATATAAGGAACCGCCCAAGTTCACAGGATTTTCCCCGCTCCTCTTGCAGCCTATAAATACAGAACTATTTCCAACAAATCTCTCAACCTTTTTGCACACAACTTTCTGTTCTCTCTCATTCTCTTCTTCTACCTTCTTTGATCACATTAACTTGTTAATATTTGTTTATAAGTGATCACATTATTTCTTCCATCAAAGTGCAAAGAAAAGAACGCTCATATTCGCCAAGAAACGAAGTGTTGTAGAATAAGCATTACAAACGTAATATTTGTTACGATTCTCTTCTTGATATATATTCTCTTAATCTCCATTCTTGTATATTGGTAGATCCGACTTGTGTGTAAGTCGTGAATCGTTGTGTAAGTATAGATCCGGACGTTGTGCAAGTCCGTGAAGTGTTGTGCATAGATCCAGACAGTGTGTAAGTCCGTGAAGTGTTGTGGATAGAAATTCGGATGGTGTGTAAGTTCGTGAAGTGTTGTGGATAGAAATCCGGACGGTGTGTAAGTCCGTGAAGTGCTGTGTGTAGTGTTGTGTAGATTGGTTCTAGCTAAGATTAGAACTCGACATTTAGCTTAGTGTCGAAAATTGGTGTAAGCGACGTTGAGTGGTTTTCTCCGCCTGAAGGGAGTTTGTTGACATAGTGATTGTGAACTCTCGAGTGTGATACTCGGGGAATGGAGTAGGACGAAGATAGAGCTTCGTAGTCGAACCACAATAAATCTTTGCATATTGGTTTGATCGTTCTATCTCTTTACTATCTTTACATTCATACTTCATTTGTTGTGAATATTTATTGTGTTCATATATTGTTGATTGGTATTACATAACTTTGAATAAAAAAGATTTTTAAAATGAACAAATTTGTTTTAAAACGTAATTAAAACGGTGAAACTATTCAACCCTCTTCCCCCCCTTTCTACTTTCTACAGCTTTTTCATATTAAAAATCAGCTCGAAGAAATTTGATTGAAAGAAAAGGCCAATTAACTATAAACCCTATAACGTTGTTATGCAAAAACTCTAGCTTGTACACCAGTTGTAAATCAGAAGTATGTTTGACCCAATGCCTTGGATATTGTAGGACCTTACTTTTATCAACCTTATCACAAACCCAACACAAACACAAGTATAACCACGTAAACCAAACACAAACGTTATGCTTAGAAAGAATAAGAAGAAAGGAAAGATGGAGAGATGGTGACTTGAAATATGTATAAGTCGTTGATGAGTGTCTAAATACTCATCATTTTTGTACTGTATAGACTGCAAAATCATCTGAAAACGCTCAAAAACACATCAAAATAATCAAAATATCACAAATCAGTGTTTTATGTGTTTTAAATGCAAAAATATCAAAATCAGATGAAAAATGTATCAAGTTTGCAAAATTGGCAGTTTTAGTCCCCCAAGTTTTAAAAGTTGTCAAATCTAGTCCCTGGAATTCAAAAATGTGGAAATTTATCATTCAAGGTCCCTGAATTATTCTAAGTTGTTTAAAATGATCCTTGAATGATTCTTTGGTCAATTGGCAAGAAAGGTCCTTAAACTTTGAAATTTTGCAAATTTAGTCCTTGGACCTTTGAAAATGGATTTTATGCAAAAAGGGTTCTTGTTTTATCAATGTTGGTCATATTTGGTCCTTGTGAGAAGTTTGAAAATGTTGCAAGATCAGTCCCTCATGTTTGGCAATTGTACACCTTTGGTCCTTGTTATTTCTCTTAAACCAAACGGACATGTTTATTAAACCAAGCCCAAATCCGGCTAAGCCCAAATACATATCCTAGCCCAACATCACTTGGCCCTTGACCCCTTGCACCTTGAGCCAGGCCACAATTCCTTTTGACCCCAGCCACAACCCTTTTTGACCCCTCCCTCGCTAATAATACACCGGTCAAATAAGTCAAACCCAGACACTGTGCATCCCCTACTTCCCTGTCCCGCCAAAACCAGAAACAGCCATGGTTTCCATTGATTTGTTCTAACCACCCTTTCCACTTGGTATACACTTGCTTAATCATGTCCCCTCCACCTCAATAAACATCCAAGAATCTTTAAATGCTCAAACCTGCTCAAAGAAATATTTGGCGCCAAATTCACAAGTGGACGGATATGATGAGTCTCAAGCATCCAATGGCTCAAACTTGGTGGGATTCAATCAGAAGCACGTGGGGAGTCTGAAAAGTCATTATATAGAGAGGGAAATGCAATGTATCAAATATATCTAGTGTAATTTTATTTTTTTTAGTCGTTTTCTTTAATTTAAGCTTTTCAATATATGTTTTTAATTTCAAGTACTTTAATTAAGTCTCTGAAGTGTATTTGAACCTCTTTTGATAAGTAATTCCAAGTTTTAAAGTTTACTTCAGTTTATGCAGTTTCAAATTCAAAAATCTCATGTTGTTTCAAATGATGTTTTTAGTTGTTTGTATGGACTAGAATAGGTCACATAAGCTCCCATATAGCTTTTATAAGCTATTAGATACACTAAAAATCAGTTTAGAATCAAAACAGAAAAAATCTCAAAAATACCAATTAAATAGGTATAAAATCAAAAATCACTTTGAGAAGGTGTTCACAGCTGGAGCAAGGTGTATCTTGGATGGCCTTGGGTTAGTGAACCTGTGGGGGTTCTATAGAGAGTAGTCCTTGGTTTTTGATCTTGGTTTTCAGCTGAATCACAATTGTAAGCATTTTTAAGTAATTTTGCATTTCACTGTTTTGGCTAATTAGTTGTTGTGATTTCTTGTTCTTAGTATTCATTAGTCATAGTTAAGTGTGTTTAAGCCTTAAAAATAGTATCTTATTCTTTTAAATTTGTAGTTTATAAAATTGTCCTTTTGACAGTTAAAAGTGCATTTTGATCAAGTCTTAGTTTAATGGTGTTTTGATTGTTGATTTAGGCTTCATTAGTCATAATAATTGATATCACAAGGTCTGAAATTAAGCTCATGGTTTAAAATTGTGATTTGGTTTGAAAAACTTCATAACAGTTAGCCTGAAGGGGGGGTGTTTTTGTTGTGTTTAAAGGTAATCTAGTCATTGGTCTTGTTGGAACTCTGCATAACTTGGTTTAAACCATTCAATTCAGTCAAGAAAACAAGTACTTGTTCATCAAAAGTCAAAAATCCATTTGATCTTGGTTTGTGCAGTCACTGTTGAGATTTCATAAGCCATTATCATTGTTTTGTGTGCACAAGTTGTTTATTTTGCTCAAATCAATCTTAACATACCTTGTAACATTACATTCAATGCTTAGAATCAGATTAAAGTTCATATAAGTCAAACTTCTAGTTCAAGTCAAAAGTCAAAATTTTCAATGGGTCGTTTTTGAATAAACTTTGGAATTTCATTGTGTATTCAATATTAAGATTCAACTTATAAGCTCTGGAGGTATTGTAGTTTAGTTGCTAAAGAAAAATACAAAAATGTTAGTTCTTGGTTTTTCAGCTTTTTGAGTGCTTATTCAACTGCTTTTTGTGGGGTACCTGTTTTGAAATCTGTCCTGTGCACAGAATTTGGGTCCAAATTGATAAGCTCATAGAGAGCTTATTAGTGCTTCAAATCTCTTGTTCTCTGGTTCTTTGGAAAGCCAATCTGGTCTTCTTAGTGTATCAAGTCTTGTGTTTCATTTTTGAGCTTATTAGCTAGGGCTGCTAAGGGCTTAAAGATTGTCCCATTTCTTTGTCATATCAAAAGTGCTTATTGCTTATCATTAACTTATCAGTGTGCTTCTTTGCATATTTTAGCCTCATTTCAGTCTCTCTAGCTTGTTTGCATCAGTTTTGAGCCCTTGTTTCTTCTGTCAAGCTTGTTTGAGCTTATTTCCATCAAATAAGCTCATATAAGCACTGTTGGATCATAAGCTCATCAAAACAGCTTATTTGAGTTTGGTAAATTTTTTGTCTTTATTAAAGTTTCATATTATCAGTATTAAAGTAGTTTTCAAAATGAAAATCCAGAAAAAGTCCAATTAAAAATCAGTGATAGTGTTTATTTAAGGTTTTCTAGCTTTTTGATTTTTCTTTTCATCTTTTTAATAAGCTAATCTTGTTTTTCCATTTTTCTTAAGTTTCTGTCATCATATAGGATTTTTAGAAAAAGTTTCAGATTTTTCTCTATCTTTTTAGTATTTATTATAATTTAAATTAGTTAAAAATAGTAATTAATTAGTAATAAATAATTAAAAAGTCTAAAAAATATATTTTCTGTTTTAAAATTAGTTTTATCATATTTTAGATTTTTCAAAGTTAAAATTTTATTTTTCCAGGTTTATTTTCTATTTTCTAGTATTTAAGTGTATTTTAAATAATAATTAATTAGTAATAATTAGATAAAAAGTGTGAAAAATATATTTTTAGTTTTAAAATTAGTTTTATAGTATTTTAGATTTTTCAGAATCATAAGTTTATTTTTCTAGCCTTATTTTATATTTTCTTCTAATTTAGAGTATTTATTAAATAGTTAAAATAGTTTTTAATTAATAATAATTAATTAAATAGTGTTAAAAATAATTTTATTTTTCTAATAATTTTCTTTTATTTTTAGGATTCCAAAAATGTTATTTTCATATTTTTAGGCCTTTTATTTCTTAGTTTTCACTTTTTATTTTGTGCGTATACGTAGTTTTTAAACTTACGTTTACGTTTCTTTCTTCTGATTGTTGTGCTTTCCAAATCTGTACTCCATTCTATTCCAATCAATCAGTAGTGTTATAATTCCAATCAAAACCTTTACAGATCACTATCCTTAGTGATCATTCCATTATCTGAATCAGTTTTACACACCATTGAGTCTCCTTGGGACTAAACGACCCGAGAATCCACTGTATTCTCTGATCTTCATTGTATTTGTGTTTTAAGCGGTTTTAAGCTTCTTACGGTCGGCCATTCACAAGTGGCCGGTTTGTGTGAGGTAGCTTGACTGTTTTCAGCACAGATCAAATTTTGGCGCCGCTGCCGGGGAGGCTTTAGCGTGTGTTTAGCCTTTTTCAGATCCACTCTTGCACATATCCCATCCTTTGTAAAAAGTTTTTTGTAAAGTTTTCAAAAATCCAAAAAGTTCATTAACACTTTTCCTGAAGTGTTTTTAACACCAAAAATATTTTCCTTCTTTGTTTTTATATCATGTTTTTCAAAAATACCAAAAATATTCCTCTTTACCCTCTTACCCTTTTTGATTCTTTATTCCTTTACCCTCTATCCATTTGATTCTACCTTCTCCTATTCTCATGGAATCGTTTATTCCTTGTGTCGGTTGTGGTGAGCCTCTTTATGGTTCACCCTGTCGCTGGTGTACATGTGTACAGTGCGGTAATGATATTCAAAACGGGAGTTGTTTGTTTTGTGGTTCGAGGAATTCATTTGATTATGATCCTAATCCGAACTCATTTAACGACTCCTCAAACTTTTCCAACTACCCACCACAGCCCGACTTTTCTAACTACTGTGAGTATTGTGGAGGTCCTCACCCGAGTTTTGAGTGTCAAACGGGGAACATGCTTGTCTATGAGCATAATCCTTGTAACAATTATGACTACTCTTATCATGACCAACCTCCACAGTACCAAACGATTCAAACACAACCTCTGCAAATTCCTCAAGAACTTCTCCAAAATTGTCTCGATACACTCAAAGATTTAAAAGAATTGCTTAAAGAAGAGTCTCGTCAGAAAACGTATGCTGAAGAACAAGCAGCTAGAGTAAGCTCCCAATATTGGAAACCTCTCGTGTACGATTATGACGACGACGACGACGATGATTTTGATGAGGAATCTACGACTCCGAGTGGCAATCCCACTCCCATTTCTGAGCCTTTCATTTCCGACTCTTCTCCTTCACTCACGCCGGTTGAGAGAAGTGAATTCCTTTTGGAAGAGGTCGATGATCCTATTTCTTTGAAATTTTTTGATCCCAAAGACTCTCTCACCATGGGGGATGAGCATCTCAGTACTATTCCGGAAACGGAATCGTCTAATGTTGAGAACCTTATCCCGATCCCAAGTGAGTCTGAGGGAATTCTTGACAAAGAGTGTGATGTGTTTTCTCCTCTTACAAATGATTTTGTTGAGACTTTCTCAGATTTTGACAGTGATTATAGTGATGCCGATTCTTTATATTCTAAAGACATAGAATTTATTGATGCATTACTTCCACATTCCGAGATCGTCAACTTAGAAGAGGATGTTGACCATGTTGTTTCCACAACAGTTTATACGACTATCACTAATCCCTTATTCGAATTCGATTCTGAATTTACTCTAAATTCAGTTAATCCAATCTTTGATAGTGATGAGTCCGACACGGAGACTATAATCGACGAGGTGCATATTTATAGCCCACGAAGTACCGCACATGTCCCACCTCCGTATTCTCTTCATGAGGAGTTCGCCGGTGAACTCACTCATATCATATCTCCGCTGGAGTATGATTGCTTGGATAGCAAAGATCATGATCGGGGGGAGAGAATCTCAATTTGCATAGTTATGACAAATCTTCCCACCCTCCCAACCGAGATGCCTTCCAACCCAAAGAGCTCAACCAACAAAATCCAAATAAGTGCAACTGCACTTAATCCCGAGGAAGAAGATCTAGTCATGATTGTTATCATGATCTTCCTTCTTTTCTTCACCTACTCGGTGACTTCCTCTCTTCTTCACTCCTTCAGGAGTGAGGACACTATCTTTGACCCCGGCATTTTCATTTACCATTTGTGAGCCGGTTCTATGTATATCTCATCGGTGTGGAACTTTCGCGTGCTTCAAATGTTTGTCCAAACATCTTGAATGAAAGTCCGATGGAGATTGTATCTTCCACTTGCTTCCCCATGAACAAATGAATTCGGGGTCGAGTCAAGCTAGCGACTCGGTCATAAAAAACAGTAGCATGCCATATGGGTTTTCACCCATATTTCTGACTTCTTTCTATTTTCTACCACCCTAGTGTGGGGGGGTTGCCCACATGTTAAAAAAAAAAAAAAAAAAAAAAAAAAAAAAAAAAATCTTTTTCATAATAATGGCCGTAGTATTTCCCTTTTACGTTCTTTGTTTCGGCATAACCGCCGGTACTTTGAATATTGAGGGCAATATTCATTTCTAAGTGTGGGGGGAATTCTCACGAATTTTATCATATAATTACACCAATTCCCCCGTTTTTGGCCAAAATTTTTTTGGAGTAAGTGTTTTACACTTTCTCATTTGGTTATCAGTCCGCCATGTCTGTAAGACAAAAGGATTGGCTAATCCAGGAGCAAACGGCTCTTGGTAAAGATATCTCAAATCCGTTTATATGGCTTGCAATTTGCCCAAAATTGTATGGTATTCAGCTCACCATATCCTAAAAAGTGAAGAGTTGGCTAGCCCGCAAGGTTATGGCTTGTGGTAAAGGCAGTGGAAAATCCATAATTGGTATTCAGCTCACCAAAGATAATTCTGATAATTTATCTAAGAGTTGGCTAGTCCAGAAGGGTACGGCTTCTGGTAAAGACACATCAAATCCGTTATATGGTTTATGATTTGCCAATAAATCATCTGGTTATCGTTGTACCAAGATTCTTACTTGAATCAAAACAATTGGCTACTCCAGAAGTGATGGCTTTTGGTAAAGAGATAAAATCCATCAAGTTTTCTCAAATCATTGCTAGGGACTAGCAATATCTCAGTGTGGGGGATTGATGAGTGTCTAAATACTCATCATTTTTGTACTGTATAGACTGCAAAATCATCTGAAAACGCTAAAAAACACATCAAAATAATCAAAATATCACAAATCAGTGTTTTATGTGTTTTAAATGCAAAAATATCAAAATCAGATGAAAAATGTATCAAGTTTGCAAAATTGGCAGTTTTAGTCCCCCAAGTTTTAAAAGTTGTCAAATCTAGTCCCTGGAATTCAAAAATGTGAAAATTTATCATTTAAGGTCCCTGAATTATTCTAAGTTGTTTAAAATGATCCTTGAATGATTCTTTGGTCAATTGGCAAGAAAGGTCCTCAAACTTTGAAATTTTGCAAATTTAGTCCTTGGACCTTTGAAAATGGATTTTATGCAAAAAGGGTTCTTGTTTTATCAATGTTGGTCATATTTGGTCCTTGTGAGAAGTTTGAAAATGTTGCAAGATCAGTCCCTCATGTTTGGCAATTGTACACCTTTGGTCCTTGTTATTTCTCTTAAACCAAACGGACATGTTTATTAAACCAAGCCCAAATCCGGCTAAGCCCAAATACATATCCTAGCCCAACATCACTTGGCCCTTGACCCCTTGCACCTTGAGCCAGGCCACAATTCCTTTTGACCCCAGCCACAACCCTTTTTGACCCCTCCCTCGCTAATAATACACCGGTCAAAGAAGTCAAACCCAGACACTGTGCATCCCCTACTTCCCTGTCCCGCCAAAACCAGAAACA
This sequence comes from Chrysanthemum makinoi, assembly GCA_910596185.1. Classification (NCBI taxonomy): domain Eukaryota; kingdom Viridiplantae; phylum Streptophyta; class Magnoliopsida; order Asterales; family Asteraceae; genus Chrysanthemum; species Chrysanthemum makinoi. The sequence goes on from OU343225.1 coordinate 181,264,163, forward strand.
GCCATGGTTTCCATTAATTTGTTCTAACCACCCTTTCCACTTGGTATACACTTGCTTAATCATGTCCCCTCCACCTCAATAAACATCCAAGAATCTTTAAATGCTCAAACCTGCTCAAAGAAATATTTGGCGCCAAATTCACAAGTGGACGGATATGATGAGTCTCAAGCATCCAATGGCTCAAACTTGGTGGGATTCAATCAGAAGCACGTGGGGAGTCTGAAAAGTCATTATATAGGGAGGGAAATGCAATGTATCAAAGATATCTAGTGTAATTTTTTTTTTTTAGTCGTTTTCTTTAATTTAAGCTTTTCAATATATGTTTTTAATTTCAAGTACTTTAATTAAGTCTCTGAAGTGTATTTGAACCTCTTTTGATAAGTAATTCCAAGTTTTAAAGTTTACTTCAGTTTATGCAGTTTCAAATTCAAAAATCTCATGTTGTTTCAAATGATGTTTTTAGTTGTTTGTATGGACTAGAATAGGTCACATAAGCTCCCATATAGCTTTTATAAGCTATTAGATACACTAAAAATCAGTTTAGAATCAAAACAGAAAAAATCTCAAAAATACCAATTAAATAGGTATAAAATCAAAAATCACTTTGAGAAGGTGTTCATAGCTGGAGCAAGGTGTATCTTGGATGGCCTTGGGTTAGTGAACCTGTGGGGGTTCTATAGAGAGTAGTCCTTGGTTTTTGATCTTGGTTTTCAGCTGAATCACAATTGTAAGCATTTTTAAGTAATTTTGCATTTCACTGTTTTGGCTAATTAGTTGTTGTGATTTCTTGTTCTTAGTATTCATTAGTCATAGTTAAGTGTGTTTAAGCCTTAAAAATAGTATCTTGTTCTTTTAAATTTGTAGTTTATAAAATTGTCCTTTTGACAGTTAAAAGTGCATTTTGATCAAGTCTTAGTTTAATGGTGTTTTGATTGTTGATTTAGGCTTCATTAGTCATAATAATTGATATCACAAGGTCTGAAATTAAGCTCATGGTTTAAAATTGTGATTTGGTTTGAAAAACTTCATAACAGTTAGCCTGAAGGGGTGTTTGGTTTGTTGTGTTTAAAGGTAATCTAGTCATTGGTCTTGTTGGAACTCTGCATAACTTGGTTTAAACCATTCAATTCAGTCAAGGAAACAAGTACTTGTTCATCAAAAGTCAAAAATCCATTTGATCTTGGTTTGTGCAGTCACTGTTGAGATTTCATAAGCCATTATCATTGTTTTGTGTGCACAAGTTGTTTATTTTGCTCAAATCAATCTTAACATACCTTGTAACATTACATTCAATGCTTAGAATCAGATTAAAGTTCATATAAGTCAAACTTCTAGTTCAAGTCAAAAGTCAAAATTTTCAATGGGTCGTTTTTGAATAAACTTTGGAATTTCATTGTGTATTCAATATTAAGATTCAACTTATAAGCTCTGGAGGTATTGTAGTTTAGTTGCTAAAGAAAAATACAAAAATGTTAGTTCTTGGTTTTTCAGCTTTTTGAGTGCTTATTCAACTGCTTTTGTGGGTACGGTTTTGAAATCTGTCCTGTGCACAGAATTTGGGTCCAAATTGATAAGCTCGTAGAGAGCTTATTAGTGCTTCAAATCTCTTGTTCTCTGGTTCTTTGGAAAACCAACCTGGTCTTCTTAGTGTATCAAGTCTTGTGTTTCATTTTTGAGCTTATTAGCTAGGGCTGCTAAGGGCTTAAAGATTGTCCCATTTCTTTGTCATATCAAAAGTGCTTATTGCTTATCATTAACTTATCAGTGTGCTTCTTTGCATATTTTAGCCTCATTTCAGTCTCTCTAGCTTGTTTGCATCAGTTTTGAGCCCTTGTTTCTTCTGTCAAGCTTGTTTGAGCTTATTTCCATCAAATAAGCTCATATAAGCACTGTTGGATCATAAGCTCATCAAAACAGCTTATTTGAGTTTGGTAAATTTTTTGTCTTTATTAAAGTTTCATATTATCAGTATTAAAGTAGTTTTCAAAATGAAAATCCAGAAAAAGTCCAATTAAAAATCAGTGATAGTGTTTATTTAAGGTTTTCTAGCTTTTTGATTTTTCTTTTCATCTTTTTAATAAGCTAATCTTGTTTTTCCATTTTTCTTAAGTTTCTGTCATCATATAGGATTTTTAGAAAAAGTTTCAGATTTTTCTCTATCTTTTTAGTATTTATTATAATTTAAATTAGTTAAAAATAGTAATTAATTAGTAATAAATAATTAAAAAGTCTAAAAAATATATTTTCTGTTTTAAAATTAGTTTTATCATATTTTAGATTTTTCAAAGTTAAATTTTTATTTTTCCAGGTTTATTTTCTATTTTCTAGTATTTAAGTGTATTTTAAATAATAATTAATTAGTAATAATTAGATAAAAAGTGTGAAAAATATATTTTAGTTTTAAAATTAATTTTATAGTATTTTAGATTTTTCAGAATCATAAGTTTATTTTTCTAGCCTTATTTTATATTTTCTTCTATTTTAGAGTATTTATTAAATAGTTTAAAATAGTTTTTAATTAATAATAATTAATTAAATAGTGTTAAAAATAATTTTATTTTTCTAATAATTTTCTTTTATTTTTAGGATTCCAAAAATGTTATTTTCATATTTTTAGGCCTTTTATTTCTTAGTTTTCACTTTTTATTTTGTGCGTATACGTAGTTTTTAAACTTACGTTTACGTTTCTTTCTTCTGATTGTTGTGCTTTCCAAATCTGTACTCCATTCTATTCCAATCAATCAGTAGTGTTATAATTCTAATCAAAACCTTTACAGATCACTATCCTTAGTGATCATTCCATTATCTGAATCAGTTTTACACACCATTGAGTCTCCTTGGGACTAAACGACCCGGGAATCCACTGTATTCTCTGATCTTCAATTGTATTTGTGTTTTAAGCGGTTTTAAGCTTCTTACGGTCGGCCATTCACAAGTGGCCGGTTTGTGTGAGGTAGCTTGACTGTTTTCAGCACAGATCAGTCGTGTATGTTTAGAGAGATAAAGGAAAGAAATGAAAACAATATTTCATATGAAAACACACACACACACACACACACACACACACACACTCAAGCACACCCCTCAAATGAGACTTTGAGGGGTTTATATAGTTGGAATACATGAAGCCCTAAAAGGCTTTCTATGGGCCGTGGATATGGACTTGGATTGGATTGGGTTACTTGGACTTATACAAGGCAAGCTTATCATAACGCCTAGCCATTTAGCTTAGTCAAATCCACGAGCCCGTTGACTATTCTAGCACGATATCTAACACACGATATAAAGTTCCTAAATGTGAATGACCATCACTTCTAATAAAAACTATTAGGGCTAACAATCTCCCCCTAAGGGGTGGTCATTCAAATGATGCTCCACTTGATTAGGTCTTTACTTTTCTCGAGCTTGAACTTTGTGTGTAGATATGGAATAGTCTTGAATCTTTGTTCCTTCATGCTTTGTGATCAATTAATGTGGTTGTCTTCCGTTGTCAACTTCGTTGGTTAGGTGTCTCCACGTCTTTCTCCACCATGCTCACACTTCTATTTGTCTTTTGGTTAACAATGATGTAGTTCTCGAGTCTTTAAACTTTGTAGATTCTTTGACATTGACGGAGAATCATCTTTAACTTTGAGTTGCCTTTGATTTTGATGAGAACTTTCATGTGTTGTTGGTATGAGCATGTGGCGAGTCTGTACAATCCATCCGCTCCGGAGCTTCCATAAGAAGAAAACATAAAACAGGTTAGTAATAAGCGGATTCCGGCACTTATAAGTTTGAATTTCGAGGGTGTTAACACCATAGTGTGAAAACACATCTCTAATTCTCACAAGGGCCGTTCTGAAACTGAGTCCCACAAGTGAAATAACACGATATACCGAAGTACACCTACAGTTCAGATGAGTCGCTGAGGTACACCAAGCATCACCCCCAGACTGTAGACCGTTGAGACACACTAAGCGTAATCCACGGGAGTTACCGAAGTGACTTGCTATCAGGGCTGTTTGATGTTGACCCTGGCAGGAGTTTCCATTCAATCACTGAAGATCACAGATGTGAAACTTCTCATAAATGTTCTGGTAGATTGCTAAGATCTGCGTAGGACTCTAGAATATATCACTTGTGTCCTTATAGATGAACAACAAGCGATGTCATGTCATGTGTTCCTATGAGATCTTTTGATGAATCTCGTGGCTCTAGACTCAATTAGTGCATTTTGGTTTTCCTGAGCGGAGACTAGGGAGAGGGTCTCCTTCTTCAATATCAACGATCTCTAAGAGAAGGTCAATAGATTATGTAGGGTTCCTAGTGAGAATGAAACAATCTTTTAAGAGGAATTGAGTGGCCAGAAGGCTTAGTGCAGTGCGTCACTGGGTCCATGACGTCTTTGTTTTCAATACCAGTGTCATCTAGTGACAACCAGTAGCATATGTATTGAACCCGGTTTCTGCCCTAAGGTTGAATATGGAGGGCTATTTCTTTTCACCCTTTCTCATTACATTTCTTTTTAATTCTTCAACCCCTTCTTTCTCCTTTCTCACATTACTCATTTTTTTCAATCATACCTAAGGACTTCTAATACTAACTATGGGTATTGTCCTTGGGTAGATCCTTCCGGCTCTGGCGGATCATAGGATAGATTTCCTATCCTTAGTCACCTTATAACTCCATGACTGTCCTATTGTTGCCATAAAACCATTTTCTTTGAAAATCTCTCAAAGTGTTTATGATTGAAAACATGTTTGGAACACTCGAGAGGTTTTATATTTTCAGAAACACTCCCCTTCACATGTGCTTATATTGTTTTAACTTAAATCTGCACATAGAGGGTAGAGTTCGCACTTTTGAATTGATCTGCTCATGATAGACAATTCCCTATGAGACACGGTTACGTTGCTTAGTTAAAGAGTTCCATTGTCAGTTTTAGGTGACAACTAGCTCTAATAACTACCTTGAAGTTGTAAACACTCTTGAAAAGGAGGTTAGACCCATGTAAGTTCACGTCTATCTATCACGAGTTCTCGAAATGGTACGTTGATTACTCGTCAATTCATTGGTTCCGACTGAGTCGAGCTCTTTGAGATTCAGAACCGATCATTAAACGTTTTTTATCACATTTTAATCACGTTTCCCCCCCTCAAAAATAGCATATCTATGATGTTTTTGAAACAAAATAATTAAAAGATATGTTTTTCGGAAAGCATTTGGAGAGAAACTGATTTAGCATGAATATTGGAACAATTTTGATTTAATACTCCCCTTTAACGAAAGCATATTTTCATACGAAATTTATAATCAATTAAGGGTTTAGAGGGAGTTATCTTGGTACCAAATGTGAGAGATTTTGAAAAATCATTTTGAAAAATTTCGAATCAATGGTACGCAAGATGTGAAGAAGATTTTGAAAATCTTGTGAAGATATTGGAGAAGAATTATCTTCATTTGATTTAGGATAAGTGCTCAATATTTTTGAAAATCGATTTTGCATAGCACTTTCCTTTCTTTAAAGTTCGGGTTACAGTCTGAAGTAACTGCATAGTGCTTGAAAAATATTTAAAACCGTTGATTTGGATAAGCACTTTCCTTTCTTTGAAGCGCGGGTCCTGAACTGGTGTGTCCAGAAGCCATTATTTTGAAGTCGGGTTCCGTACGAAGTATACAAAGCCATTATTTGAAGAAATTTTGAGAGAAACGACATGTTTTAGAAAACATATAAATAACTCTCGATCAAGCATCTGTACATACCCGTATCATTGTTGAATGACATTTCTAGAAACATACAATATCGATATACGAGAGACATGTCGTGAGAATAATTTTTGGATTTTGATTTTAAATTGTTTTTGTATTTTTGAAAGATTTTCTATTTTTGTATTTTGCTTTTGATGGTTTTCAAATTTTTTTTTTTTTTTTTTTGAAAAAAATATTTACAAAGAAGATTTGAAGAAAGAAGATCAAGTTTGGCCAAGTAAAAGTGGAGTTAAGAGTGGAACTAGAAAAAGATTTCCATATGCGAAATTGGCATAAAGTTCTTCTTTACCACATAGGGTATATGAACCTTCAACACTTTTACAAGTACCTGCATCCACAGAAGAATAATTTTCACAAATAACAGTGTTAGAAGTATATGTTTCCTCACGGCGAGGGTGATCACTATCAACGGTTGTAGTGGTTTCTACTTCCTTATCCTGATGATTGGCACTATTATCTGTGTTGGTGCGAGTATCAAAAATCTTTCCTGTGGGAATCCATCTAAGACCTACTTTGTTGAAAACTTTTCCCGTGGGTATCCACCTAAGGTAAGATCTAGGAGTTGTTTTCTTTTCATATGCAGCGGAAGAGTCATTTTTAGAAAAACTACGTCCTGAAGTGATCCACCTATTAGGTCTCCTTTCCATGTTCATTTTGTCAACGGGTTTGTTGCTGTTTGGTATCTTAGTGGATTGCGCCTTGGCACGAGAATTATCTTTCTTGTGATATTGTGAGACACATGCATCATGATTAGCTGAAAAGACACATTTTTTACATGTAGTACAGACAAATTCAATATTCTTGTTTAAAACAGTAGCTTTAACTTTGTCACTACAGTCTTTTGAAAATTGATTCTTGTTCGAAAAAGACTTAGAATTCCTAGTGTTGTTTTCTAAGAGCATAGCATTTTCTTTTGCGCAACTACTCTTAGATGCAAGCCAATCCCTAGTCTTTTGTAGAGTGTTCCTAGGTAAAGGTTTACTACTACTAGCATTGCCTTGAAATCTTGTAGAATTCATCACACTAGATGTTGCACCTAAAATTCCGTCTTTTCGAGACTGTGCCGTTTTCCTAGCTTCTTCTAGATATTGATTTTGGACCATGTTGTTAGAACCGACAGATTCTTTAACTGGATTTTTGGTCACATTCCGTGTACTATTCCTAGAAATGCCAGGTGTAATCACATTTGGTTTTTCAGCAACTGCTTTTCCTTTTTCAAAACTTTTGACAATTCTCTTTTTAATAGGCAAAGACTGTGGAGTGACTATTTTTGACAAATCATTTTTCTTAATGACTTTTGGAGGAGGCATAGAAATAGACATTTTTGGTTTGAAAACCTGGTTTGGAACATTTTCCTTCTCCGCAGTCAATGGTTTTGCAATCTTAGTATCCACTGCCTTTCCTTTTAGACTTTCCAGCTGAACTCTCAAAAGATCATTTTGCTCTTGCATGTCCTTGTAGGCACGCTCATACGACAGTTTGTCATACTTGCATTCCTCAGATTTTCGATCAAGTTGTTTAAAATAGGACACATTTTCTTTTTCAATTTTTTCAAGAGCTTTTTCATATTTTGAAACAATTGCGGAGGTCTCAGACTGGAGTCTTTCATGATCTTCAACAGAATATGTTTGTAAAATAATGGACATGATATCAGTAGTCAAAACATCTTCGAAGAGAGAATCATTTAAATTTTCCAAAACTTTGATGTGTTCAACACTTTCATTAGCTTGCTTTACCAGGGATTTATGATCCTTGACAAAGTCAGCTGTTTCTTTCAAAAATGCTTGTTCAAAATGAATTACCCTTGAGTTGATGGCATTCAGCTGAGGGGCAATTTGAGTTTCAAAAAACTTTCTTTGTTCGATATCAAAACTAGAGAACCAGTTATTAGGTGTAATAGTGGTTTTAGTTTTAACAGTCTCTTGAAGATCTGCAATTCGAGTTTTCACATTTTCTAAAATACTTCTCGCATCACTTGTGTTAAAAGGATTGTTTGAAGACATTTGTTCAATGTTCGAAAGAGATTTTGAGACAACGACTGGTTTTGAAACAGATTTTGAAACAGGTGTGACTCTTTGTTTGAAAATTTTGTGTGATGGGAGAACTTTGACTTTTCTTTTTGATTGACAAAAGTGATTACAGAAAGTTTGTTCCATTTGTTATAGTCAATAGGTTTGATTTCCGACCTTTTGTTTCATTATTTCTCTACTCTCCTTAGATAGTTCTAACGTTTCAAGAGAATCACGAACAATTATGGATTCATGTAAAGCATTTCCATTATTTAACACATTCTTAGGTTTCTGAGCTTTCTTGAGGAACGAAGAAGGGTCGTTACCAAGTGCCATTCTATGTGAGTATGAAACGTGGATTTACTTGATTAGAAAGCATCTTGTTTGTAGTTGAAATGAACGTTGTAAGAAGCAAAGTTCCAAGGATTTGATTTCTAATTGTTGTCAAGAATTTCATCAAGAAGAGAATCTTCTCGTTTTGAAAAATCAGTAATCAACTGCTTCTTTTCTTTTTCAAGATCAGAAAACAATGATTTTGTTTTGAAAGTTGGTCATTTAGATCTGAAATTTCCTTGTTTAAAGATTTAATTTTCAAGTTCGAATTCACATCAAGATGTGTTTAATACTGATTTGCAATTCTTTTCTCTTTAAAACAGAATTTCGGTAAACCAATTTCTAGTTCTGATCTTTGTTTGTATGAAATTAAAGGGATTTTGCATTCTCTTGTAACTCTCAAGCGCAGGCACTTTGACATAGCGGCCTTAACTTCGCAATGGACCGTTCAAACTTTCTCAATTTCAATACCAAATATTAATTAATGTTTCAAAATAAAGCAGGAGTTCTATCAGTCTCAGTATTTTGTGCACCCCAGCCGCCATTCGGATCCACATCTGGAGTTTCAGAGTTTAGTAGTGCTACACTGGCTTGTCCATGTAGTATCCTCAGTAGGTTGCCGATG